>NC_069441.1:2706921-2728430 GCF_026875155.1 Cherax quadricarinatus
CAAATTTTTTTCATGGGTGTGTCGGTAATGATTTTTCTTCTTGTCTGATGTAGGTTCATTTAGGCATTCTTTTCCAAAGGAGGCTGGTTTCATCACAATTAAAAAACTTGTTAAGGAATAAATCCCTCACTTTCTACATAGGTTTTAAATTCCTTAACAAATTTTTCAGCCTCTTCTCTGTTAGCACTGGTAACTTTCCCATGCCTTACTATATTATGAATCCCACTCCTCTTTTTAAACCTATCTAACCAGTCCCTACTTGCCTTAGTCATCACTTTCAGCACTGTTTCCTGGGGTGTCTCACCTAAGATCATTATATAACTGCTTTGCTTTTTCAAAAATTGTAGTTTCAGAAACACTGTCACTGGCCAATTGTTTTTCATTGACCCACACTAACAAAAGTTTTTCCATTTCTTCAATTATATGACCTTTTCACAGCAAGAATTTTCACTCCTTTCACCACATCAGCCCCTTTTATTGCCTTTCTATTTTTTAATATGGACAATATGGTGGATTTCTCCATACCATGTGTGTCCAGATTCGACACCCATGTTCCACTTTCCTCACTTTGCAGTGAGTTCTTTTTTTACTTTAATTGTTTGTGAAGGCTTACTCAGCCCTGTAACAACTTCAGACAGTATTACCAAGGCTGGCTGGCTCCTCAGGAAAATTAATGAATAGAAAAAGAAATAGTAATTAACAAATATAAACACTTTATTATTTATTAATGGAAAGATAAAACATTGAAATATGAAGGTGTATCCTACTTGAAAGAAAAGTGAAAAATGAAATGGAAAAATGACATTTGAATTCAACGCTAATATGTACAGTTATACTGGGGTGTCTTGTTGAGGTTGACACCGTCTTGTAGAAATTGTAGCCGTTGCTGATGATGTGGGGGGGGGGGTCACAGGTGTTGAGTGACAACCCAACGACTAGTTCTTCCAGATGATAGGAACGCAGGTTCTTTACCACTGCAAAGATGAGGGGTAGTGTCCTGTACAATTAATCAGGTAGGTAGATAATGAAGACGTCCCAAGACCTTTTCAGTCCGTCTCCTTCAACACTTCTCGTTGGTTGGCAGGTGACCCGATCTGTCATTCCAAGCTGGAATGAGAGACAGGTTACCCACTGCTTAAGAAATCACTCTCCATGATAAGTGCAAGATACTTAAAAAAAGTGGTGATTATCTAAAAGTCTCATGGGGAGCTTAAAACTGAAAGGACCAAGTTTATTATTGGTCAAAAGTGAAGCTTTCAACCAATATCTACTAGAATAGGAGCAGAGGTTTTTACTTACAGTTGTGCTGGGAGCTGTGAGTCGAGTGATTACTATTTGGCCGGAGCCCCACACGTCACCTTTCGGGGTGGGGAGAAAGGGGGGGAGGGGATAGCGGGAGCTAGATTAACCCTACCTTAACAAGCAGCCGGCAATCAAACTATCATTACCATATACTTGCTCGCTACTCCCATCTGTTGAACTTTTCCCTCACACTCCCTCATACCAAGACTTAGTCAAGGAGTATAAGAAGAATAGGCGAGGAAAAGTTCTAATACGAAGTCACGTAAGGCAACAAATCTACTGACTGTCACGACTTAACCAGTCAGAGAAATAATTGGATGAACCATTAATGTACACAATATGAAACTTAAAAGCCTGGAGTGCCAATGTCCACCTTAAGAGGCGACTGTTGGTTCCCTTAAAAGTTTCTAGGTATATCAAAGGTTTGTGATCCGTTTGTAAAATAAATTCTTTTCCCAGTAAATAAAATTTAAGTTTGGAGATACCCCACAACAGACCCCTGGCAGTCTTCAAGCTGGCACTGGACAAGCACCTAAAGTCAGTTCCTGATCAGCCGGGCTGTGGCTCGTACGTTGGTTTGCGTGCAGCCAGCAGCAACAGCCTGGTTGATCAGGCTCTGATCCACCAGGAGGCCTGGTCACAGACCGGGCTGCGGGGGCGTTGACCCCCAGAACTCTCTCTAGGTAAACTCCAGGTAAACACAAGGGCCAAACATCCCTTTTGAATGGTGGAGTATCTCGTTTCTGCAGATTTAATAAATATACAGGAACTAGGAGTGTATTTTGTGCAGTAAGCACCTGACACCTATTGCAAGAACTATACTTCTTTGTAACCTGAGAGTACATGCTTGGCCAAAAATAAGTGTGCTCGAGTTTATGCCACGTCTTACGATGGGCCAAGTGTTTGGTCACTGGCAAATCATGAGCCATTTGAAGAACAGTCTCTCGACATGGTTTAGGAACAACAAGTAGGGAATAATCTATCGCTGAAGAATGAGATTTAAATATAGATTTATATAAGATACCATTAATATACTCAAACTTACGAGATACGTATCTCCCATGGATAACTTTGTTGTTAAAAGTTTGATTATGACAATCCCGAAGTGAAGGGCAATCGCACTGTAAATTGACAAAGTCATCCTTGGACATAAAATCTGGGAAAATAAAAGGACTTATGTGGGAGAAGAGGTAGGAGAAGCTAGGGTTATGGTCTGAGCCCTAGTCAAGACATTGAGAGTGCCGGAGGCAATACCCTTACTTTCACCTGACGAGTGGACAGGTGATCCTGCTACCTCACTATCGAGAGCAGTATCATCTGTTCCCACCCCCAAATGAACAGCACGAGACAATGCAGCTTCCAGTGCGGAATTGTTAAGGGGCTTATTTAGCTTGCAAGGAAGAGGAGCTGGAAGACTTAGATCCACGGGTGGTGATGAAAAATCCGCCTCTGAAGGAAGAACGGCACCTTTAATGTTACCCACAATTATAGAACAAGTAATTGGGGGTTTGAGACCGCATTAGTCCAACCAGTGAACCATTTAGTTTTCAAGTAACAACGTATTGTAGGGAAAGTATTTTCACGACCCAAGCAATCTGAAAGAATAGAGGACACACGAGAGGTTTTAAAGTGAGGGAACAGTTTGTCCGAAATTACGATACACGTACATCCAGTGTCACGTAATATGTCCGAGACTTTTATACCATTAACTGCTCCTGAACAGAAGGGTGCTTGGTCATTACCGTCGACAAAACATCTACCAACTTTCTCTATTTTCTTGGAAGGACAATCTGGACGTTTATGTCCGATACCACCACACCGATGACATGTTGGTATAATAACTGGTGACTTTGTTTCTACTGTAGGCTTCTTAATCTTTGGTTCAGGTGAACCATTGCCCTTAACTCTTTGACTGTCGCGGCCGTATATATACGTCATACGAGGTACCGTGTTTGACGTGTATATACTCATAAATTCTAGCGGCTTCAAATCAAGCAGGAGAAAGCTGGTAGGCCCACATGTGAGAGAATGGGTCTGTGTGGTCAGTGTGCACCATATAAAAAAAATCCTGGAACACTCAGTGTTTTTTTTTTTAATTAAAAATGGCAACTTTGTGGTCTATTTTCGTATAGTATTTATGGTTGTATTCTCGTTTTCTTGGTCTCATTTGATAGAATGGAAAACATATTATAGAAATAGAGGTGATTTTGATTGATTTTACTATAAAAAGAACCTGGAAATGGAGCTCGAAGTAGGGGAAATGTTTGATTTTTGCCAGTGTTCAAAAGTAAACAAATGATGTCATTGTCCAATAAATGTCCAACTAGCCATTCTAGTATGCAGTCATGAATGGGTTGATGTTATTTATACAATTATTACAGTGTTGCAGTAGTCTGCATAATAGTAAGTCTTTATTTTTTGTTTGAATAAAAATTCAAAATGGAAAGCAAGAGTAATATCAGAGGGGCCTGGAGACATGACTGATGAACAAAGAAAATGTTATTTTAGAGCCAGGAATGTCTGCATTGTTCATTCTGGACCTTATTTTGAAATTGTAATATTTTTTAATTTTCGTGAAATTGGCCAAATTGCAAATTTCTGATCACATTATTGGGTAGTTGAAATCGGTAAATGGGCAGTTTCTTGTACTCAATCAATAGAAAAAATGGAGTTCTAAAGAAATAGCTATGAGTTTGGTCAACTGAAACAGCGGAATTAGCCGAAAATAGGGCTCAAACTGGGCAAAATAACTGATTTGTAATTATCGCCGAGGTCGCTAACTTTGCGAGAGCATAATTCCGTCAGTTTTCTATCAAATTTCGTATTTTTGGTGTCATTACAATCGGGAAAAGATTCTCTATCATTTCATAAGAAAAAATATTTTTTTTTTTAAATTTTGCGATGCCAGGAGACACCTCAGGATTGGGGGTTGCAACAGTCAAGGGGTTAAGGTTCGATCCCTTTAGGTCTTTATAGGAATTGTGAGCCTCAGCATACAAGTCAGCGGCCTCAGCAACCTCCTCAGCTTTAACCCTTTCAGGGTCCAAGGCCCAAATCTGGAGTCACGCACCAGTGTCCAAGAATTTTCAAAAAAAAAAATTTATTTTTTCTTATGAAATCGTAGAGAATCTTTTTGTGAAGGTAATAAAACAAAAAGTACGAAATTTGGTGGAAAATTGACGAAATTATGCTCTCGCGAATTTTGATGTGTGAGCGATATTTACGAATCGGTGATTTTGCCGACTTTGACTCCCATTTTAGGCCAATAACATTATTCCAATCAACCAAATTCTTAGCTATTTCACTAGTATTACTTCTATCGATTGAGCACAAGAAATCGCCAAGTCAACTGTTTCAACTACAAAATAAAGTGATCGGAAATTGTTAATTTGGCCAATGTAACACAAAGTTCAAAATATTCCAATTTCAAAATAGGGTCCAGAATGAACAATGTAGGCATTCCTGGCACTAAACTAACATTTCCTCTGTTCATTAGTTATGTTTTGAGGCTTTACAAATAAATTCCATTTTGATTTTTTATTCATATAATGAATTTTTATTCACACCAAAAAATAGAAGATTTACTGTTATGCAATACTGTAATAATTGTATAAATATCATCACCATATTTGTGAATGTATATTAGACCCACCAGCTGACGTGTATTAGACGTGTGAGGTCATTTGTTTACTCTTGAATATTGGCAAAAATTTAACATTTCTGCTACTTTGAGCTCAGTTTCAAGCCATTTCCAGTGCTAAAACCAATCAAAGTCATCTCTATTTCTGTAATATGTCTTCCATTCTATCAAATGAGACCAAGAAATCGCAAATACAACTATAAAAAACATACGAAAAAACACTGCAAAGTTGCTGTTTTAATCGAAACATCATGATTTCATTTTTTTTCTCTCATTATAATAACACAGTGTGCTGCAGGATCTGTTTTATGTGGTGCACACATACCACATAGATGTATTCTCTCATATCTAGGCCCAAATGTACCCCACTCAGTTTATCAGAGTGAGCTGAGCTCATGGCGTAGATCTACGGTTTGGACCCTGAACGTAAAGCCGTAGATCTATGGGACGGACCCTGAAAGGGTTAATCAGGTTACGTTCTCTAATGAATGTTCGTATTTGGTGGGGAAAAGCTGTTAGGAACTGGTCAGCAACCATGAAGTCTCTTAAGAGATTCATAACTGTGATCAATTCCTGAACTCTCTGTCCAAAAGTCGAACTAACGAAAGAGTGTTACCTGTAATTGCTGAAAGTTTTGGCCATGCTGTAAGGTAGCATACCTGAAATCTTTCCTATAAGAATGTGGTTTTTTGATATGCTTTAACCCTTTGACTGTCGCGGTCGTATATATACGTCATTGGAGATACCGTGTTTGACGTATCTATACGCATAAATTCTAGCGGCTTCAAATCAAGCGGGAGAGGGCTGGTAGGCCTACACGAGAGAGAATGGGTCTCAGTGGTCGGTGTGCACCCTGTGAAAAAAATCTGGGACTCAGCAGTGCATTGTGGGAACGCCGTGTTGGTAGTCCATTTTCACCATGCCTCGTGGTAAGAAGTTCCTCACTCCTCGGCGGATTGGAGGTCTTTTGTTCCCAAGTGATAGCTCAAACAGTGATGATAGTGTCAGTGAAAGTGAATTCCCTGGTTTTGAAGCGGGTGTGACCGAGAAAATTACCCAGGCTAACATAATTAGTGATGAAAACCCAGATGACCCACAACCTTCCACCTCTGGTGCTGGGCCGGCTCGTTCACGTTCTCCTGTACCAGGACGAAAGAGGAAACTATTTGCCCGTGTACAAGACTCGGATGTGAGCAGTGCAAGTGATAGTGATTTCAAGGTTATTGAAAGCAGTTCTAGTTGTGACAGTGAGGGTGAATATTCCCCAGTGAAGCGGCAGTATATACGACGTCGCATGCGGTCTGGTAGTGTGCCATATGCTCTTCCAAGAGGAAGGAGTACATCTCGGAGCACATCCCGTGGCCCTACACCACGTCCTGATAGTGAAGATGACGATATTGTTGCGATGGGTATAAATGATGTGAGTGAGGCAGCAGGCGGTGGTGGTGATAGTGATGGTGGCATGAGTCATGTGACACCAGCAGCGGGCCACGCTACTACCCGCGCTGCTGACTCTGCACAACTACAACCAGCCTCGCCCGACCCCACACTCCTACAACCACAACCTGCACAACCACAACCACATTACAATATCCAGAACGCACCAGCTAAACTGCATCTGGGATTGGCAGCAAGATGACGAGTTTGTTCCCAATCCCCATGACTTTGATGGAGGACAAAGTGGAATATGGCCATCATGCACACTTGGGAACAATCCCACTGAACTGGAATGCTTTCAGTTGTTCTTCGATGAACCCCTGATGGACATTATTGTCAGGGAAAGCAATACATACTATGAGTACACCATGGCAAACACTATTCTGTCACCAAGATCACGCCTACACCATGAAGGACACAACTGTGGCAGAGATGTATCTGTTCTTTGCCACAATAATGCTTATGCCACATGTGTATAAGCATAGTGTCAACACATACTGGGCGACAGACCGCCTGATTTCAACCCCTGCTTTCAGTGACATTATACCAGTGAATAGATTTGTGTTACTGTTATGTATGTTACACTTTTCAGACAAAACCAGGCCTGACAGAAGCGACAGGTTATATAAGATCAGACGTGTGTTTATGTACCTGAAACAAAAGTGCTGTATGTATTTTTATCCCTTCAGGAAGCTTCTTATTGACGAGTCTTTGATTTTGTTCAAAGGAAGACTCTCATTCAAGCAATATATACCAAGCAAGAGGAAACGCTTTGGTATAAAGTTATTTGTTCTGTGTGATTGCAAAACTGGTCTGGTTTTGGATATAATTGTGTACACTGGTGGTAAAACAATGGAAGATACCAGGAAGTTACTGGGTATCTCTGGTGATGTGGTTAGAACAATGATGGAGCCATATCTTGGTAAGGGGCATATTTTATATACTGACAACTGGTACACAAGCCCTATACTAAGTGATTTCTTGCGAGTGAACATGACAGATGTGTGTGGCACAGTGCGTAGAAATCATAAACATATGCCTAGGTTCGATGCTGGCAGTCGTAGAGGTGAAGTGCAGGTGTTTGCTGCCAATGACGTCATGGCATTTCGGTGGCATGACAAACGTGATGTCACACTGCTGACATCAGTTCACCGACACGAAATGGTAGACACTGGCAAGCAGAATAGAGAGACCAATGAACCCATTGTAAAACCTGCAGCTGTGATGGATTATAACCTCAATATGAGCTTAGTGGACAAGTGTCACATGCAGATTGGGTTTGCTGACTGTGTTCGCAAGAGTTATAAGTGGTATATAAAACTGTTTTTCCATCTTCTTGACATTTCCATGCTGAATGCTTATAATATGTATAAGTTGAAGACCAAGAACAAACCCAAATATGGTGAATTTTGTTTGTCAGTCATCAGACAAATAATATTCAAGTACCAAGAAACAACACCTGCAATAGACCAGCGCCCACGAAATTATCAACACATGTCCTCTCGTCCGAGGCCTGGTGATCACTACCCCATACCACTGCCTGCTACTACTGCCAAGAAAAATGCTCAGAAGAGGTGTTTTGTCTGTGGACATACCACAAAACGCCCACAAAAACGCAGAGACACTCGTTTTATGTGTGAGGAGTGTAAGACACCATTGTGCTTATACCCATGTTTCAAAGAATTCCACAAGCTGCAGCACTTCTAGAAAAGTGTCCAGTGATTGTACATTTGTATATATAATATAAAACAATCGTAATAAATATTTGTTTACATTGTTTGTGTAAACAAGTTTTAGCAGCATTATAATGATATGAGTGTTTTTGCTATAATTGTGTTACATTCAACGAGTGTATATTTGAACATTGCACAATAATTTGGTCTCACAGGCCACAAAAGTTATGTGAAAAAATAAAATAGTGAAAAAAGCAAGAAACCATCGAATACAAGTAAATCAAAGTTTACCGGGTGACCGGCAGTCGCCGCTGTTGCCGCTCGCAGATCAATTTCAGCAAACTTCAGGACTCTATATCTCGGTAAGTACTCATGGGAAAATTTTTTTTGGGGACTAAAACAATCAGAAAAATAATCTTAACATTTTCATAAGAAAAAATGATTTTTTTTTTTTCGAATATTTTGCTACACCAGGAGACACTTCAGGATTGGGCCCTTCGACAGTCAAAGGGTTAAGGATTGCCTTCTTTAGTAGGTTATAATTACATATGATATCCTGCGACAAAGTTGCATTAATATTCAAAGCTGTGCCAGAAAATAACATACCTAACTTGGTAGCCCAGGTGTCAGCAGGCCATTCACAGAGGGTAGCGGTATTTTCAAACCTGATAATGTATGAAGTTATGTCTTCCCCCTCTGTGAAGGGAGGTAAATTAGGTGTTGGAATATGTGCACTGACTGCACGTTGTTCCATTACTCCTTCCTCTAATTGTTGTTGTGTAAAAGTTAACTTTTTATTCTCTAATTCAAGGTGATCTTTTTCTCTCTCTTAACTCATGTTCTCTAGCCCTTTCCTCAACTTCTCTATCCTTTGCTTTTTCCTCAAGTTCTCTTAATTTAACTTGTTCCTCATGCACTTTAGCTCTCTCCTCACGATCAAGTCTATCACGTTCCTTTTTCTCCTCTCTTTATCTTTCTTGATTTTCTTTCAATTCGATCTCTCTCCTTTTTCTCCTCTTTCTGTCTGTCTTCTCTCTCAATTCTTTCCTTCTCCATTCTTTCCTGGATCTTAGCACTAATGAAAGCTTCTAAATTTTTCCCCGTTATTCCTAACTTCTTATAATATCAGCTATAACTGACTAGTAATTTGCCTATGTTATGCCCCTTGGTTATAATTTAATGTTAATATGGGATTTTTTTCACTTAATATTATACTCAGGGTTTCTTTAATAATACAGCGGAACCTCAAATTTCAAACTTAATCCATTCCAGGAGCTAGTTCTAAATTCGAAAAGTTTGAAAATCGAAGCAATATTTCCCATAAGAAATACACGTAATGGAAATACAATTAATCCGTTCAAGAAACCCAAAAATATTAACAACAAAAAAAAATACGTTTTATAGAGATTAATTACAGTTTTACATACACACAACAAATCTATTCTATTATCTATTATCACACTGGCCGATTCCCACCAAGGCAGGGTGGCCCGAAAAAGAAAAACTTTCACCATCATTCACTCCATCACTGTCTTGCCAGAAGGGTGCTTTACACTACAGTTTTTAAACTGCAACATTAACACCCCTCCTTCAGAGTGCAGGCACTGTACTTCCCATCTCCAGGACTCAAGTCCGGCCTGCCGGTTTCCCTGAATCCCTTCATAAATGTTACTTTGCTCACACTCCAACAGCACGTCAAGTATTAAAAACCATTTGTCTCCATTCACTCCTATCAAACACGCTCACGCATGCCTGCGGGAAGTCCAAGCCCCTCGCACACAAAACCCCCTTTCCCCTAGGCCGCCCCCTACCCCGCCTTTCCTTCCACTACAGACTGATACACTCTTGAAGTCATTCTGTTTCGCTCCATTCTCTCTACATGTCCGAACCACCTCAACAACCCTTCCTCAGCCCTCGGGACAACAGTTTTTGGTAATCCCGCACCTCCTCCTAACTTCCAAACTACGAATTCTCTGCATTATATTCACACCACACATTGCCCTCAGACACACATCTCCACTGCCTCCAGCCTTCTCCTCGCTGCAACATTCATCACCCACGCTTCACACCCATAAAGAGCTTTTGGTAAAACTATACTCTCATACATTCCCCTCTTTGCCTCCAAGGACAAAGTTCTTTGTCTCCACAGACTCCTAAGTGCACCACTCACCTTTTTCCCTCATCAATTCTATGATTCACCTCATCTTTCAAAACCCCAAATCCGCTGACACTTTCCCCATCCCAAATATCTGAATACGTTCACCTCCTCCATACTCCCCCTCCCTCCAATCTGATATCAATCTTTCATCACCTAAACTTTTTGTTATCCTCATAACCTTACTCTTTCCTGTATTCACCTTTAATTTTCTTCTTTTTCACACCCTACCCAAAATTTATCCACCAATCTCTGCAACTTCTCTTCAGAATCTCCCAAGAGCACAGTGTCATCAGCAAAGAGCAGCTGTGACAACTCCCACTTTGTGTGTGATTCTTTATCTTTTAACTCCACGCCTCTTGCCAAGACCCTCGCATTTACTTCTCTTACAACCCCATCTATAAATATATTAAACAACCACGGGGACATCACACATCCTTGTCTAAGGCCTACTTTTACTGGGGAAAAAATTTCCCTCTTTCCTACATACCTAACTTGACCTCACTATCCTCGTAAAAACCTTCACTGCTTTCAGTAACCTACCTCCTACACCATACACTTGCAACATCTGCCACATTGCCCCCCTATCCACCCTGTCATATGCCTTTTCCAAAACCATAAATGCCACAAAGACCCCCTTTAGGGCCCTTATCTAAATACTGTTCACTTTAATGTTTCACTGTAAACACCTGGTCCACACACCCCCTACCTTTCTAAAGCCTCCTTGTTCATCTGCTATCCTATTCTCCGTCTTACTCTTAATTCTTTCAATTATAACTCTACCATACACTTTACCAGGTACACTCAACAGACTTATCCCCCTATAATTTTTGCACTCTCTTTTGTCCCCTTGCCTTTATACAAAGGAACTATGCATGCTCTCTGCCAATCCCTAGGTACCTTACCCTCTTCCATACATTTATTAAATAATTGCACCAACCACTCCAAAACTATATCCCCACCTGCTTTTAACATTTCTATCTTATCCCATCAATCCCGGCTGCCTTACCCCCTTTCATTTACCTACTGCCTCACGAACTTCCCCCACACTCACAACTGGCTTTTCTCACTCCTACAAGATGTATTCCTCCTTGCCTATACACGAAATCACAGCTTCCCTATCTTCACAACATTTAAAAATTTCCCCTCAAAATTTTCCCTCCATCTTCCCAATACCTCTAACTCTCCATTTAATAACTCTCCTCTCCATTTTTTAACTGACAAAACCATTTGTTTTTCTAGGCTTTCTTAACTTGTTAATCTCATTCCAAAACTTTTTCTTTTTTTCAACAAAAATTTTTTGATAACATCTCACCCACTCTCTCATTTGCTCTCTTTTTACATTGCTTCACCACTCTCTAACTTCTCTCTTTTTCTCCATATACTCTTCCCTCCTTGCATCACTTCTAAATTTTTAAAAACTTCTCATATGCTAACTTTTTCTCCTTACTACTCTCTTTACACATCATTCCACCAATCGCTCCTCTTCCCTCCTGCACCCACTTTCCTGTAACCAAAAAACTTCTGCTGAACACTCTAACACTACATTTTTAAACCTACCCCATTACCCCCTTCGACCCCATTGCCTATGCTCTCATTAGCCCAAACTATCCTCCAATAGCTGTTTATATATCTTACCCTAAAATGCCTCCTCTTTTAGTTTATAAACCTTCACCTCTCTCTTCCCTGATGCTTCTATTCTCCTTGTATCCCATCTACCTTTTACTCTCAGTGTACTACAACTAAAAAGTGATCTGATATATCTGGCCCCTCTATAAACATGTACATCCTGAATCTACTCAACAGTCTTTTATCTACCAATACATAATCCAACAAACTACTGTCATTTCGCCCTACATCATATCGTGTATACTTATTTATCCTCTTTTCTTAAAATATGTATTACCTATAACTAAACCCCTTTCTATACAAAGTTCAATCAAAGGGCTCCCATTATCATTTACACCTGGCACCCCAAGTTTCGCTAAGATAACAGGGATATCTTGCTACTCCTACTTACACTTTGGTCACACTTCACAGACACGCACATGCATATATATATATACATACATCTAGGTTTTTCTCCTTTTTCTAAATAGCTCTTGTTCTTTTTTATTTCTTCTATTGTCCATGGGGAAGTGGAAAAGAATCTTTCCTCCGTAAGCCATGCGTGTCGTATGAGGCGACTAAAATGCCGGGAGCAATGGGCTAGTAACCCCTTCTCCTGTATACAATTACTAAAAAAGAGAAGAAGAAAAACTTTACACAACAAATATAGTGTACAATTATGTATTAATAAATTTAAATAAACATAAAAAATAACATTTTTACAGTGGACCCCCGAGTTTCGTGATTAATCCGTTCCAGAGAGTACGCCAAAGGTCGAAATTCAGAAAACTCAAAACCATTTTCCCCATGAGAAATATTGGAAATAAAATTAATCCGTTCCAGACACCCAAAAATATTAAAATAAAATATTTTTTTTTCAAATTAAATAAAGATTCACATAATGAAAACAATCGGAAATAAAGTACATGCATTTAAAAAAATAATATTACACTTACCTTTACTGAAGACTTCTGCGTGGATGGAAGACGGGAGGAGGGGATAGGAGGAAGGTGTACACTATTGTTTGGAAGGAGAATCTCCTTCCATTAGGACTTTAGGTAGCAAGTCCTTATCTGGGGTTACTTCCCTTCTTCTTTTAATTGAGAGTCACTGGACCCCTGTCGCACAAAATATCTGTCCAGAGAGGTCTTTTTCTGGTGTTTCTTTAAGATTTCCCTGAAGTGGTACACAACACTGTCATTGTACATGTTGCAGATATGGCTTGTTTCAGCTTTGTCAGGGTGATACTTTTCAACAAAACTTTGCAACTCATTCCACATTCCACACGGGAGAGGAGAGTGAGAGGGGAGGATGAACCAGCAAGATTGTACCTTGTGTTCACCCTGGGCAGCTCAGACATTGAGGACATCAAGTATCAGAGTCCCCTAGGAGCTAGCGACCACGTGGTTCTGTGCTTTGAATACATAGTAGAGCTGCAAGTGGAGAGAATAACAGGAGTTGAATGGGAAAAGCCTGACTGTAAAAGAGGGGACTACATAGGGTTGAAGAACTTCCTGCGGGAGGTCCAGTGGGACAGAGAACTGGCAGGAAAGCCAGTAAATGAAATGATGGAATATGTAACAACAAAATGCAAGGAGGCAGTGGAAAGGTTTATTCCCAAGGGCAACAGTAACAACGGGAAGACCAGAACGAGCCCCTGGTTTACCCGACGGTGTAAGGAGGCAAAAACAAAGTGCAATAGAGAATGGAAAAAGTACAGAAGGCAGAGAACACAGGAAAATAGGGAGGTCAGTCGCAGAGCCAGGAATGAGTACGCACAGGTAAGGAGGGAGGCCCAGCGACAGTATGAAAATGACATAGCATCGAGAATCAAGACTGACCCGAAACTGTTGTATAGCCACGTCAGGAGGAAGACAACAGTCAAAGACCAGGTGATCAGATTAAGGACAGACGGTGGAGAACTCGCAAGAAATGATCAGGAGGTATGTGAGGAGCTGAACAGGAGATTTAAGGAAGTTTTTACAGTAGAGACAGGAAGGGCTGTGGGAAGACAGCACAGAAGGGAACATCAAGAGGGAATATACCAACAAGTGTTGGATGACATACAAACAACTGAGGAGGAGGTGAAGAAGCTCTTAAGTGACCTTGACACCTCAAAGGCGATTGGACCGGACATCTCCCCATGGGTCCTTAGAGAAGGAGCAGAGATGCTGTGCATGCCTCTAACCACAATCTTCAACACATCCCTTGAAACTGGGCAACTACCTGAGAAATGGAAGACAGCTAATGTAGTCCCATATTTAAGAAAGGAAACAGAAACGAGGCACTAAACTACAGACCTATGTCTCTGACATGTGTTGTGTGCAAAGTCATGGAGAAGATTATCAGGAGGAGAGTGGTCGAACACCTGGAAAGGAACAAGATTATAAATGAAAACCAGCATGGGTTCATGGAAGGCAAATCTTGTATCACAAACCTCCTGGAGTTTTATGACAAGGTAACAGAAGTAAGACACGAGAGAGAGGGGTGGGTAGATTGCGTTTTCCTAGACTGCAGGAAGGCCTTTGACACAGTTCCCCACAAGAGATTAGTGCAGAAGCTGGAGGATCAGGCGCATGTAAAAGGGAGGGCACTGCAATGGATAAGGGAATACCTGACAGGGAGGCAGCGAGTCATGGTACGTGAAGAGGTATCACAGTGGGCGCCTGTTACGAGCGGGGTCCCACAGGGGTCAGTTCTAGGACCAGTGCTATTTTTGATATATGTGAACGACATGATGGAAGGAATAGACTCTGAAGTGTCCCTGTTCGCAGATGATGTGAAGTTGCTGAGAAGAATTAAATCGGACGAGGATGAGGCAGGACTGCAAAGAGACCTGGACAGGCTGGACATGTGGTCCAGTAACTGGCTTCTCGAATTCATTCCAGCCAAATGCAAAGTCATGAAGATTGGGGAGGGGCAAAGAAGACCACAGACAGAGTATAGGCTACGTGGACAAAGACTACAGACTTCACTCAGGGAGAAAGATCTTGGGGTGACCATAACACCAAGCACATCACCGGAGGCACCCATCAACCAAATAACCGCTGCAGCATACGGGCGCCTGGCAAACCTGAGAATAGCGTTCCGATACCTTAATAAGGAATCGTTCAAGACACTGTACACTGGTATGTTAGGCCCATACTGGAGTATGCAGCACCAGTCTGGAACCCACACCTGGTCAAGCACGTCAGGAAGTTAGAGAAAGTACAAAGGTTTGCAACAAGGCTAGTCTCAGAGCTCAAAGGGAATGTCGTACGAGAAAGGTTAAGGGAAAACGGACTGACGACACTGGAGGACAGAAGGGTCAGGGGAGACATGATAACGACATACAAGATACTGCGGGAATAGACAGGGTGGACAGAGATAGGATGTTCCAGAGAGGGGACACAGGGACAAGGGGTCACAACTGGAAGCTGAAGACTCAGACGAGTCACAGGGACGTTAGGAAGTATTTCTTCAGAGTCGTCAGGAAGTGGAATAGCCTAGCAAGTGAAGTAGTGGAGGCAGGAACCATACATAGTTTTAAGATGAGGTATGACAAAGCTCAGGAAGCAGAGAGAGAGAGAGGACCCAGTTGCGATCAGTGAAGAGGCGGGGCCAGGAGCTGAGTCTCGGCCCCTGCAACCACAATTAGGCGAGTACTGAAGAAGGCACCTCATCCACTCCCTCTTCCTCCTCCTCTGTAGCAAGTTCCTCGGCTGTGGTCTGATGCTGTTCCAGTTGAAGCTCTTGCAGTTCGTCAGTGGTTAGCTCTTCCCTGTGGTCCTCCACCAACTCTTCCACATCCCCGTCACTCACTCTATTTACCAAAGGGCTTGCACTAGCTTTCCTTGGGTCCATGATAACTTATTTAGCAGTTGCAAGCACAAAAAACAATGGATTATTGTTAAATGTATTGTATGAACCCACGGGGTGATGATCACGTGTTGGTAAACAATGGCACACTGAGCGTGAATGGCGTGGGAGACTGGCTTGGTGTGCGCGGTTTGACGGCTGAGGGGTACTGGACATCGCAGGAACACAGTCTTTTCACAAAACTCGGGGCCAAATTTTTTCCAAAAAAATCTCGCCGAAGGTCGAATTTCACGAAAGTTGAGGCTGCCGAAACTCGGGGGTCCACTGTACTTACCTTTACTGAAGATTGGTGATGGCATCTGGAAGATAGGGAGGAGGAGAGAGGGAGCTGGGGTTAGTGTTTGGAAGGGAAATCCCCCTCCATAAGGACTTTAGGTATCAAAGCCCTCTCTGGGGTTATTTTCCCCTTCTCTCTTTTAATGCCACTAGGACCAGCTTGAGTCACTGGACCCCTGTCTCGCAAAATAAATGTCCACAGTCCTCTGTTTCTGGTGCCTCTAAGATTTCCCTAAAATGGGACATGGTTTTGTCACTGAACTTGTTGCAAAGATGGCTTGTTTCAGCTTGCTCAGGGTGGTACTTCTCCACAAACATTTGGACATTATTCCACTTGGCACAAATCTCCTTAATTTTTAAAAAAGGGGCGGACAGGTCTGGTACCCGGGGGTTTCGAAATAGGGGCTAGTTCGATAATAGGGACAAAGTTGGTTCGAAAAAAGCAGTCTATTTTCGAAGTTTGATAAGCGATATGTTCGAAATTTGAGGTTCCACTGTAGTTAAAGATTCCTCTAGTTTATAATAATATATGACTAAATTATATAACTATGGATTAATGACTAGGTGTTATTTATTATATGTTTAGGTAGGAAACTAGGCAACAGGAAGAGTTCAAAGGCTAGGCGTGAAGTACCTAGTGGATCGTTTGTACCTCTCTACCCTCATTTATACCGAGTTAACATCAAACCTGAACGTTCTACTCGGGAGTTTGCTTTCACCTTGGGTAGAGAACATTACTCAAGAGGCTCTCCTAGTCCCTCAGTACTATCTCCAGAACAGTCTTTAGAGCGGGATTTCGCTAGCGAGTTCTGATTCTCTAGGGAAAGCCATGGTACCGAGAGACCTTCAATACAGTAATTGTCCGCCTAAGTCTTGTGATTAACTCTAACCCGTTGCTAACATTGTGAAGTGGTTCAATTTAGAGGAAGTGTCATATATCCTCTTTTTGTTATTGTGTGAAGACAGTACAGATAGTTGTAGATTGTGGTGCCATGTTAGAGAAGTTGATTACTGTGTGTATGTATGTATATACAGTAGGGCCCCACTTATACAGCGGGTTAGGTTCCAGGCTGTCGCCGGAAAGCAGACATCGCCGGAAGGCAGAACGCCATTTTTTCCATTTATAAATACATATAAATGTCAGACAACAAGTTTACATTAAATTACAGTGGACCCCCGGTTAACGATATTTTTTCACTCCAGAAGTATGTTCAGGTGCCAGTACTGACCGAATTTGTTCCCATAAGGAATATTGTGAAGTAGATTAGTCCATTTCAGACCCCCAAACATACACGTACAAACGCACTTACATAATTACACTTACATAATTGGTCGCATTCGGAGGTAATCGTTATGCGGGGGTCCACTGTATATTAAGTTAGTAATAGAACTAGGCATTAAAAACACACAAAGTAAAATACATTCACAGTACATTCATTACTTATCTTAAAGTATTTGTAATCTTAATGTAGGGCGAGAGAGGTGAGTAGTACTTATTTGTAGGAAGTCAGGTGCAGGTAGCCCTGGCTCCCCATCTCATACTTAATATATGATATTTAAAACATCCCAGAGTTAAAATACACATAGTGTACAGTACAATCATTATTTACCTTAAAATATGTGTAGTCTTAATATAGAAAGAGATGTGAGTAGTATTTATTTGTAGGAAGTAATTGTAGGTAGCCGGTAGGTGTAGCCCGCCTGGGCTACACCTACCGGCTACCTACACTGGCCC
This sequence comes from Cherax quadricarinatus, assembly GCF_026875155.1. NCBI lineage: Eukaryota > Metazoa > Arthropoda > Malacostraca > Decapoda > Parastacidae > Cherax > Cherax quadricarinatus. The sequence continues at coordinate 2,724,606 of NC_069441.1, forward strand.
AGAGCCATATTAGCATCGACATACCTTGTTCACTGAATTTAATAATTTTTAACAACTACCTTTAGATGCCATCATAAATGAAGGGAGAAGTGATGAATAATTCAGGCCGAAAATTGTAAACAAAAGAGGAGTGGGAGAGTGGCTGGGCCAAACGCAGATTCATACACGTTTTCTCTGATGGCTGAGCAGAGAAAATGTAATGTTGTCCCTCCACCCGGCTACCACACAGGTCCACAAGTATTATTATCAGAGCACATATAAAATATGCAATAAATGCCAAACAACAAGTTTACACTAACTTATATTAAGTTAGCAATAGAAATAGGCATTAAAACACAATAAAAGGTAAGATACACAGAGTACACTTATTACTCACCTTAAAATATTAATATTAATGTGTGAGAGGTGAGTGGCAGGGTGTTAATTGATAAAAATCAGAATGGCACACCATCATCCTCTAACTTGGCACTTAAAGCAAGAGGCTTATGACTTCTCTTTTTATTACAGCTAAGCTTAGACGTCATCGTCAGTGAGAGCCAACTAGTTAACGAAAGAGTAAACGAGAGAGAGAAAGAGATACAGAGTTCAGACAATGCAAGAATATTTTTCTACAGTTATCCCCCAGTTTGACTAGAGAAAACGTAATTCTTCTGAGACTATCTATACAGCTGCTTTATAAACAAATCTCATTTACGTCAATTTTTATTCTGCGAGTGTATCATGTTTATATGCTATGTAACGGGTTTCGCGTATAATTTTGAGGAGAATATCATAGATGGATTAATGAAAATGCCTATATTAATGTAAAATCTAACATTTAGTGTGCCCAAGAGTGATTATTATTACGTAGTATTGGCGTCATGAATAGAGAGAGACTTAGCGATTTTAATGTGTACCTGCACCCCAGCACGGTGTGTAAAGTATATTTAGGTACTGGTACACATAAGTATAATTATCAGAGTACATATAAAATACGCAGTAACTTTAAAACACTTGAAATTTTGGAAAGTTTCCTAACATAATAGATGTGGTCAAGGAGAATGTAAACAAACCGGATGGGGCACGCCGTATTTGGAAAACCGCTTGCTGTATAGCAAATTTTGGTCATAATTTGACATCGCCAAATTAGTGGAACGCCGTAAAGCAGGACCCTACTGTGTGTGTGTGTGTGTGTGTGTGTGTGTGTGTGTGTACTCACCTAATTGTACTCACCTAATTGTGGTTGCAGGGGTCGAGACTCAGCTCCTGGCCCCGCCTCTTCACTGATCGCTACTGGATCCTCTCTCTCTCTGCTTCCTGAGCTTTGTCATACCTCTTCTTAAAACTATGTATGGTTCCTGCCTCCACTACTTCACTTGCTAGGCTATTCCACTTGCTGACAACTCTATGACTAAAGAAATACTTCCAACGTCCCTGTGACTCGTCTGAGTCTTCAGCTTCCAGTTGTGACCCCTTGTCCCTGTTCCCCTCTCTGGAACATCCTATCTCTGTCCCCCTTTGTCTATTCCCCGCAGTATCTTGTATGTCGTTATCATGTCTCCCCTGACCCTTCTGTCCTCCAGTGTCGTCAGCCCGATTCCCTTAACTTTCCTCGTACGACATTCCCTTGAGCTCTGGGACTACCTTGTTTGCAAACCTTTGTACTTTCCTCTAACTTCTTGACGTGCTTGACCAGGTGTGGGTTCCAGACTGGTGCTGCATACTCCAGTATGGGTCTAACATACACAGTGTACAGTGTCTTGAACGATTCCTTATTAAGGTATCGGAACGCAAATTCTCATGTTTGCCAGGCGCCCGTATGCTGCAGGGGGTTATTTGGTTGATGTGTGCCTCCGGTTTATGTGCTCGGGGTTTTTGGTCACCCAAGGTCTTTCTCCCCGAGTGAGGGCTGTAGTCTTTGTCCACCTAGCCTATATTCTGTCTGCGGTCTTCTTTGCCCCTCCCCAATCTTCATGACTTTGCATTTGGCTGGATTGAATTCGAGGAGCCAGTTACTGGACCACATGTCCACCTCTCCAGGTCTCTTTGCAGTCCTGCCTCATCCTCGTCCGATTTAATTCTTCTCATCAACTTCACCCTCATCTGCGAACAGGGACACTTCAGAGTCTATTCCTTCCATTATGTCGTTCACATATATCAAAATAGCACTGGTCCTAGAACTGACCCCTGTGGGACCCCCGCCCCGTAACAGGCGCCCACTGTGATACCTCTTCACGTACCATGACCGTTGCTGCCTCCCTGTCAGGTATTTTCCCCCTTATCCATTGCAGTGCCCTTCCTTTTACGTGTGCCTGATCCTCCAGCTTCTGCACTAATCTCTTGTGGGGAACGTGTCAAAGGCCTTCCTGCAGTCTAGGAAAACGCAATCTACCCAACCCTCTCTCTCGTGTCTTACTTCTGTTACCTTGTCATAAAACTCCAGGAGGTTTGTGATACAAGATTTGCCTTCCATGAACCCATGCGGTTTTCATTTATAATCTTGTTCCTTTCCCAAAAAGTTCGACCACTCTCCTCCTGATAATCTTCTCCCATGACTTTGCACACAATACATGTCAGTGACACAGGTCTGTAGTTTAGTGCCTCGTTTCTGTTTTTCCCTTTTTTAAATATGGGGACTACATTACTGTCTTCCATTTCCCCAGTAGTTGCCCAGTTTTCAAGGGGTGTGTTGAAGATTGTGGTTAGAGGCCACACAGCATCTCTCTCCTTCTCTAAGGACCCATGGGGGATTTTGTCCGGGGCCCATGCCTTTGAGGTGTCAAGGTCCTTAAGACTTCTTCACCCCCCCTCATTGTTCGTATTCATCCAAAACACTTTTGGGTATATTCCCTCTTGATTTTCCCCTTTCCCTGTGCTTTTTTCCCACAGCCCTTCCTGTCTCTACTGTAAAAACTTCCCCTTAAAAACTCCTGTTTTAGCTCCTCACAACCCCTGATCATTTCTTGTTATTCTCCACCTTCGTCCTTAACGATCACCTGGTCTTTGACTGTGTCTTCCCCGAAATTTTGGGTTATACAAAAGTTTTCGGGTCAGTCTTGATTTTTCCCATCTATTTCATTTTCTACTGTCGCTGGCCTCCCCCTTTCCTGTGCGTACTCGTTCCTGGCTCTGCGCATCTCCCTATTTTTGTTGTTCTCTGCCTTCTTACTTTTTCCATTCTCTATTGCACTTTGTTTTTTTGCCCCCTTACACCGTCGGGGAAACCCGGGGCTTGTTTCTGGCTTCCCGTTGTTACTGTTCCCTTGGGGGAAGAAAATTTCCACTGCCTCCTTGATTTTGTTGCTACATATTCCATCATTTCATTTTCTGGCTTTTCCTGCCAGTTCTCTGCCCACGGACCTCCCGCAGGAATTCTTTAACCCTATGTAGTCCCCCTTTTTATAGTCAGGGTTTTTCCCATTCCCCTGTGGTGTGTGTGTGTTGTGGTGTGTTGTGGGATGTATTATGTATGTATGTATGATATAGTATGTAAAATATATATATAAAATTTTGTATTTATATATAATATATATATATATATATAAATATAATATATATATATATATAAAAATTATATATAAATTATATATATATATATATATATAATTTTAAAATTATATATATATATATATTATATATATGCAATAAGACCCCCGGAACGGTGATTTCAAAATTGCAAAACCACTCTGGAAAATAGAAATTCCAAGCCTTTCGTACTACTCACATTATCAAGGGAAAAAGTTCCTTGATAATTGAGTAGTCACGAAAGCGCTTGGAATTTCCTATTTTTTCAAATGGTTTTTTTTGCATGCATATATATATATAAAAATATATATAATATATATT
>NC_069441.1:2728930-2765818 GCF_026875155.1 Cherax quadricarinatus
TAATTGGTTTTCCGAAAAGGGCTCCCCTGGGAGAAACTACTACTTGAACTACAGACTTGCAGGATAGGGCTCAGCCTCAAGGTGTCAGGCGTCCTCGGACACTTGAGGTAACTGGACACTATCTTGCAAGTTGAATTTGCAGGAACATAGACAGGAGTGACAGGATTCACCAGTCCCTGACCGCTTGGGTACGCTATGGAAAATGCACTGGCCTGAAAGGGGACTTAATCCGAACGTCGTATTTTTGCTATTCTGCGGCATTATGGCAGATCTCGGATCCAAGCTGGTAACCCCAAAATGGTACGATCAAGTCATCAATTTGGATATGCCATCGTTTAAGGGTCGAGCACAATGCGTAAGTCTCGCATGGAAGCAATCCCAGAAGGTCACCAGGGAAATTTAATCTGGTCGACAACAAGGAAGGAAGCAGTGAAGTCTCTACCTTGGATAGAAAAGGTGAGGGAAGCCCGACCTCGGACACCGGGTGAGAACCAGCTACCCCACTAAGGAGGACACATGAGTCGGTTCTACGAGAAGGACATGTCGTAATTTGCTTATCCCTAAAACAAACTAGCCCTGATAATATTGACTTGCGCACCAGAGTCCATGAAAAAATTTAAACGGCGCATTATGAACAGATTACTAGGAACTGTACTACTACTGAGATCCCGATGGATCAGGGCCTGATCAACTAGGCTGTTACTGTGGCCGCACGCAGCCAACGTACTACCACAGCCCGGCTGATCCGGCACTGATTTTAGGTATCTGTCCAGCTCTCTCTTGAAGGCACCCAGGGGTTAATTGGCAATTCCCCTAAAGCTTGATGGGAGGCTGTTGAACAGTCTTGGGCCCCGGACACTTATGGTGTTTTCCCTTAGTGTACCAATGGCGCCCTTTTTTTTTAAATTGGGGGCATTTTGCATCGCCTGCCCAGTCTTTTACTTTCGTAGGGAGTGATTTCTGTGTGCAGATTTGGGACCATTCCTTCCGGGTTTTTCCCAAGGTAGATTAGGGATATTCTCTCCCTCCTGCGTTCTAACGAGTACAAGTCAAGTGCTTCCAAGCGTTCCCGTAGTTAAGGGTCTTTACAGAACTTATACGTGCAGTAAAGGAGGAGGGTGGGTGAATGTGTGGGGGAGGGGGACTGTGTGGGGGGTGAATGTGTGGGGAAGAGGGGAATGTGGTGGGGAGGGGGGACTGTGTGGGAGGGTGAATGTGTGGGGCAGGGGGGAATGTGTGGGGGAGAGTGAATTGGTGGGGGAGGGTGATGTGTTTGGGGAGATTGTGTGGGTGCGGGTGAAAGTGTGGGGGGAGGGTGTGTGAGGGAGGGTGAATGTGTGGGGAGGGTGAAAAGTGTGGGGGAGGGTGTGTGAGAGGATGAATGTGTGGGGGGGGGTGTTTGGGGAGAGGATGAATGTGTGGGGAGGGTGGGGTGAGAAAGGATGAATGTGTGGGGAGGGTGAAATGTGGGGGGGGGGTGAATTTTGTGGGGAGGGGGGTGTGAGGGATGTGATGTGTGGGGGGGGTGAATGGTTGGGGAGGGTGAATGTGTGGGGAGGGTGAATGTGTGGGGGGGGGAATATGTGGGGTGGGGGTGAATGTGTGGGTGGGGAGTGAATGTGTGGGTGGCATGAATGTGTGGGGAGGGTTAAAAGTGTGGTGGGGGTGAATGTGTGGGTGGGGGTGAATGTGTGGGGGATGGTGAATGTGGGTTTAGGAGGGGTGAATGTGTGGGTGGGGGTTTAATGTGTGGGTGGGGGGTGAATGTGTGGGGGGGGTGAATGTGTGGGGGAAGGTGAATGTTTGGGGGAGGGTTTTAAAGGGGTGGGGGATGGTGAATGTGTAGGGGGGTGAATGTGGTGGGAGGGGGAATGTGGTGGGGGAGGGTGAATGTGGTGGGGAGGGTGAATGTGAGGGGAGGGTGAATGTGTGGGTGGGGGGAATGTGTGGGTGGGGGTGAATGTGTGGGAAAGGGGAAATGTGTAGGGGAGGGTGAATGTGGGGGGGGGGTGAATGTGTGGTGGGGGTAATGTGTGGGTTTGGGGGGAATGTGTTGGGGGGGTGAATGTGTAGGGGAGGGTGAATGTGGTGGGGGAAGGTGAATGTGTGGGGGTTTAATGTGTGGGTGAGGGTGCATGTGTAGGGGAGGGTGAAAGTGGGTGGGGAGGGTGAATGTGTAGGGGGGGGATAATGTGGTGGGAGGGTGAATGTGAGGGAGGTTTAATGTGGGGGGGGAGGGTGAATGTGGTTTGGAGGGTGAAAGTTGTTAGGGAGGGTGAATGTTGTGGGGGGAGGGTGAGTGTGTAGGGAGGGTGAATTGTGGGGGAGGGTGAATGTGTAGGGGAGGGTGAATGTGTGGGGATGTCAGCATAGTTGCTGATCCCTGTGTTATATAGCATAGCATATTAGTATCATCCATGTGCTTTAGATAGGAGATCCCTTGTAGGCCTGTGACTTTGTGTGACGTCACGGGATGCGCATGTGTAGGCTCGTACCTCTGCCTCCCTCTCTCTCAGTCGGCGTAGACCTACAGGCGAAGACAGGCAGAGGCTGGGCTCCACATTCATCATCTCAGTCTGACAATATATGTTACCATCCAACAAGTGTGTCTACCTTCAACCCGCGATATCTCCATTTAAGAACCCCTACGATAAATGGTGGCATCGGAGGGCCTGTAATTCTGACGATTACAGCGATTTCTGGAGATAAATTTCGACCAGCAAGACGGCCATTTCGTGTCACCAGTAGGCCTACCGACGTTCACCCCAGCCAGCTACCTCAAGCCAGCTACTCTCCCAAGCTTCTACACCATTCACTGGTCAGTCTCTTTGTATTAGTGTTTATCTGCTTATTTGCATCACTCCCGAGGGGTTGACCCGAGTTTGCAAAATAAGCCAGCTTCCAGTCTGTGGTGGAGGAGTCAGAACAACCGAGCCCAGTCGAGCCTAGTCTACTCCATCCAATTCCTTTGACTGCCAAGCCAGCTTCCACCCCTGCTGTGCTCATCGTGTGAAGTTATCAAGCTATTCTGTGTGAAGGGTTAAGATAAGCCAGCTAGCAACTAACCCAGGTGTCTTACCCCAGTACTCTAGCAAGCCACGTGAGTAGTCTTCATCGCTTGTGATTCAAGCTCCAAGCATTCCAAGTGCTCTTTTTCATCCCTGTGGTGTTGTAGTATTTCGTGGGTTTCTTTTAAGCCAGTCGGCTTAGAAATATCTTCGCGGCAGTGTGGCTGTTCTCAGTGAGACTTACGCCGTTCAACCCATAGGCCCAACACTCACGACCACGTGTGTCGAAAACCCATTGCCGGTCCCCAGCCCTGTTAACCCACAAACCCAACTACACTCACCACGCGGCCTCAGACGCCTCACTCAAGCCATTACCCACTCACCTACTTCTTCAGTGTTTTGGTGCGCTACTAAGGGTTGTAGCACCATATTTTAAGGACCACATAGGGGGTCAAGAGCTAGTGTGTGTTTTGTGCCACCGTTAAAAAGCCTCCTGTGTGTGTCTATCGCCGATGTAAGCACAATTCTACGATCATGTGTGCAGAGGACAGCAGCAAGACCACATAAACAAGCCCCTACTCTCCACTACCATCAACCTCATTCTTCACCAAGTCGTTACAGCGATAATATTTTTTTTTTCATAGAGACATTTGCGAGTGTTGAGACATTTCTTTTGTGTTCCCAGTGATTTTTCTCTTAGTGACATTCAGTGACTCTTGATCAGACTCAGTGTTTATGTACTGATTGCATTAACTCCTTTTAGTCTCCTTAATTCAGTGTTAATTTTCGTGCTATTATTTTATGTCTGTTGTGTTGTGTCTTTTTATATACTTGAATTAAGTACCTTAGTGTTTTTCCTTTGTTGTGTGTGCAACATATGAGCAGTATAGAACTTGTGTTTACACTTCAGAATCACCTTGTGTTCTCAGTATTCCAGTGAAGTATTTCAGTAATTTTTCACCTCATATTCTGCATCACAACTCAGTGTTGTCTGTTATATTTTTTTTTTCTTCCCAGCTTTTGTGTATTTCTGTTTTGTTCCCTGTGTGTTGAACATTCTTGTGTTCATATTCTTTCATTTAGCCAGTGTCTAATTTGTCTTATTTCCACAGACAATAGTGCCATTATTTTGTGCAAGCAAGTAATCATTTTTTACAAAATTTTTCATACATCAAGTTTCATTGCAAGAAAATTCTAGTACTGTGTTTATGTTGATGTGTTGTATTCTGGATCACTGTAAGTGTTCAAACTGTTTTTGTTCTGTGTTTTAGCACCTATTATTTTTCATGTTTCATTGAACAAATTCACTCTTAGTGCAATTTTTAAGTTCTTCTTTTAGAGTAAATTGTTCTTTTGTTTGTTAAGTGTTGTTTAAGTGCAGTTAAGAGTTAAAGTTTTTCTTTCCCTTGATTATTTTCTTTTCTTGTTGTGTGTTATAATTTTTATTATTGCCCCATTGACTCATTTTGCAATAATTTTGTGCAAATATTGTGTTGCCACTAAAGTTTTTCTTGCAGAGATTCTAAGCAGTGTTTTTTTTATTTGCAATTATTTTCAATATTGCTACAGTTTATTTCAGTGCAGTTTCATATGCTCTGTTCTGTGCATAGTATTTTATTCTGTCTGTGTCATTTTATTTTATTTCAGTGAATTGTGCCTCTGTTTTATTTTTTGCACAAGTTTTATTGAGTCCATTTTATCATTTTATTGTGTATTTCCCTGTTGCATTGAAAGTAGACAACTCACTGTGCCATTCATTCAATTTCAAGTAAAAGTTGAGCAAATCAGATTTGAGTAAAGTACAAGTTCTCTTGATTTTCAAAGTGTTGTTCATTCAGTTGCATATTTTTCTTGTGTGAGTTCTTTACTTACAGTGTGACCTGTCAACTTTTAATTACTTATGCAGAATAGTTAAGCATTTTCTTCCATTTAAGCTTAATGTGTCATTCTCTATTTTTTTTTACTTATGCCTTTCAGTAATTTCACTGAGATGTCCCAGTCACTTTTGAACATTCACTTAGTGTATCATGCCAGTCAAAGTCAATATGAATCAGTCCACAGTACCAATATTCCCTTACTGACTGAAAGACAATACCTAGCCCTTGAGCAATGTGTTTGTTCTCACAGCTTGTATCTGAGATTTGTCAAAGTGCTGCGAAATGTGAAGTTCAGATTAAGTTCCTATAGATCCGTGAATTACTTATTAACGTAGCCAAGCGGTCAGGCACTAGTAACTCTGTCACTCCTATCTGTGTTCCACCTACACCTTCAGACTTGCAGGATAGTGTTCCCTGCCTCAAGTGTCCGGGACAAATCAGACTGCCTTGAGTGCACAGCCTATCCCCGCAATGACTGCTAGTTCGAGTAGTAGTTTCTCCACAGGGGATGCCTTGCAGAAAACGATTACTTGAAACTAGTAATGCCATCTCTTGTTGATGTGACATGCTGTCTGCAGAAAGACGTCTCTGTTACGCTAGTGTTCTCACTAGAGTGTCTGTTTTTTGTTCCTAATGTTCCAGATTGGTGATCCCTCCAGTTGACATAATCAGTGCATTGTAAAAGTTGTTTCTCGAATAGCTTTTCACGTTGTTAACGTTTGTAAGTGTAGTTTATAGTGATACCTCGTGTCACTGTGTGCGACTCAGATTGAATATCAGCATTGTTCACCGTGTTCATTTCTTTTCTCCGTGCTTGCAGTTTGAGATAGTAGATTCGTTCTCCCTTGCTCATATTGGGGTTTTTATAGCTTAATTTTTTCAACCGGGGAGAGTCATCCACTCCACCGAGTTTGTGCATTCCTCCAGTAAGAAAGAACCGATCCCCTTGTGTTCTGGTGTTTCGATTCCTGCTCCAGGAAGATCTTATTCTTATGTGAACCACCAGCACCCATTATTGACTTGGAATGACCAAGAATTACTGTATCGAATAGTCGAAAGTTGGTACTCCTAGCAGACGAATTATGAATTCCACGTCACTATGATTGTAGCTTTATCTTTGTAGATACTACTCCTTTAGAGCTCCCTCTTCAAGGCATGTGTTTATCCTTGCAGGAAATTCGAGTCTCATCCCAAGATGATAACCATTCTTCATAGTAAACCGTCACCCTCGCAGAATTTGGTTTAAATGTACATGAGTCTGGTATAATTATATGATCAGATGAATGAAATTATCAACTGTGTGTTTTGTTATTACGATTAGTTTTTAAAAAAAATTTTTTTCGATTCAACCGTATCCCTCCGTATTCTTAGAATTTGACAGTAAAAAACTGAGTGCACTAATGCCTTTGCTGTTAATTTTCACCATGTATATGTAATTATATTCTTCCTCAGAATCCGTAGATGCATGAAAACACGATCTTAACGAACAATTCCATCCATATTGTATAATGATTTGTTCTTAAGTTTTTAATGCCATTACGTTAAAAGTGATTACGTTAACACTATTAGAAAACTCATGTAGTAACATCCATTATGATACATCCATTAAGTTCTTAAGTTAGATATGAATTTGTTATTGTATAGAATCAGCCCAGAACTGCCTGCCTGTTCTAGCCTATATATAGTAGTGTATGTCCGAGACTGACATACGTAACATGACCTAGCTGTCAGACATATTGCTGATCCCTTTGTTATATAGCATAGCAATAATAGTACAAACCATGTCTTAAGATAGGAGATCCCTTGTAGGCCTGTGACTTTGTAGACGTCAACGGATGCGCATGAGTAGGCTCGTACCTTCGCCTCCCACACTCTCAGTCGCATAGACCTACAGGCGAAGACATGCAGAGGCTGGGCTCCCCATTCGATCATCTCATTACTGACAATATATTAAACCGAAAGTCCACCAAGTTTGTCCTACCTTCAACCCGCTATATCTCCATTTAAGAACCCCTACGATAGGGATGGTGAATGTGTGGGGGAGAGATGAATTTGGTGTGGAGGGTGAATGTGTAGGGAGGGTGAATTGGTTGGGGAGGGTGAATGTGTATGGAGGGTGAATGTGTAGGAGGGTGAGATGTGTGGAGGTGAATGTGGGGGGTAGGGAGGGTGAAGTGTGGGTGGAGGGATGAATGTGTGGGAGGGTGAATGTGTGGGGGAGGGTGAAATGTTGGGGAGGTGAATGTGTAGGAGATGGTGAATGTGTGGGGAGATGAATGTAGGGAAGGGTGGAGGGTGAATGTGTAGGAGGGTTGAAATGTGTGGGGAGGGTGACTGTGTGGGGGGAGGAGAGTGGTGTTAGGGGATGGTGAATGTGGTGAGGGTGAATGTGGTAGGGGATGGGTGAATGTGTGGGAGAATGTTAGGGGAGGGTGAATGTGTGGAGGTTGAATGTGTGGGGAGGTGAATGTTTAGGGAGGTGAATGTGTAGGGAGAGGTGAATGTGTGGGTGAGGGTGAATGTGTGGTGTGGGTGAATGTGTGGGGGAGTGAGTGTGGGGAGGGTGAATGTGTGGGGAGGGTGAATTGTGTGGTGGGGTTAATGTGTGGGAGAGGGTGAAGGTGTGTGGGGGGAGGGTGAATGTGTGGGGAGGGTGAAATGTGTGGGGGAGGGTGAATGTGGGGGAGGGTGATTGTTAAGGGGAGGTGAATGTTAAGGGGAGGGTGAAATGTGTGGGGGAGGGTGAATGTGTGGAGGGTGAATGTGTAGGGGAGGGTGAATGTGTGAGGGAGGGTGAATGTGTGGGAGAGGGTGAATGTGTGGGGGGAGTGGTGAAGGTGTGAGGGAGGTGAATGTGAGGAGGGTGAATGTGTGGGGGAGGGTGAATGTGTAGGAGGTGAATGTGTGAGGGAGGGTGAATGTGTGGGGAGGGTAATGTTGTGGGGAGGGTGATGTGTGGGGGGGAGGGGTGAATGTGTGGGGAGGTGTATGTGTGGGGGGGGTGAATTGGGGGGAGGGTGAATGTGGGGGGAGGTGAATTTGGGGGGGTGGGGTAGGTGGGGGGAGGGTGATTGTGTGGGGAGGTTGATTGTGTGGGGTAGGGTGAATGTGTGGGGAGGGTGAATGTGTGGGGGGAGGGGTGAATGTTGGGGGTGGGTGTTTGTGTGGGGGAGGGTGAATGTGTGAGGGAGGGTGAATGTGTGGGGGAGGTGTTATGTGGGAGGGTGGGTGAATGTGTTGGGGAGGTGAATGTGTGGGGGAGGGTGATTGTGTGGGGGAAGGGTGAATGTTGTGGGGGACGGTGAATGTGTGAGGGTGGGTGAATGTGTGAGGAGGTGAAATGTTGGGGGAGGTGAATGTGTGGGGGAGGTGAATGTGTGGGGGGAGGTTGAATGTGGGTGGGGGGAGGTGAATGTGTGGGGGAGGGTAATGTGTGGAGGAGGGTGAATGTTTGGAAACATGAAAAGTTTGGTGCTTTAACAAGAGTATATTTCTTATGAAACACATGGAATACATCCACAGTGGTGCTGTTACACATCCTATATATAATATATTGTGGAAACCACGGTATGCTGCTAACATACCGCTCACACGTTTGTGGATCCGGGTTCTCCCGGCAAAGTAGAAAACAATGAGCGTGTTTCTTCACAACACTGTTGTCGCCGTTCACCTATCAGTATAAAATAGGTACCCTGGGTGTTAGTAGTCGACCTGGTATGGGACGCATCCAGGGGACAAAATTGACCAAGTTTGCCATGAGAATGCTCAGCCTAACAAGAGGCTTTCTATATAGTAGTATGTCATTGATGTCAGCTAATCACTGTATACCTTGATACGATGACTGTAGAAATTATTATTATTATTATTATTAAATGATGGAGGAGGGAAAGGGGATAGGAGAGCAGCAGCGAGCAACTGAGACTCAATTTCCCACCCCCACCACCAAACCATCACTAGTACACATTTATACAGAAAAAAATATATAGAATTATCAAAAAATAAAAAAAAAACACTATCGATGTGCACAGAAATATTTATAACACTGTGAATAAAAAGTATCCACAACCACCGTGAAATGACAAAAACACCAAGTATATCACCACAAGTTGCACATACACAGATACAAATCTAGGTAAACTAAAGAGCTGTCTTCAGGAACCTGAACAAACGATACACTTAGCACATTATGGCACGAAACGAACATTAGACTGTGTTTTTGGAGTACGTGTCACCAGCATAATATCCACAACTAGTCAAGCATATAAAACGAAACCAAAAAAGATCTAAAGGTTCGCAAGGAGATTGGTGTCGAAAATGAGGACTAAACGTGGATATTTATGTCACCTCTACCAACACTAATGAAGAAGCTAGGGGAAAATATGATCATCACATACAAAATACCCCAGATCATTAAAAGTGATAGGTCTTGAGATAGAGGGGGAGGCAGGGGACCATAGGTAAATATGCAGACTAACACTAGGGACGTAAGACGGTACGTATTCAGTAGTAGGACGGTGAGGTGAGGAGTTGCATCAAATAGAGAGAGCTCCAGTAAACAAAATACACACTCTTAGTAGTAATATAAAAGACCCTGAGAACGTCAGGGCTAAACTTAATTCGTCGATAAAAACTAAAAGAGGGAAAGACTGGGAGCCAGGAATGGATCCTCTGTAGATGACAAAAGAACACGAAAGTATTAATCGTAATTACTATTCAGAACAAATTGTTTCCGCCTGTACAGTTCTAATGGTATCCTCGAAACACTGAATTATAATTCCAAATTATTGCTGGTTGTGTTTTATCTTCTTCAAGACACTGGTTGTCACTTCCCATGTAACTGTTAGAGTCAGTGTTGAGAGGGCGGTCTCAGGTAGACGAGGGCACACCTTGAAGTAGAAAAACACAAGTGCACAGGATTTTAAAGAAATACTTTTTTAACCCTTAAGAGTGGATCAGAGAGTGGTATGACCCTAGAAAGGAGGTTGGTAGAGGCAGTAAAAAAAGGATCTAAACATTTTAAAAATACACAGAGAACGACAAAGGATACAATATCGTGACTTGAACAATACACAAATAACCCGCACATAGGAGACAGAAACTTTATGAAGACATTTCGTCCGACTTGGACCATTTAACTAGCCACACACTGATAGATAGAGCCCAGCAGCCAGGAGTGAAACTACTACGGCCAAGGCAATCGGAGGGAAGGTCGCCAAACCTGGAACGCCCCTGCAACCACTTAGTCAATACACACCTATGAGTGCAGATGTGGGAAAAACTCAATACACGTTTTTCAATAGTATATATGACAAAACGGCCGGAAATCTATAATGCCGATAAAAGTAGAGCCTACTAAAAGTGGGAGGAGGAGCTGCCTTCGACCCCCGCCCCCCAGGACAAGCACAACTGGTGAGTAACTTTAAGTGCTCTCTAGTGGGTAACAGGTAAAGGTCGCGAACTTAAGAACTTTACATTCTGCTCCCGTTGAAATGTTGGCTCGTTAAATAATCCTGAATGGTGTTATCCTGTAGAAGTTAACCCTAATGAAGTTATCTCTGTAATGGAGTTATCCTGTAGAAGTATATCCTGTTTGAAGTTTATCCATATGAAGTTATCCCTGTATAAAGGTATCCTGATGAACCTATACTAGTAATGAAGTTATCCCGTATGATTTATCCTGTATGGAGTTATCCAGTATGAAGTTATCCCAGTATGAAGTTAATCCAGTATGAAGATTATCCTGTAAGGAAGTTTATCCTGTAATGGTTTATCCAGACTATATTAGCCTGACTGGTGTTATCCTAGATTGTGTTATCCTGACTTTTATTATCCTGACTGGAGTTATCCTGACGTGGTATTATCCTGACTTGAGTTATACTGACTGGTGTTATCCTGCTATGAGTAATCCTGACTGTTGTTAACCTGATTGGTTGTTATCCTGATCGGTGTGATCCTGACTAGAAGTTATCCTGACTAGTTATCACTGAACGGTTGCTATCCTGACTGGAGTTTTATCCTGAAGAGATTTTTACTAACTCCAGGTATCCAAAGCAACGACTTGTCTCCGCACTTAACCTTCCCCAGGAGTACGTTTATAAACGTGTATCACAAGATCCCAGGAAGGGGATACTTGCCTCCATTGTAGGATCAAAAGTCCCCCCTCCCGCCTCCCCTTTGCCTCAATTCACTTCCAGTGCATCAACTTAAATGAATTCCTGACGTCTCAATTGAGACAACTTGCGCTAAATTCCCTGGTCATTTTTCGACTACGACTGTGAAATGTTGAGCTACAACTCCTGTCTAGCATTCATCTGTGTGTGTGTGTGTGTTGTGTGTGTGTGTGTGTGTGTGTGTTACTCCACCTAGTAGGTGAGGTTTGCAAGGGGTCCGAGTCAAGCTCCTGCCACGCCTCTTCACTGGTCACTACTAGGTCACTCTCCCTGACCGAGTGTGTGGTGTGTGTGTACTCACCTATTGTGTGTGTTTGGTGTGTGTGTGTGTGTGTGTGTTGTGTGTGTTGTGTGTCGATGGGTGGGTGGAGGTTTGTTTGTGTGTGGAGATGTTAGTTTTAGTTAGTTACCATTTATGTCCAAGCCACATGTCGATTAGACACTAGGCCTGTTGTGTGTGTGTGTGTGTGTGTGTGTGTGTGGTGTGTGGTGTGTGTGTGTGTGTTGTGTTTGTGTATGAGGGTGGGTGGAGGTGTTGGTGTGTGGTGTGGGTGGAGAGTGTGGAGTGTGTGGTGGAGGTGTTTGGTGTGCGTGGTTGGAGAGTTATGTGTGTGTGTGTGTGGGTGGGCAGAGGTGTGTGTGAGTGGGTGAAGGTGTGTGTGTGTGTGGTGAGGTGTGTGTGTGTGTGGGTGGAGGTGTGTGTGGTTTTGGTGGGTTGGGGTGTTTGTGTGTGTGTGTGTGTGTGTGGTGTTTTGTGTGTTGTGGTTTTGGGTGGGGGGGGTTGGGGTGTGTGTGTGTTTTGGGGGGGGGAGGTGTTTGTTGTGGGGAAAAAATGTTTTCTCGTGAGAACCTGTTTTGGGCTTTAACTGAAAAGAGCCCTCGAGCATTTTAATCGTGAGAAAAAAGGCAGAGTTCAAGTTTGGAGTCCGTTAAGGGGGAGAAACAAGGGGGACGGAACCCCAGTTGGACCCCAAAAGGTTAAGGGGGGTTGGGAGGGCCGGGGCCCCCCCCCCCCCCCCCCCCCCCGGGGGGCAGAAAACAACAAAAACCAAAAGACACCGTGAAAATTCCCAACCCATTCTGGGTGCTACTTGACGAATGTGAGGTTCTAGGGGGAATGCCACAACGAGACCAAGGAAGCATTGGCAGACGTGAGGGGGAACATCCCTAGAAACCCCAACGAAGACCATGGGAAACTTTTGACGAATTTAAAGTGATGAAATGCCCCCTGGCAATGTGATCGCTACTGGAGCATCACGACGGACGACCCCAAGGAAGGTAAAAAATTGTTGTTGTTGGGATAGCCAGTTTAGGTACATGGATAGGGCTCTGCTTGAAGGATAGAAGTAGGAGGCAGAGAGTTGTGTTTTCCTGGGGCGGGTGAAGGATATTGTTACCTCTGGAGACATCATGAGAGGTAATGGGAGCAACCCATTATCTGTCTCAGGGGAGGAAAACGATTTTGGGCAGACGTAGGAGTAGGATGTTTAGAGGTTAGGTCAGCATAGAGATAATTGGAGGAAGGGTGGGAAACCTGTCATATTGGCATTTTGCCAAGGAGGGGAGTTGGAAATAAAGGGTTGTCCGAGCAATGGTGTCAATTGCTGGCTGGACAAAACTTAAGGAAAATGGGTTAACATTCTTGAAAACTGGGACCTCTTCTATGGCAGAAATGCATGTATGCCAGGGACGGGGTTCACTTATCTAGGTGTGGGGTGGGAACACTGGCCAACGCAGTAGGGAGCTTTTTGGTCTTTAAAAAGGAATAGTTGTGGTATGGTTTTTGCAGGAAAACTGTGAGTCGCGGGGTAGAAATTTTGAGTACTGGGGAGAACTTGAAATAGGCAAATGAGGTGGATATTGGAAACCCGTGGCACAAAATTGAAAGGACAGTAATAGGTTTGGGAATAAAAAAAAAAGGAGCAGGAAGGTAAAGAGGGGGAGGTTTTTTAAAATTTATTACACAAATAGCGCGTGCTGGGAATAAGATGGGCGAGTTGGACAGTTGCTAGTGCAGGTAAATAGATGTATTTCCCTTACGAACGGGGTTTAATTCAAATTTTATTATTATAATCAAAAAAAAGCGCTAAGCCACAAGGACTATACAGCGTGCGGGCAAAAAAAAACGGGGGGCATCGGGTGGCAAAAGGGGAGAGGGATGAGAACAGGTTAGGATAACGCGGGGCGGGATGGTGAAAGGGTTTAAAGGGCACAAGGACAAACCCAAAAAAGGGCCCTAGGGGAGTCGAAAAGTTCATCAGAGTTTGTGGAGTAAATCATCGTTGTCAAGAAGTCATAGAGAGTCAGGATTAAAGGGAGGGTCCATCACAAAAAGGGGAAAGGTAAAGAGAGAGTAGGAGAACGAAACACTTTTGGAGGTAAATTCTGCGTGCCGTTGATAGAGGGGGCCCCAGTCTAACAGATGTGGCTAATCAAAAACTGAATTGACACTGCCACAGAGGGAACAGGGTGCCTTCCATGAAAACCCCTGAGTAAGCGGGGTGGCCAATGCGAAGGGGGAGAGAGGGGTCTCCCAACCTGGGCACTGATACAAAGAGGCCATTTAACCATGCTGGGTTTAATGAATGAAGTTTGTTCCCGAGCAGAGTTGACCAACGTTTTTTCCCAACGGGTGGAAGGTGGGTACTATTGCAGCAAAAAGTCCGAAAGGGAACACTCGATAAAATTGGTAGGTATATATGCTGCCCGCAGCAGTTTCCTGTTCATTCCCCGTACGCGCCCTGCCCGGGACCCAACAAAAAAAATATCTTTATTTTTGGGTAAGATACGGGTACCCAAAAGTTGGATACGGGAACAGGGGATGGATTATAAAAATTTTTCGTAACCCGTAGGCACTAAGGGATTTGAGACTACACAAAGATGAACGGGCTAGATGCGATACGAAAAGTGCTGCAAAAATTGGCATACATTCACAGAAAAAAATGCACTGAGTAGTAAATCCCTCTACGCGTTTGCCCCGGAAACACTGCTGCAATCCGACCCCGTCTGAAGACTTAGGCCATCTGTTTTAAAAGCTGGCATGAGAATGAGGTGGAAGTATCAAGAAAAAGAGAGCGGGAACCACCGTAGGCGTTGAGTTTTCAAAAGGGGAGTGAGAAAGAACAGCCCCGAACAGCTGGAACTTCCCAGGGGGGGGGGGAAAAGTGAGATGCTACATGAACTAAAAAAGGGGGTAATGAAGGGAAGAAAGAGTGAAAGTAGGCAAAGAGAAAAGGGACGGAGCAAACGGGGGGCGGCGAACAAATAAAGAATGTTACAAAATACGGTGACCATTCTAAAATGGAAGGTTTGTGTGATCGGAGAGCGCATAAACAAAGGGGCAATGGGATCACGGCGACAGAAAAGGATGGAACATTTGCTTCTTTTTAGACCCCTCTCAACGGGGGAAAAGAGCAAAAGCCCCCGGGCACAAACAAAAACCGGGTGATGGTAGAGTTAAGGCTAGAGAGAGTACGGGGAGAGGCCGGGAAAAAATTGGTCACCATAATCGAGTTTCGATAAAACGGGGGTGAATTAGGCAGCAGATTTCGACGATCACCCCCCAGGAAAGAGAGGGGGGTTTTTTAAAAATTTTAGCCGGCTGTGACAATTTGCTTCGGAGGTAATGTGAGGTTTCCGGGGAAACCCCGCGGTCAAAGAGAAGGCCTAAAACCTGCTGTATCACGTTGGGGGGATAGGGGGAGCCATAGAGAAAAAAGGGATGATGGGAGATAACAGAGCGTCAGTGAAAGAATTTTGGGATTTTGGTATAAAAAATTTAAACCATTGTGGTGGCCCAATGAAACAGGTCGACCGCATGCTGGAGAGAAACGCAAAAAGGTGACAGTCACGCCTGCAAAAGCAAAGCGAAGTCATCAACATGGTTGACCAAATATTGGGGGAAGAACAGGGGCCCAAAAATCATTTATAGCGGGAAAAAAAAGTTTTGTTTAGAAACATCCCTGAGGACACCTTCGCTTGGACGAAGCCCGGGGGAAAGAAATTAATTGCTCGAACACGGAAAGTCTGTCAGTTAAAAGTTTTTAAAGGGAAAGGGATGGAAATTCCCTCGGGGGCCCCTAAGAATGGGCCGGGGCCAAAAAAATTACCCCCAAGTTGTGTCATATCCCTTTCAAGGTCAAAAAATTGGCAATAACTGATGATTATTCGCAAAGGCATTAGGGAAATCGATCAAGCGTAGAAAGGGGGGTCTATGGGAACGACCCTTCGAAAGCCAATTGACTAGGGAGAGATGTTGTGGTCTCTAAATCCCACATTAAACGTCGATTTACGAGGCTTCCATCCTTTGCAAACTGTTTTGTAAGAGCGATGGGGCGATAGTGGGAGGCATATGTCCGTATACCCTTTGGGGAAAAAGGGAAAAATGGCATTTTTCCCACAGGGGGGAAAAATTTTCCTTGTGCCCAAAAAAGATTGAAGGGTTTAAGAGGACTACAAGGGCTGACCGATGAAATGTTGTAACATACGAATATGAATGTCTCGGGCCCCAGCTGCCGATGATCGGCAAGGGGAAGCGTTCCCCCAGTTCTTAAAAGTTAAAAGGCAATTTATTTCTTCCCCGGGAGAGAAAAAAGTCCAAGGTTCTAACCCTGGCAGACTTTGAGGAAAGAAACGGGGGGCATAGATGGAGCCCTGGGGAAAAGGGACCAGATGTGTGCCAAGTAAATGGCAAGTCGAGAGGTTTTCTTATCAACACCAGTGACCGTAGAACAGGGCCGGTCAGGAGAGTTTTACCACCCTTTTTCCCCATTTTTTCCGACTGCACTCATAGAAAAGCAGAGGTGATGGTGGAAACAAAGGTCGCCAACAAGTGCGTTTTTAGCTTCACGGATGACACGGCGAGCGGGTCGCACGCTTCTGCTTAAAATAACAAGTCTCTCGGGTTCATTGTCCGGGACCGCCCCCTGCAGCCGTTTCAAACGTACTGCCGAGCACAAGCAGGAGACCACCAAGGCAGCACTTTTGAGAAAAGCCCGCTGAGGTTTGGGATAGAATGAGAAGCTGCGGTATAAACTGATGTCGAGAAAATGTGTAGGGCTATCAAAGGAGGAGAAAAGGAACCCCACTAAAACGTGAGGTTGAGTAAAGATCCCCCTTTGCCCCCATCAAAATTGCCACCGAGGGGCTACGGGAAGGTGGTGTAGGGAAGGAGAATAAAATGATCGGAAAATGATCGGGGCATGTAAGTCGGTAAACAACCAGGTGAGTCTATGCAGTGGAGGAAGAGCAGATGATAGATCGATGCAAGAGAGGTATGAGTACGAGGTCAAAATGGGTGGGTCCCGTATTAAAACTGGAGGGGGTGAGAGGCAAGGGAAAAGCCTCCAACTGAATGCCCAAAATTGGTCACAATGAACCCCCCCCAGAGGAAATGGTGGCATTAAAAACACCAAATAACAGAAGTGGTGGTGGAAGGGATGAAACAAAAAGGCAAAGTTGGGATAGAAAATGCTCGAGAAGGAGAGAAAATAAAGAAATATTGTAAACCACTTTTCAAGTGGATAGGGCGCATGTAATGAGCGAGGTATGGACAAAAATTGACATACAGAATATCATTGGTAGAAGAAGGGCCCCTTTTCATTAAAAGGGCCATTGAGAAAGGATCCAAGAATACAATAAATTTTACCTGAATAGGGGGGAAAACGCCCAGTGTAATTTTTGGGTTTTTGTAAGCAAGCACCAACAGGGGAAAAAGGGGAAAGCAACATCTGAAGTCACCCCGATTACCCCCGGGCCCCCGGAATTCCACTGTAAAAAGGCCAAAGATTGGGGAGAAGAAAATATCGGGAAATTTTAGGTAAAGGCACCCGGGCTAGAGGGGTTTTGAAAAGTCAACGTTGGTGGCATTGGAAGATTTCAAGTAGCGAAAGGGAAAGGAGGTTGCGAAGAAAGGGGTTTTGAAAATGGAGGGGGAGGGGGGAAGAGAAAACGGAAGTGAATAGTGTCCTTGAAGGTTTTAGTCTTGCAATTATTCTAATGGTTCAAATGTTTTGAAATTTAAAATGATGGGGGCCCTATTGGAGATGGAAAGGGGGGGGGTGAGAAAGATTGGGACAGAATGACTGTACCAAGTAAGGGGGAGGGGAAAAATGTAAAAGGGGCGGAGATGAAATTGGGGGGGAAGAAGAGGTAAAAACCCGGGAAAGGGGACAGAAGAGGGGGAAATTGGGAGGGGAGGGGGGGGGAAGGGAAAGACGAGGAGGGGGTGAATCCCACACTTGTAATAGAGCCAGAGAGGGGGAAGAAATAGGGAACGAGAACTGGAAAGGTAAGTGTAGGTGGAAGAAGGAAGGAAAGGGGCAAAGAAGATTTGGCAAAGTGGATTTTTTACTCTGAGTGAGGGGCGATTGATTAGGTGTCGTACGAGGTCTTGTCGATACGGGGGCTTGTGGGAAGGACGGAAATGCGAGAACAGACTGAGTTGTAGTCGGGGCTCAGAGCCCAAAGGGCACCCCAAAAAGGGTTAATGCCGTAATGGCTATGGGAGGGGGGAACAACAGGGAGGTGCAGAAGATGGGCCCAAAGTGGGGGGGTGTTTGGAAACACGAGAATAAAAAAAAAAACCCCCGGGGTAGTTCCCCTTTGGGGGCGGAATGAGTAAACTGCCCTAGCATAAGGAGACCCTTTTGCCCCCTTTGACAACGGATTTCACGTTCCCCTTTTAAATAGACCTGGCAACGGGGGGAGTACAGGGGGAGCTTTATACAATTAAGGAAGATGGGGTTGATGCAAGATGTATTAGAAGGTTTTTCGGCACCCAGACGGGGGTTCGGCCATAGTCTGCAATTTTCGCTGGGGACCAAAACGCCAGCAATTTCTACATTGTTTCGGGGGTAGGTTCACCTTTCGAACTTGTAAAACCATGCCCGCATATACAGAGGGCGGGGGGTTCCGGGTGTCAAAAGTTAAACAGCCCATTGCAAGGGTAACGTCTCCCCCCCCGGGGCAGGAAGGACAAAGTGTCTACTTTGGGATTGGGGGATCCCGGAGTTCCAGCTGTTCAAAAATGTCATTGCCACATGACTGGAAATTCTGTTGGACTAGGTAAGGGGGCAGGGAATACAGTACCACACAAGAATTGAGAGAAAGATGTTTTTCAATATGAAGGGTAGTTCGATATTCGAAGGAGGAAAGATCAGGTTGGGGCATTTGGACAGTGACATGCGCGTACCCCTCTTTAGAGCGTGAAAAGAAATTCTTGCCCAAAAACGCGGAGCGCTTGGAAAACTATGTCAGAAAAGGGAGGCAGAAAAAGAAGTTTGGGTTTTAAAAAAAAGAATTTTTTCCTTGTGTGGGCCGAAATTTAGCGTGGAGAGGGAGTGTTGACGTGTCGGGGTCGTTTCCGATGAATGGGGAAGGGGAACGACGGGGATCATCAGGAATTGACGTTGGGTTTAGGGTGGACCGGATTGGTCCGGCATGAAATGGGTGGGCGATTCAAAATTGCCGACCGTAGAGGGAAAAGCCGGAAGCATAGTAAAGGAGAGCGGAGTTTAGACAAACGAAGGAGTCATCGAAACCCCCGGTACCTGAAGCGGTGGGGGGAAACGCACCGCAAAAGGTACGGGGGATCAGGAGTGTCGAAAAGTGGTCTAAACACCAAGGGGCAGAATGGGGTGCGGGGACAAAAAGGGGCCCGGGGGTAGTGGTTTCATGGATAGGGCTGCCAGGTTAGGGGACTCCTTTGCTTTTTGTTTTTTTGAAAAAAAAAGAAAGAAAAAGAAATAAAAACAAAAAAAAAAATAAAAAAAGGGGGGGCGGGGAGGAAAAAAAAAGTTTCCCCGGGGGAATGAAAGGGCCGGAATCTCCCCCCGCCCCAAGAGGGCCACACCGCTATAGCGCAGATGCAGCATGGAACCCCCTGCCATCCCCACCCCTTTAGCCATAAAAACCAGCAATCCGGGATCAACCTCACATCTGCCGACTACCTCGGGGGACAAAAGAGAGGGCGGCCGGATATCCCCCACAAAGCATACCTCCTTCACCCCCACCCCCGGAACCGAAAGGTGGCTTTCCCAAATACACCCTCGCCCAAAAACCCCAAAGCTATCGGATAAGGAGAGGGATCGGGACATCCCAGGGGGGAAAACCAGATTCCACGGCAAACTACGCCCCCCCCAAAAAACCCCAACGGAAGGATCGACCCCGGTTTTCCTTTTTCCCCACCTAGGAACTTCGGCCTGTGGGGGAAATCACGAAAGGCTAAAAAAGGGAAGGGGAAAGGGAGGGGTGAGGAGGAGGAGGGGAAAAGGAAAAAAAGGGGAGGGTGGGGGGGATGGGGTGGGGAGGGGAAAAGGGGGGTAATTTGGTTCGGTCTGAGGAAGAAGACCGACAGGGTAATTTCAGACCAAAAGGGCCCCTTTTACCCCGCCAAGGAGCCCCCCTTAAGAGGGGTTTAATTCAAAAAGTCGGGACATGCCTGCGAATGTAACATCCAGGGTTTTAAATTATTCCAAGTAATGAAGTGTCGGGAAAGGGGGGTTTGGGGGGTGGCATTGTATGTCAGAGATCCTTGAACGTTGCAAAAAACGGGTTTTAAATCTGAATAACACATACAGATCTGTTTGGATAGAATTTTAGAGGGCTGAAAAAAAAATTTTAGGTGGATATACCGTCCCCCAAAAATTTTGATAGGGACCAGGGGGGACTATAGGGGAAATGTTGGGCCAAGGCACTAAAGGTAAATTCTAGGAGCTTTAAATTTAGTCTTTTGTTGGATTTCTTGACTGGGGAAATTTTGAATCAAACGACTTTTAGGGAATAGTTCAGGATTGTTTTTTTTAAGCGTTTGTGACAGAACCTACAAGGGAATAACTCTTGACTTATTCTGGCAAAAAACGAATCCCTTGTTAATAATTTAGAAGTTTCAGAGGAACTGGGGGCTGCGACCACAAATCAATTACATTTACATTGAATGGAAATATGAAGTAGGGATAATCAGTAACGTCCCCAATTTTCGCTTAGCAATACTGGGCTTAGAAACACTTATCATCTGGGTTTATGGGGTAACGAAGGAGCTATCAAATGAAAGTTTTCTGAAAACAAAAAAGCTGCTCAAGAACGTTTATCCCCTTTTAAAAAAAATTAATCCCAAAAAAAATGACCCAAAAAAGGGGAAAAATAGGCTTAAATATCTACTAGGGATAAGAAAGGAAATTTTAGGCGTATAAAAAGAGGCAGGGTCTCTTTTGAACAGTTAATTGACATTAAGAGGGACATTAAAAAAGGGGGGAAAAAAAAGCAAAAGGGGCATGAAATTAAAGTTGTAGGGATTTTAAAACTAACCCCCAAAAAATTTTTTCCAGGTATTGAAAAAAAGTCAAATAAATAGGTCCCCTTTAAAAATAATATGGGCATTTACTGACAAAGAGAATGAAAAGTGCCCATTTTAAAAAATTTTTTTCTCGGTTTTTTAACGGAAGACACTAATAATATTCCGGTAATTTAATTTTTATAGTGGGCCCAAAGATAAAAAATTTTGTAACTCAAGCACTAGGAAATGGTTGTGAAGCAATAGGCTGAAACAAAAAAATCACCGGGGCCCAAGAGGTTTTTTCAAGGGTTCTTAAAGGAAGCAAAATGGAAATCTGGAAACCTTAACTATTTTTTTAATTTATTCTTCAAAAGGTGTAGTGTTGATATGTGGAAGAGGCTAATGTAATTCCTTTTTTAAAACAGGGGGACAAAATCTTTTCCCAAATTACCGCCCAATAAGCCCGACCTCAATTGTAGGCAAAATTACTAGAGTAATTAACGAGTTAAAGAACCATCTCGTAAGCATAGCTTTATTAAAGATACCGCAGGATTCAAAGAGGCGGTCTTGTCTAACCCATTTTTTAACTTTCTTTGTAAAGCTTTTGAGGCTGTTGACCACGATAAAGAATTTGTATTATTTACTTAGATTTTAGTAAGGCATTTGATAGAGTTCCGCACCAAAGACTGTTGAAGAAAGTAGCAGCTCATGGCATTTGGGGGAAGGGTGCTCTCGTGGATCAAATCATGGCTCACAGCAGGAAGCAGAGGAGTGTCCATAAATGGGGTTAAATCCGAGGGGGGATCAGTAACAAGTGGCTTTCCCAACAGGGATCAGTCTTGGGCCCGTTTTTGTTTATAATATATATCAATGATCTTGATGAAGGAATTACTAGTGATATGAGCAAATTCGCCGATGACACAAAAGACAGGTGGAAAATTTGATTCAAACGTAGATGTTAGGGAACTTCAGGGGATTTGGGACAAAACTCTACTCTTGGTCAGAAAGTGGCAGATGCAGTTCAATGTAGATAAATGCAAGGTTCTGAAGCTCGGGAGTGTCCATAACCCTAGCACTTATAAGTTAAATAATGTAGAATTTAAAGCCATACAGATTGCGAAAAGGACTTGGGGGTTATGGTAAGCAGCAACCTTAAACCAAGACAGCAATGCCTAAGCGTACGTAATAAGGCAAATAGTTTACTGGGATTTTATTCAAGAAGTGTAAGCAACAGAAATCCAGAGGTTCATACTGCAGCTTTATACATCATTAGTAAGGGTCACCTAGATTATGCAGCTCAATTCTGGTCTCCATATTACAGAATGGACATAAATTCGTTAGAAAACATTCAGCGTAGGATGACTAAATTAATACATAGCATTAGAAATCTTCCTTATGATGAAAGATTTAAGACTCTTAAGTTACATTCACTTGTTAGACGAAGAATTGAGGGGAGACCCGATCGAAGTGTATAAGTGGAAGGCAGGTATTAATAAAGGGGATATTAACAAGGT
Source organism: Cherax quadricarinatus (assembly GCF_026875155.1). NCBI lineage: Eukaryota > Metazoa > Arthropoda > Malacostraca > Decapoda > Parastacidae > Cherax > Cherax quadricarinatus. The sequence continues at coordinate 2,750,774 of NC_069441.1, forward strand.
CTTGAGGTATTCTTCAAGAGGAGAACCCGCAGTAATGGATTAAAATTTGATAAGTTTAGATTTAGAAAGGACATAGGAAAGTATTGGTTTGGAAATGGGTGTTGATGAGTGGAACAGTTACCTAGTTGGGTTTTTGAGGTGGTTTTGGTTTTCAAATTTAGGTTGGATAAGACATGGTGGGGGGGGTTGGATTTGAGTGGGACTGCACATAGAGCTTTTTCATGGGTAGAATTGAAAATTGGGTTGGCAAATGTTTGTTGTGGGATAAAATTGAAAAGGACCTGCCTGATGGGCCAACAGGCTTGCGTGTTCCTTTTTTATGTTCTTTGTTTTTTGGGGTGCCCCTGGTCCCCCCTCAATTTCCCCGCCAGAGGAGCCTGCCCCCATTGCTTCATAGAGATCTTTCCCACTTTCCCCCCACCCCAAAATTTAAATAAATATTCCTGACACCCCTGTCATCATTTTTTGTTGTTAAAAAGCTGTGCTCGTGTTCCCGTTTTCGTTTCCCCAGACAGCCTTTCCCTGTCATCCTTTAAATTTCTTTTGCTTTTATATTCTCCTGGTTTTCTATCCTTTAAGTCGTTGTTTCAATGTCTTTGCCTTCCCAGTTCATGCTTTTTTAATCAAAAATAAGTTTTGCTGCATCCTTGCCGTTCCCAGTTTTTTAAAACGTTTTCTTAAATGTGGGTTCATACTGGTGGTCCGTACTCCAAGCGGCCGCGTTGTTGCATATAGGTGCGGAAAGACTTCTTTTTTTTTTTTTTTTTTTTTTTTTTTTTTGGGGCCGCTCTTAGACGACATTGGCTGCAGAAATCTTTGGTTCATGTGAGCCTCTGGAAAAATAAAAAGAGCGTATACTCCCCCTTGGTCTTTCTCTTAAGAGTGAGATTGCATCCTCGTTCTTGGATTATAACAGTGTTTGGTTTCTGCCCCCTTCCCAACCCTTCATGACCTTGCTTTTGCGACGTTAATTCAAGAAATCGCTTATCTGCCCAAATCTTGCGGTTCTTTAGCCCATTTGCACTTTCCTGTCCGTTGTTTTTTATTTTTCATAAAATTTTACTCATCAGCATTTTGGAAAATTCTGACTAAACCCCATCGGGAAAAATCTTAACAAACATCTTTTGACCTCTCTTCCGAACCCCACTACCTCCTTCCTCTGAGGTACCTTTGATCCCCCTAGTCTTTCCCTCGCTTTTCCCTGCCTGCACCTAAATTTTTTGCCCCAGCCCCATGTGTCTTTTGGGTATGAGGTTCTTCTCTGCCCCCGGCAAATGGAACGTTAAAAAGGGGTTCCCAGGGTTCGGTATTAAGCCCAAATTTCGTTCTCTTATTTGATGACATACCGAAGGATGGTCGATGCTCTAGGGGTTGAAATTTTAGAAAACGGAAAAGTTGAAGAATGAGATTTGTGAAATAAAAAAGTTTCCCCAAATGCTGCACAGTGTTTATTTTCGATTATCTTGTTTGTGTGTTTGATGTAAGACTTAATGAAGGAAAAAAAACACATGGGAAAAAAAAGACTGAAACAAAGGATGTATAAACTGCAGGACCGTCGATAAATGACTACGAAACTGAACTTCGTAAAGCAAGTTATGAAAATGGTAAAGCCGTTTAAGCGACACAAATGGTATAGATAGAATCGGGGAACGACCCCTGCGCTTCACTTAAAAAAGACCTAGAGGTGACAAGGTGCCGAGCTATCTCAAAGAGATCTCAAGCGAAGAACCTCTGAGCCCAATTTTCTCGTTTGGCAAATCTACGAGTGGTCTTCGGATCTCAAAAAAAAAAAGCCCCTTGGGCCCCTTTATAAAAATACAGCATGTCAGGCTCATCTTGGAGTACACGCACTTGAAAAAAAGCATGTTATTAAACTGGAAAAAGTGCGAAGCAGAATTTAGTTTAAAGACAAGGGGCACACAAGAACCCAAAAACCGGTGGACTAATAGCGCCTACAAAATATTCAAGAGGAAATTTACAGGGATGCCAAAAGGGAAAAGTGTTGAGAAGGGAAAGAAGGATTCGGGGGAACATCTGGAATTTAAAGGCACGATGAACACAGGGATGTCAGGGGTATTTCTTCAGTTTTCCGAGTTTTGGGGGAAAAAATGGAAAAATCTCAATGAAGAAGTGGTGGAGTGTTGTGAGGGTTCGTGGGGGATTTGATGGTTGGGTTTTTAACAGCGTTGGATGTTAACACATATTTGCAGGGTGTGAGAAGGGGAAGCCCGCCTGCTGTTGTGTTGGTAGGTCTAGGGGAATGAGAGAGGCGGCGCGCAGCGCTCCGGCCCCCCATGACGTCACACATGTAGTCCGAGCTAAAGAAAAGGGGGTCTAAATTTATACATGGATGATACGATCTACAATATACTACCAAATTAAATATGGGGGGAAATTTAGTAGTTACTGACAGCTCGTCTGTTAGTATGTCGTCTGACATACAAAACTATGTATACGCTGAACGGCAGGTGCTTGGGTGATTCTTTCAATCGCAAAAAGACTATGTAACTTAGAATAAAGGATTTTTGCGTAATGGATGTTTAAGTAAAGGGTTTTAAAAATAATGCTTGAATTATTAAGAACAATCATGGTTTTTAAAAAGGATGGAATTGTCGATCGTTGTATTCATGCACTCTCGGATTTTGGGAAAATAAATTTATTTACAAGGGGTGAAAGTAATTAACAGCAAAGGCAGATCTGGCGTCCCCGATCCATTTTTTAAATTCTCAGATTCGGAGGGGAAGTGAAAAACAAAAAAAAAAAAAAATTTTGAAAAAAAAAATGATAGCTAAAAACAAAACATTTTAGTTGCAATTCATTCTTTTGAAAAATCTAATTTTAAAGTTTGTCATTTAAACCCAAAATTCGAGGGTAAGTTTACATTGCAGAAAGGTTATCATCTTCGGGTGGGATGAATTCTTTTGCAATGACTAAAAAATACCCCTTTACTGAGGGCGATCTGAACAAAAATCTAAACAGATAAGCTACATTCACTAGTGACGTGGAATTACTAATGGTTTTACTTCTCTTGGAGTTCCCAAATCGGCTGTTCGATAAGTTTCTTGCTCATGACAAAACTTAAGGGTGCTGGGGGCTTTAAATCGAATAAGATCTTCCTGGAGCGGTCTCACAAACCCGACCCATGGGATCGGATCTTTTTATGGAGGAATGAAAAAATCGGTGGGTGGGATGACTCTCCCGGGCACTGAGCCCACCGAAAAGGGGGCCTAAAAAATTTCTTTGGTGATACGATTTAAAAATTTTCTACACGTTTTGTATGGGGAATTCAGTAGCTATACTGACAGAAACGATTCCATACATGGTTTTTTGAGCAGGTACAACAGGGCTCACGAGGTTACGAGGGAGTGAATCCGTCAAGCACCATGCTGAGAAAGGGGGGAGGGGTTTCTGGAGCTCGAACTCGACTCCTGCAAGAAATACTGGTGAGTACCCCTGAAATTGCCTCCTCCCTGCTCAGAGAAAAAAAGTATCGAAAGTTATGCAAATATTAAGATAGGTTAAGTAAATTAAGCTCGTATATATTATCTTAAATTTTACTAACTTAAGTAACTAGAACTGTTTTAGCGCAAAATAAAAAAAACCTGCTTAGATAATATTAAATATAATAATGATAATTGTAAGCCATGTATAAAAAGCCATTATATTAAGCAATAAGAATAAAATAATGTAGTTACAAATAAGCTGCGCAAACTTAATTTAAATACGACCATTAAGCTCTCACCCGTCAGGTCTTTCCTCAGGAATCTAGATTACCATCTTGATGATCTAGAGTCTTAGACTTTCTAGAGTCAAAGACCCAGACCATTTGGCAAAACAGGCAACGAACCCTTTGATCCCGATTCCCAGCGTGTAGCCTAATGACCTTGACCCCCCCCCCCCGCTATACAATGTTGATCTGAGCATCAACACTGACTGGTCCTGCGGGAGGTTGTCCGTCAACACACTGAGAGCGGCTGCTGGCTGAGAATAAGCCAGCAAACGTGTTTGGTGAAGAGTGCTTATAAGATGTTAGATACCAGGTCAGTAGGTTATGGAAGGAGGGGGTGCCTGGGTAAACAGCCATTGTTCTAAGAGTTTTTATGTATGATTATAGTTTTACCAGCGTAGTTGGGCTGGTTAATTTTATTAATTGTGTCATTATTATTACAAAGCTAAGCGCTAAATCCACAAGGATTTTTATTATTTGTAGGTAAAAGAGATTCACGTAATGACCCATTCATGTACTGGGTCTAGACATTTATTAAAAAAAAAAAAAAGTCTGTATTTCACCTACAAGTTGTCGGTATCACAAACCAGTTTCACCAAATCTACATTTATCTCATTTAAAATTTTACTAAGTGTGAACTCCAATATTAGTATAGAAAATATTTATAAGAGTGTTTATCGTACTAATGATAGCTGGGAAAGACACTGCTTCTCTGCTTAAATAAATCTGCTTTACTTATATCCTCATTTAACCTCTTAGTAATGATTATCAAGTCCTTTATTATGACGCATTCCACTTTTGAATGTTGAATTTGTTTATCCTAATATCTTCCAGTTTGTTTGTCTACCTCTCTTTAGCAACTCCTCTTTGTCATGATTTATCTTTGTAAATATTTTTAGCGGTCTATTGTCATCTTTTTCATGTAATAATGTTGGTGGATTTACCAACAGTATGTTAGGTAAAAAGGACACATAAGCCAAAATAATACCTTTTACTGTGGCAACATTCAAGTTTCCAGGGGTTTTGTCAAGCCGTTACGGCTCGACAAAGTTCCTGGTCTCTGACCCGGCTTCCTGGCGTGATCAGTCTGGCTGCTGGTACCCGCCGCCATTCGTCCAACTTTGAACCACAGCCCGGCCAAAAAAATTCGGGGCGGGGGGACTCGAACCGTGGTCCTTGTAATACCCGGCCCAATACTGTAACGATTTAACCAGGAGCGTACAGATAAAAAAGTAAATTTAATAAACCATTTAGAACTGCACGCAGCCTAGCCATTCACACAAGCTAAAAAAACCCCAATAAAAACCTACCCTTTAATAAAAAATTACCCCAGTAAAAAATGTTTAACAAGCACAATTATTTCAATTAGGTTCAATTTTACCGAAAACAATTGAAAAAATAATTTGGCTTTTTGCTCTAAAATTCTGGGGCAGATGGCACGGAAAACGAAAAAACAGTCAAATGCCAGGGAAAAACCGGTACACCCCCCCCATGTGCAGGTTTGTCCCCTTTTTAGTAAAATTTTGCATTCCTCTTTTGAAGGAACGGGAATTGGTGCAGGTTACCCTGGGAAAACCCTTTTAGTGTGGGGGGCCCTTTTCGGGTGGGGGGGGTACATCTTTTTTGGGAGGGTTGGTATTGTTGGGGGGGGTTTAAATTTTGGGCAAGGGTTGAACCTTTGGGGGGGGGGTTTACTAAAAGGGTGGGTGGTGACCTTTTTGAAAAAACTGCACTATCCCAAGACGGGAAGATTCCTTATCATAACCCGGGGGTTCCCCCTTTTTACATCATTTTCCTAAACCCCGGTATGATAATAATTTGGTTTTTCTTCTTAAAGGGGTTTCTTTGACGATGTTTCATACCGGGTTTTCGGTGGACCTGGAGGTAACCCCTTTTTTCATTTACCTTGTCTAAACCTCATGTTTCCAGGGTTCCCGTATCATTAAACGGGTCCCCCCAAAACCCCCCTTTACCTCGGGGGGGAAAATCCAGTGGGCGGGTTTCCCCTTGTTCTAAACTGTTTTTGTCAGGGGACCCCCTTTAAAGGTACCCCCGGTTTCATTTATTTTGGGGGGTCCCTTTCCCCCCTATACCTCAATGCCCCTAAAAAGGGAAATCCCGTTTCCATAAACCCGTTCCTTACCTCAATTTTCCTTAAGGTTTCCCCCATTCCATAAACCGGGTTTTAATAATGTTTGGCTTTCCCCTTTCTTAAACCATTTATATAGCACTGGGTTTATTTTTTTTTCCTCGGGATAAAGCTTCCCGTTTTAAAAAACCCATTTCTAAGTGGACCTAGAATTTCCCCCTTAAAAATGCCCTTATTAATGATTAAAAATTCCCCGTTTCCAAAACGGTTCCAACCCCAAATGTTAAATATTTTTATAAAATTTTAACTTTTGGGTTTTATCCAAAATTTTCTATTTTGTTAAAGGGTATTTTGTTTTCCCAAAACCCAGTTTTTTTTTGATCAAAAGGGAATAAGGTTTAAAAATTATTAAAAAATACTTGGTAAGTTTTTTTTGGGTTAAGCCAAAAATTTTTATATTTAGAGTGTGTTATTTTTTTTTCCAATCTTTTCCCGCGCTTTTACTCCTTTTCTCAGTAAACGTGGCATTTTTTAAGGGGCCTTATTGAAATTCCTTTTTTAAAACGCCAAAAAGTTTTTTAAAATTTTTAAAGACGGGTTTTCTCTTTTCATTAAAAATGTTTTTTTTGCTAAAAAAAAGGTATTCTTTTTTTTACCGTCAGTACGGGTTTTCATTTTTTTTCAGGGGGGATTTGTTTAGTGCCCCCAATACCCCCCCCCCCCCCCCCCCCCCCCCCAACTGCCGTCATCTCCAGTACGTGCCCTGCTCCGTAGTGCCGTCATGCTCCAGACGTCCCCGTCATGCTCCATACTGCCGTCATGCTGCAGTACGTGCCGTCATGCTCCCGTCTGCCTCATGCTGCCATACGTGCCGCTGTCCAGTACGTGCCGTTGCTCCGTACGTCCCCGTCATGCTGCCATACGTGCCGCATGCTGCCAGTAGTCCCGAATGCTACCAGTAGTCCGTCATGCTCCCCAGACGTGCCGCATGCTCCGTCGTGCCGTCATGCCCCAATACGTCCCGTCATGCTGCCGTACGTGCCGCATGTCCAGTACGGCCGTCATGCTACCGAGGCCCGCATGTCCCCAGTACTGCCGTCATGCTCCAAGGGCCCCGCATGCTCCGTACGTCCCGTCATGTCCATACGTGCCGTCATGCCCATACGTCCCGTATGCTGCCATACGTCCTCATCTCCATACGTGCCGCAGTCCAGTAGTCCCGTCAGTACCAACGTCCCGCATGCTACCAGTAGTGCCGTCATGCTCCCCCGACGTGCCGCATGCTCCCAGTAGTGCCGTCATTCCAGTACGTGCCGTCAGCTCCAGTACGTGCCTTATGCCCAACTGCCGTCATGCTCCAGTATGCGTCCATGCTCAATACGTGCCTCAGCTCCCAGTACGTCCCATCTACCAGTACGTCCCGTCATGCTCCAGACGTCCGCATGACCTACCCCAGGAAAACTGCCGTCATCTCCAGTAGTGCGACATGCTCCATAGTGCCGTATGCTCAGTACGTGCCGTATGCTCCCCTACGTCCATGCTCCATAGTCCGTCTGCTCCAGTACGTGCCGTCTGCTCCCAGTACTGCCGATGTGCCAATACGTGCCGTCATGCTGCCATTTTACGTGCCGCATGCTCCAGTACGTGCCTCATGTACCAGCAGTGCCGAATGCTCCCAGTCGTCCCGTCAGCTACCAGCCGTGCCGTCATGCTCCCAGTACTGCCGCATGCTCCCAGTACGTGCCTCATGCGCAGTAGTCCCGTCATGCACCAGCACTGCCGTCATGCTACGTCGTGCCGTCATGCTACCAGTAGTGCCGTCATGCTGCCATACGGCCGTCAGCTACCTTGACCGGGCCGTCATGCTCCATAGTCCGTCTGCTCCAGACGTGCCGTCATGCTCCAGTACGTGCCGCATGCTACCAGTAGTGCCGTTCATGCTCCGTACGTGCCGTCATGCTACCCCAATTTACGTCCCGTAGCTGCCAGTCGTGCCTCGTCCAGTAGTGCGTTGCTCCAGTAGGGCCTATGTGCCATACTGCCGTCATGCTGCGTAGTGCCGTCATGCTGCCAGTACGTGCCGTCATGCTCCAGTACGTGCCGTCTGCTACCAGACGTCCCGTCCAATTGGCCTGCCCCAGTACGTGCCGTCTCTACCAAGGCCCGTATGCACCATACGTGCCGTCATGCTACCAGTAGTCCGCTGCTACCGTACGTCCCGTCATCCAGAAAGGCCTCGGCTCCAGTACGTGCCGTCTGCTACCAGTACGTGCCGTCTGTACCATACGTGCCTTTCTGCTCCATAGTGCCTCATGCTCCATACGTGCCATCATGCTGCCAGTGTGCCTCATGCTCCCAGTACGTCCGTCTGTACCATACGGCCGTCATGCTACCAGTACGTCCCGTCATGCTGCCAGTACGTGCCATGCTACCATACGTGCCGTCATGTGCCGTACTGCCGTCATGCTCCAGTACTGTCGTCAGGGCCGTACGTGCCGTCATGTTTTACCCCAGAAAGTGGGCCTCATGCTACCAGACGTGTCGTCATGCGCCTAGTGCCGCATAAGTACGGCCTCTGCTGCCGTACGTGCCGTCATGCTCCCAGTCGTGCCATCATCAACTACAGCCTCTGTACCCAGTACGTGCCGCATGACATGTGCCTGCTACGAGTACGTCCCGTCGTGCTACCAAAAACGTGCCGTCTGCTACCAGTACATGCCATCATGCGCCCACGTCCCGTCATGCTGCCAAGGCCCGTCATGCTACCAAGTGCGTCATGCCCCAGTACTGCCTCATGTCCAGACGTCCCTCAGCTCCAGTACGGCCGCTGCTCCCAGTACGTCCTCATGCTCCAGTACGTCCCTCAGCCCGTACGTGCTCATGCTACCATACGTGCCGTCATGCTCCCGTACGTGATCATGCTACCAGTACGTGCCGTCATGCTACCATACGTCCATCATGCTACCAGTAGTGCCGTCATGCTACAGTACTGCCTCTGCTCCGTACGTGCCGTCATGCTACCAGTACGTGCGTCATGTCCCAGTACGTGCCGTCATGCTACTCGTACGTGCCGTCTTGCCTTCAGTTAAAATTTTTTTTTTATTTTTTGGTTGCCCGATCTTATGAAAAACTTTGTCACAGTCTTTAAATGTATGATTTTAAAAGTCCCCACCAAAAATTAAACGAAATGGGGAAGTTTTTTTTTTTACAGTTAACCTTTTCCTTAACTTTTGAATTTTTAAAAACTAAAAAAATCGGTTTTCAACGTTTTCCGATTTTTTTTTACTATTTTTAAAATTGTGTAAGCCTTGTAAGGGTTTTTTTGTTTTGATATTCCGGTTCCCATGAAAAAATTTCCCCGAGTCCAAGTTTTAAAAAAAAAATTTATTGCACTAAAAAAATTTACCCCACAAGGACTAGTAAATGATAATTCGCGGATTTTTAAATTGCCCCCCGGTCCCCGAAAGAGGCGACGGGGGCAATTTTTATTGGGCCTTAACGGGATCAAATCACACAATTTTTCTTAAAAAGAAAAACGTTAAAAACTTGAATTTTCCCCCCCCGGGGAAACAAAACCCGGGGCCCCCCTTTTGGAAGTTTGGGGAGGGGGCCAAAAGGAAAACTGGGAAGGTTTTATTAAAAACCGTTTCAGAAAGGGTGGGAATTTTTGAGTTAAAAAAAAAATTTCAACAATTTTTTAAAAGGGCAATTGTTTAAATTGTTTCCCTCCGCACTTCAAAACAAGGTTTTGAATTTTTTTTAGAATGAAGGGGGTTTCAGCTATTTAAAATTAAAGAAAAAAAAATTTTTTTGGGAAAAAAAAAAAAAAAAAAAAAAAAAAAAAAACTGGGAAAAAACTCTGGCAACAACTTAAAAAGGGGCCCTTTAGGGATTCCTAATAACAACCTTATTTTTTCCTACTCAGATTCTTACCTTATTTACATAAACACATACCTAAAAACCCTTTATATGCGAGCAAAAATTCTAAGAAAACTTACCCTTGAAGGGTCGTCATACGGTAACTCCTACTCTATTTGGTAACCGAAATGGAGGGCGGGGCCTTTAGAAATAAAAGAAAGTGTGAAATGTTCCGGGTTTTTTACACAAGGGTATTTCTGGGAAAAAAAAACTAGTCCCGGGGAAATGACACAATGACGAGGAAAAAATTTGAGAATAAGAGATGCAAGAAATTTTGATACCCTGGGTTTCCCAAACCTTCCCCTCTCTCCTTTTCCCATATACAGTAGTACTGGACGTGATATCCATGATTTCCCCTTTCCATGCTTCTATGTATGGATTGATATTCATGGTGGTATACATTTTCTCTCTCTCCATATTCCCTGTAAGGATTGTACCCCTGGGGGGTCATCATTATTTTTTTTTTTTTTTTTTAATGATATCTATGTGTGGACATGAAGCCTGGTGGTCATAAATTTTAATTTTTTTTGGTAAGCTACACGTTGGGCCAACTATAAATGTCGTAGTGTTAGTAATATTTATACTTCATTACGTACATCCTACCACTGCCACCATTTCATTTCTCGCGGGGGGTTTTTTGAGAAGAGTGAAGGGAAAGCACTCGGAGGGGTGTTATGGTGTTAATTGAATGAAAACGGTTGGACTGGTCACCATGGGTTCGAAAATACCCCCCTTTTTGAAGGTTGTTTAATTTTGCTATTTTTTTTGGCGACGAGGTTTTTAAAGGGCCTTCTTCCTCTAAGGAACTGGAGTTTCCCCCTCCTTTCCCGGGATCAAACCTGATAACTCTCCGTCACTTTCTTTTCCCCTTTGCGCTAAGCCGTACGGGGCATGCAAAAATAAGGAAAAGAGAGGCAGAGTCGAACCAAAGGGGAAAGGGAAGGGGATTCCAAATTTTTTGATCGAGAGCCCTTCAACAGCATCAAGACATTTCCCCTGAAAGGCCTTAGGGGTTTGAGCTTCAAAAAATACAGAATTTTTGTGGCAGGTGGGGTATTTTATTGCATGCCTCTTCAAGTGCTTTGTTTAAGGGTCACTTTTACAGGCCAAGAGCTGTTATCCTACCTCAGTTAATTACAAAGCCCCGCCCAAACTAAAGTTTACTACCACCCTCTGGGTGCCACCCACACGTCAACACCCAGGTTTCATTACTGTTAAGTGAACAGGGGCGCATGTGTTAGGAAACAACTTTAAGTTTTCACCCCGGCCTGGATGGTACCACGGAAACCCCAGATCAACCCGCATTTGTTAAGTAAAAGGGGCACAAATGCAACCCGTGTAGTGTAAAAACAAAATGGGAGAAAAATAACTTCACCATGTGCAAGTTGATTGTTCTACCATATTGTATTTTACTATAATGTATTACCTACACTCGCATTACACTTATCTAAAACCTATATACACCCTTGTGTCCCTTATTGTTTGTAACGGCTTTATAAAGCTCCCGGGAGCGAAAAATTTCCACATTGATTGATTTTGTCCTTTTTCTTAAATATTCTCGGTAAAATTTTACTTAATATTAATCCAACCCTCTTACCTTCAATACTCCTGCTACCTGCCCCTTCCCTTGTTTGACAAAAAGCTGTTGTCCAGCTTTCAAAAAGGTTCCTCCCCCCCATTCCCCTTTCCCAATGGTTAATCAAAACACGCGTAATTCGCGGGTGAGTATCCTCGCCAGGTTTAATATAAAAACAGGGGAAAAAATGTGCCCTTAATATCGTAGCCCCCTGTGGGTTCAGGCAAAAGGTCTGGTCTATTTTTTTTTCAATAATCATTTTTCTTATGGATAAATGTTCCTAAGCGTTTCATATTAAGGTTTTTTGTCTTTCACTGAACTCATTTGTTATGTGTTTATTTTGACATGTTAATAAAAACATGTTCATGTGGTGGAATAAAGTTGTAGCGGCTGTTTTAGTGTTTAAAATGTGCACTAATATTGTTCTTTTGCTTTCGGTGAGTTTAAGTGGAAAAATGTGTCCTTGCCGTGCCCCATAAGCTCACGTCTGCAATTAGCTTTAGAAAATACATTGTTTATGTCCCACTAAGTGTTTGTTGATAGATGGATAAAGGAAACGCGCTCCAGGGAGCCTTAACCTACACAGAAGAGAAAGTTCAATTTCCCTTTCTCCGGTGTAGGATCAGCATCCTTATGTACCTGACCTTCGAAAAATCTTGCGGACTCCCCCCCCCCCCGCATTAACCCTCTCCCACCCCAGTTTAAGAGTCCATTATGGCAGATTTATTTTGATCTTAGTTCTTCCTAGCTTTAGTTAGAGGTGTTAGATAAGGTAGACTTTAGGAGGGTGTTAGTGTTGGAATGTGGCAGTAGATGGTATATTAATTATATTCACGAGGGACCGCTAAACCTGTAAGGGTCTCACAGCGCCTGGGGAATGGGAGAAGTTTGATCCAAGCGATCTTAATCCACGTTTCTTGGATCAAGATCCCCTCACCGGCGTCAAAGCATCCCCACTGAAGGGTACAGATTAAAATTTTATACTTGAGATACAACTGACATTCATATTGTTGCCACTTAAAAAATTATCGTCCCTCCCCTTCCCCTCCCCTCCCTTCCCTCCCCTCCCCCCCCCCCCCCTCCTCACCTCCCCCTCCCCCAGGGAAAGTAGACGCCTAGTTTAAAATTATTTAACAGCCAAAATCTACGTAACTCAATATAGAATTTACCTGGAGGCGAATATTCAAATGACCCATTTTTTTTTTTCACGAGTTTCTGGCGCTTCATTTTTCTTATAAACAAAAGAGAAACTTAAAATTAGAGAATTTGTGATCAAGATGCTAACAAACTAAGAATTTCAGATCACGATTCTTATAATAATAATAATAATAATAATAATAATAATAATAAATCTATATTTACTGCAAGTACATGTACAAGGTATACAGACCATAGCTGACATCAATGACATACTACTACACAGAAAGCCCCTTGTTATGCTGAGCATTTCCGGCAAATTAAGTCAGTTTTGTCCCAGGATGCGACCCACACCAGTCGACTAACACCAAGGTACCCATTTTATACTGATGGGTGAACATAGACAACCGGCGTAAGGAAACACATCCAATGTTTCCACCCCTTCGCCGGGAATCGAACCGGACACCCACCGTGTGAAGCGAGAGCTTTTGCCACCACTAACGAGCTCAATAAACCCATGATAAGACATGTACAGTCCAAGACATTTTTTTTGAGGTAACGTTTCGCCAAGAATGGCTTCTTCAGGACAAAAGATGCCACTCCTGGCGAAATGTTTCATCAGAATGACGTCAACCGTGCGTGTCTTTATCCTACGGTATAATCTTGTTCTCCAGTATCACTATACTTATCAGTGGTAAAATTGAGATCATCACAGAGCCGTATCAACAGAGAGGAAGACTCATGACACCCGAAAACAGTCAAAATCTGAAGCAAAGTTTTACTTTTCATCGGAAATATGCTCTAAACTTTTTTACGAGTAAATCGTATTACTGTAATCGTGGAAAAGTTTAAACCGCATCACCATACAGCACCTGGGGAATGAGAGGTGTCAGATTTGATGAGGAAGGGAAGGGGAAAAGCAAATTCCGGGGATGAAGCGCCCTTCACCAGGATCAAGCCTCCCCCTTTATTTGAAGGGACAATAAAAAAACGTGCTGTCCTAGCATCCATGTTCGTTTGGAAGAATTAAAAATGTCTATTCCCCCCCCTCTCACCCCCGAAAGGGGACGGCCCCATTTAATGGTGATAGTAATCCACTTCTGGAGAGACCTTTGAAACTCCCCAAGCTTTGAACCTTTAAGGGGATACTTGATATCCTCACTGCCCTATGAAGTCCCCAGATCAGGTGCACTTTACATCACCCCTTACTAAAGGGGGACTGCTCACGGAATAAAAAAGCAGGTTTGCGGCTTTAAACTTTTGCCCCATAAAAAGGAAATTTTTACAATAAAATATAGATCCCATTTTTAAATCTATTCAGATGCGACAGACTAAAGGGGGCAACAGGGGGGGGGGGTTGGGCTTGTACGTCACAGGTCGCTTTTTGCCAGAATTAAAAAACCCCTCAAATTAGTAGCTGAATTTGTAAAAAAAGCTGGGAAAACCAAAAACTTGTCATTGGGGTTTGTATAAAACCCGGGGTGAAACTTCCAGAAATTCCAAAACACTTTTAAAAAAATTGCCCACTGTCGGGAAATCCCCCAATCCTGCTTATACTTGCTGTTGGGCATTTCAACTTCAGACACTTAGATGGAGGAGGTAGCAATAATTTTTTTAGCAGAAATCACCCCCAGCCAGAGGAAAATTCACACACACAGAGCTATTAATCTCTGCACCAAATTCACCTTTAACCCAGCAATAATAGAGCTACAATACTGAAAATACCTGGACCTCATCTTTACCAACAACGACGATTCTACGTAATATAACCGTATCAAAACAAAAACTCGGTCACAAAAATAACAGGTACAGTTATACGGGGTTCCGCCACTAAAATGTGATGTTATGGGGGTTTTCCTCACAAAATTCAACTTCAATAAAAAAAACTACAGTGGGGAAAAAGTCAACCAGTCCTAAATGAAAAAGCTGGGAAGATTCCCCTTTAACACAGTTCCAAACCTTTTCCTAGAAAAAATTTAACTGTGCATTTGGGTCTGCTCAAGGCACATTCATTTAAGGAAAAAAAAGGAAGAGAAACTAGGGGAAAAGGAGAGCTTTCCCTTTCAACGAAGGCGAAGAAACAGTCCTGCTGAGAGGGGCCAGTATTCTGAAATCAAAGGGGGCATGGTCAGGGAATATCAAATACAAACTTAAATTTAAGGAATCTTACAGGGAAAAAAGAAAACTCGGGAAAACAAAGCCCTCAATGAACTGAAAGAAACCCCAAATTACTTTTTATGCCAAATTAAGGGGAAAACAACATCCAGTATTGGCCCCTGTTTAGACAGAGGGACCCCATGGGGTGACAAAAAAGAAAGAGATACTAAGTCCCCTAGACTCAGTGTTCAAGGCCGTTAATCAGACTCAGGGTCGACAATCCAAATTTTAATTTTTATGACCGAGACTCAAATTTGGCACTTTTAAAAATCTTGATATTACCCTAACATCACAAGAATCGAATAGGGAATTAAGACAGCACATCACTCTGCCCCCGGGCCCGGATTCGTGGAAACCCCTGTTCATAAGAACTACAAAAGCCCCTTTTCACGTGCCTTCAGCAATCTATGGAGAGGGAGCGTGGGGCACAGGAGTCATTCC
>NC_069441.1:2766318-2794283 GCF_026875155.1 Cherax quadricarinatus
AGTAGGTTTGTGACATAGGATTTCCCAATCTGTAGCCATAGTGTTTTTCATGTATGAACTTACTCCTTTCTAAATGCTCCACCACTCTTCTGATAATCTTCTCCCATAGCTTTACGTGCTGTGCACGTCAGTGATGCTCATCTGTAATTTAATGCTACTTATGTTTTCACTGCACATATAAGTACAATAAAGCATCTAAATTACTGGAAGCAGTTGAAGTCCCTTGACCTGTACTCCTTGGAATGCAGGCAAGAAAGATAGATAATGTACACTTGGAGAATTGTAGAGGGACTAATTCCAAATATACACACGGAAATCACTCCCTACTAAAGCAAAGTCTTGCAACAACCCCCCAATGAAGAGCAGGGGTGGCATGAGTACGTTAAGAGACAGCGCAATAAGTGTCTGGGGCCCAAGATTGTTCAACTGCCTCCCAGCATACATAAGGGGGATTAGCAATAGACCCTTGGCTGTCTTCAAGAGGAAGCTAGACAGGCATCTGAAGTCAGTACCTGACCAACCACCCTGTGGTTCATGTCGGTTTTGTGTGTGGCCAGCAGCAACAACCTGGCTGATCAGGCCCAGATCTACCATGAGGCCTGGTCATGGACCAGGCCGAGGGGACGTTCACCCTCAGAATACCCTCCAGGTATCTTCCAATTTTCTTAAAAAATTGGATCTTCTTTTGCTGTCTTCCCACACACTGGTAGTTGCCTTGTGTTGATAGACTTGTTGAAGAGTGTTGCTAGTGGCACACACAGTACGTACCTCTGCTGCCTCTCTCAAGACTCACGGAGAGAGAGATATCTGGTCCCACTGCCTACGAGGTATAGACATAGTCCACACAGTAGCTTCATCCAACTCTTACTGTTTTGTGTGTGTACTCACCTATTTGTGATTGCAGGGGTCAATTCACAGCTCCTGGCACCGCCTCTTCACCAGTCACTACTAGGTTCGCTCTCTCCTTGCTCCATGAGCTTTATCGTATCTCTTCTAAAAGCTACACATGGCTCCTGCCTCCACTACATCACTCTCTAGATTGTTCGCCTTCCTGACAACTCTGACTGAAGAAATACTTCCTAACATACCTGTGACTCATCTGAGTTTTTAACTTCCAGTTGTGATCCCTTATTGCTGTGTCCCATCTCTGAAACATTCTGTCCCTATCCACCTTGTCAATTCCTCCCAGTATTTTATATGTCGTTATCATGTCCCTCCTTTCTCTCCTGTCCTCAGTTCCAGAACTACTCTTCTTGCTAACATTTGTACTTTCTTAATTTATTGATGGGCTTGACCAGATATGGGTTCCAAACTGGTACTGCATACTCCAATATGGGTCTGATGTATATGGTGTACAGTGTCTTGAATGACTCCTTACTCAGGTATCGAAATGCTATTCTTAGGTTTGCCAGGCGCCCATGTGCTCCAACTGCAGACACATTCATCACTTTCAAAACTACCATTAGAAAACATCTTATCTCCCTGATACACCCCCGTCAACTAACTACATGAACACCACCTGGTGGTTCACACTTGCACTCACACACTCACCCATTTGACTATAAACACAGAAATATGAATCTTAATCTTAACCCTTAAACTGTCCAAACGTAGATCTACGTTTTTTCAACATTTGAAAGTATGTAAAAAAAGTAGATCTTCTTTTTTGTTTTTTACATTTAAAAACGTGTAAAAAACTTTGATCTACTTTTTCTTTTTTTGTTATATTTGAAAATATGTAAAAAAAGCGTAGATCTACTTTTGGAGCACTACGCATGTGAACGTAGATCTGCTTGGACAGTTTAAGGGTTAAAATAATGAATCCTAACTAATCATAAGTTTGCTTGTGATACTCTAATGTAGACACTATGTATTGTACCAAAACAAAAGCATTCACATTGCTAAACTCACAAACTATAATGTAGTCACTTAGCCTTAATACCAACTTACTCCATAATCTGTAATAATTAAGAGTTTATGAATTAATCTGAGGCTGCCCGAAATTCCTAGCCATGCTAGGTGTCATAGTGGCCCCCTCTGTAATTAGTATTTTATAACATGTAAACCTCACAATATCCTAAAATCTGTAAACCCCGCATTGTAATCTTTATAGAGAATAAACTTGATTGATTGATTGATTGATTGACTGATGTGCACCTCAGGAGATGTTCTTGGAAATAATACTCACCCCAAGATCCTTTTCCTTGAGTGTAGTTTGTAGCCTTTGTCCCCCTAGCCTGTATTCCGTCAGCGTCAGCAATCTTCTTTGACCTTCCTCAGTCTTCATGACTTTGCACTTGGTGGGGTTAAACTCCAGGAGCCAGTTGCTTGACCAGGCTTGCAGCCTGTCCAGATACCTTTGTAGTCCTACCTGACCTCATTCGTTTTGAATTCTTCATATTAGCTTCACATCATCTGCAAACAGGGACACCTCTTAATCTATCCCTTCTGTCATGTCATTCACATATCCCAGAAATAGTATCGGTCCTTGGACTGACCATTGTGGAACCCTGTTCATCACAGGTGCCCACTCTGACACCTCGTCATGTACCATCACTCATTGTTTCCTCTCTGCGAGGTATTACCTGATCCATTGCACTGCCTTTCCTATTATTCCTGCCTGCTCCTCTAGCTTTTGCACTAATTTTTTGTGTGGAACTGTGTCAAAAACCTTGTTACAGTCCAAGAAAATGCAATTGGGTGGCCTGGTGGCTAAAGCTCTCGCTTCACACACGGAGGGCCCGGGTTCAATTTATGGCCGGTGGAAACATTTTAACACGTTTCGTTACGCCTGTTGTCCTGTTCACCTAGCAGAAAATAGGTACCTAGGTGTTAGTCGACTGGTGTGGGTTGCATCCTGGGGGACAAGATTGAGGACCCCAATGGAAATAAGTTAGACAGTCCTCCACTAGCTAGGTGGCTCTCCTGGCCACCTAGCTAGTGTATCAACCATTGCTCTGTTGCTCTCATATTCTTGTCTTGGCCTCCTCCTATTCTGTGGTGGGCTGTACATCACTGCAATCACCACCTTGGGACCCCCCAGTCTTAAGTGTTCCTACTATGTAGTTCCTTTTTCTCTTCTGTCCATTCTTTTAACTCCTCAAAACTCCACTGGTTTCTGATGAGCAGTGCAACTCCTCCACCCCCTCTATTCCCTCAGGATCTGATGTCCGGTTAGAAAGATTGCGTCTGTTATCATTCCTTTGAGCTTGGTTTCCATGATTGCTATGATGTCTGAGGATGCCTCCATGTGTGTATGTGTATGATAGTGAGAGAGAGAGAGAGAATGATTTTAAATGTCTAAATATACATTATGTGTACGTGTAAATATAAATAAATGTGTCAAGGTTATTTTATGTGCCCACATACAATATGTAAATTTATATATTTATACTGTACATTGAATTATTCTATATCATTTTGTATATAAGAAAATGTAAAGCATAAATGTATCAAAAGTAATTTTTGTAGTGTAGGTAGTGAGTGATACATCCTGAGTGAAAGTTGTAGTGTAGGCAGTGAGTGATGCATCCTGAGCAGTGGCGGCTCGTGTAAAGGCACTGTGGAATTGCAGCACCCCCTATTTTCACTTGATATTATCGATAACATTCAATATAATCAGTCTTTTTTTCTTTAATTCTTTCTTTATATTTACATTATATAATCCTGAAGCTTAATGTCAGTAGCCATCCCCTAGTACATGAAAAAATTACAAAAATCTTTGTATGCAACTGTATGCTTCATAGTTCCAGCGACTTGGTGTTTGGCTGTTGTGCACATGTGCACATGTCCGAGATAAGACGCTGCATGCTGGGTAGAGAGAGCACTGTCTCTGACACAGTGCCGACCCTGTTGTGCTAGTGTAAGGTAGTGTTTCTGTTTGACTCAGCGACGTGTGTTGTGCTTAAAAATCCCGTATGTACCATATTCTTGAATGTGATAAAGTGTAGAATTAGATGATTATCATGCTTCCAGCTATTTTATTTAATTCATAGTTTTTTTCGGTTCTTTTATTTTACAGAAAATTTAAATAGTTTAATGATAGCCTCCTTGCATCCCCAAGAAATAAGTTCTGTGACTGTAAGTGAACTTCAGCAGCTTAAGTTTTCACAGTTGTCTCTCCATGAGAAAGTTACATTTAAGAAAAAAGGCTGTTCAACACCTGATATTCAAATATCTCAGCCAGGAGTAAACAACAAAAAGAAGTATATTCGTAGCTTTAATTCTGAATGATACCAACGGAAAAGTTGGCTTTGCAGCTGTGAAGTAAAAAATGCATTGTTTTGCTTCCCGTGATTGCTGTTTGGAGGTGATGTAACATGGTTTTAGAAATATAAACAAAATGAAAGAAAAAACTGAAAAACATGAGAAGTCAGAGGAGCACGTTGAAAATGTGGTTCCACTGCCAATTTTAGGAAACGTAAATATTAAGGAGAAACTTAGTGAGGCATACAGATTTTAAATCAGTGAACATAACATAAAGGTTAAAAAGAACCATGAAATTATATCCAAAATCATAGACTGTACTTTCTTTTGTGGAAACTTTGAAACTCCCTTATGTGGGCATGATGAAAAAGATGATTCAGTAAATCCAACGGTATTTAGAGGATTAATAAATTTTGCATCTTAATTAGATCCAGATTTGAAGAATCACTTAGAAACCAGTACAGTCTTCAAAGGTGCTTACATGACTCACGAAATCGTAATGACACGATTGCAAACAAACCATACCACAGGCGGGATTTGAACCCGCGGTCAGAGAGTCTCAAAACTCCAGACCGTCGCATTAGCCACTGGACCAGCTAGCCACAATAAGATTCATCCAACTAGGTATATTTCTACACCAGAAATATACCTAGTTGGATGAATCTTATTGTGGCTAGCTGGTCCAGTGGCTAACGCGATGGTCTGGAGTTTTGAGACTCTGACCGCGGGTTCAAATCCCGCCCATGGTATGGTTTTTTTTTTTTCAAAGGTGTTTCCAAGACCAATCAAAATGAGATGCTTGACTGCCTGCTACAAATATACCATGAGGAGATAAGGACAGAAATTAGAGAAGCTTCCTTTGTAGCTGTCATGGATGATGATGACAACAGATTTTTCAGAATACACTCAAATGGTCATTGTTTTACGGTACGTGTTGAATGGATAAATATTTGAGCATTTTTGGGGATTCTTTATTCTAGAAAATCAAACTGCAGATGGCATATCAAAATATATTCTTGAGCAATTAGAAATGATCCTTCAAGGAAATGGACAAAAACTGATAGCTCAGACATTTGATGGTGCAAATGTCATGAAAGGCAAAAAAGCAGGAATTAAAGCAAAAATAAAAGCAGTTTATAGTAATGCACATTTCATTTACTGTTATGCACATCAACTTAATAATGAGAAATGCAGCAAGTATTACACGGAATGCAAGAATATTTTTCTCTAACATTTTGGCTATTCCAACATTCTTTTCAAGATCACTGCACCGTGTATCCATTCTCAAGAAGCATATAAGAACATAGGAACATAAGAAAGAAGGAACACTGCAGCAGGTCTACTGGTCCATGCGAGGCAGGTCTAAGTCCCCCCCCCAGCCCAAGCCAATGCCCCAACCTAGTCAGGTCAGGTCACATTAACTTAACCCTTTGAGGGTTTTCGTCGTACTAGTACGTCTTAACCGTAGGGGTTTTTGACGTACTAGTACGCATAAATTCTAGCGGCCTCAAATCTCGCGCGAAAAGGCTGATAGGCCTAGGTGTGAGAGAATGGGTCTGCGTGGTCAGTGTGCGCGGTAGAAAAAAAATCTGGGACCCAGTGGTGCATTGTGGGAATGCCCTCTTAGTAAACAATGTCCACCATGCCTCGCGGTAAGAAGCTCCTCACATCCTCGGCGAATTGGGACACTTTTGTTCCCCAGTGACAGTTCTAATAGTGATGGAAGTGCCAGTGAAGATGAGTTTCGTGGTTTTAGTGAGGTTTTGACCGAAACTAATGACCATAATATCGTAATAGTGAAGAAAACCCAGACGACCCTCAGCCTTCCACCTCTGGTGCTGGGGCCCTCGTGTTCACGTTCAGTTGTTCCAGAACCAAAGAGGAAACTTCTATTTTCCCAAATCCCAGACTCAGATGAGAGCATGGGTGATGATAGTGATAGTGAATATGAACTACAAGCTCTTCAAACTAGTTCCAGTAGTGATAGTGAAGTGCAATATTCCCCAGTGAAGCGTCAGTATATACGACGATATATGCGCTCTGGAAGTGTGCCATATGTTATACCAAGGGGAAGGAGTGTATCTCGGAGTACATCCCGTGGCTGTTACAACAGGAACAGACAGTGAAAATGACGAAGATACTGTTGCAATTGGGATGGAAAATGTGCGTGGTGGTAGTGGTGCCGGCGGTGAGGCACCAGCAGTGGCCATGCTGCCACCCACGCTGCCAGCCACGCCGCTGCCTCAGTTTGATCTAGAACAAAGGCCACCATCCCCCACTCCCCCACCACACCAGCCTCCACAACCACAACCTCCACAACCACAACCTCCACAACCACAACCACCTGTCATTGTCCAGTACCCACCAGCAGACCGCACCTGGGATTGGCAGGAAGCTGTCAATTTTGTTCCAAATCCCCACCAGTTTGATGGCAGCCAAAGTGGAATACGGCCATCTTGTGCACTTGGGAACAATGCCACTGAACTGGAATGTTTCGAGTTATTCTTTGACGAACCACTGATGAAAAGTATTGTCATGGAAAGCAACACATACTACGAGTACACCATGGCAAACACAATACTTTCACCAAAATCACGTCTACACCAATGGAAGGAGGCAACTGTGGCTGAGATGTATCTTTTCTTTGCCAAAAATAATGCTTATGCCAAAATGTGTATAAGCACAAAGTGAAATCATACTGGTCAACAGACCCCCTGATTGCAACACCAGGTTTCAGTGATATAATGCCAGTGAATCGATTTGTGCTAATGTTACGTATGCTTCACTTCTCAGATAAAACCAGGCCTGACAGAACTGACAGGTTATATAAGATTAGAATGTGTTTGTGTATCTGAAACAGAAATTCAGTACTCATTTTTATCCCTTCAGAAGCTTGTAATTGACGAGTCTTTGATTCTGTTCAAAGGAAGACTCTCTTTCAAGCAGTACATACCAAGCAAGAGGAAACGCTTTGGTATAAAGTTGTTTGTGCTTTGTGATTGTTACAGTGGTCTGGTATTAGATATTATTGTGTACACTGGAAGTTATACATTGCAAAATACCAGAAGTTATTGGCATCTCAGGTGATGTGGTTCGAACAATGATAGAACCATACCTTGGTAAGGGGCATATATTATATACAGATAACTGGTACACAAGCCCCTCACTCAGTGATTTTTTGCGAGTGAACATGACAGATGTGTGTGGCACAGTGCGTGCAAATCGAAAACATATGCCCAGGTTTGATGCTGGCACTCGCAGAGTGTGAGGTGCAGGCGTTTGCTGCCAATGACATCATGGCATTTCGGTGGCATGACAAACGAGATGTCACACTGTTGTCATCAATTCACCCTAATGAAATGGCAGACAGTGGCAGGCAGCATAGAGAGAGAAATGAACCCATTCTAAAACCTGCAGCTGTGATTGATTACACCTTCAACATGCGTTCAGTGGACAAATGTGACATGCAGATTGGGTTTGCTGATTGTGTTCGCAAGAGTTATAAGTGGTACATCAAACTGTTTTTCCATCTTCTGGACATTTCCATGCTCAATGCTTATAATATGTATAAGATGAGCACCAGAAACAAACCACAGTACGGCGAATTCTGTTTGTCTGTCATCAGACAAATAGTATTCAAGTACCAAGGAAATGCACCTGCAATTGACCGCCCACCAAATTATCAACAACTACCTGCTCGTCTGAAGCATGGTGATCACTTCCTGGTAAAACTGCCTGCTACTGCTTTGAAGAAAAAGGCTCAGAAGAGGTGTTACGTCTGTTCACATACAAAAAAAACGCCCACGACAACGCAGAGACACTCGTTTTATGTGTGAGGAGTGCAAAACTCCACTGTGCATGACACCATGTTTCAAAGAGTTCCACAGGCTGCAGAACTTCTAGAAACATGTCCTGTGACTGTATATGTGTATATAAAATATAGAAAAATAGTAATAAACAACATTTCATATTGTTTGTTTGTGTAAATATTTTCTGTAAACAAAATAATGACAACAGTGTTTACGCCCTTATTGTGTAGTATTGAAAAAGAAATAACTTACAAAATACTGATCATGTTGGCCTCAGAGGCCATAAAAGTTACTCAGAAAAAGAAAAATTGAAAAAAAAAATTGAAAATAGTACATAAAAAAGTAAATAGAAAAATACCGGGTGACGGCAGTCGGCGATGTTACCATATGTTGTTCAATTTTGGCAAATTTCACACCTCCATATCTCGGTAAGTATTGACGTTAAAATTTTTTTGTTTAGCCTATAATGTTTAGAAAAAAATACTCTATTTTTTCATAAGAAAAAATAATTTTTTTTTTTTTTGAAATTTGGCCGACCCTGAGAACGAGTTTCGGAGAGGGCCTGTCGACCCTCAAAGGGTTAAGGAAGGAGCACGACATCAGACCTAGTAGCACAAGCTAGTCAGATCCAACTCACACCCACCCAAACCCACTCATGTATTTATCTAACCTATTTTTAAAACTACATAACGTTTTAGCTTCTATGACTGCTCGGGAGTGTGTTCCACTCATCTACAACTCTATTACTAAACCAGTGCTTTCATATATCCTTCCTGAATCTGAATTGTTCCAACTTAAAGCCATTGCTGCAAGTCCTGTCTTGGCTAGATATTTTTAGCATGCTATTTACATCCCTTTTATTTATTCCTGTTTTCCATTTATGCACCCCAATCATATCCCCCCTAATTCTATGCCTTTTTCAAAAATGCAGATCAGGGCCCCAGTCTATCCCGCAGGAAAGATTTCTGATACATAATCAATTTTGTCACCCCCTTTTGATTTTTTCCAGAGCATTATACCATTCTGTAACAGGTGACCAAAACTGAGCCATAATCTAAATAAGGGCCAACCCAAAGGGATAATAGATTTGAAAAAAACCCTGGGGACTCCATTATATAGCTTCTTGATATAACCCAAAGGGATTCTTTTGCTTTATTCAAAACCTTATGCACTGTTGTCTTGTTTTAGATTACTGCAAACCAAACCCCCCCAAATCCTTTTTGCAAACAAAATATTAAGAAATACATTTTTTTATTTATATGTGGCAGGTTTTTTTTTTGTCCTTGTTTAGAACTTTGCATTGCAAAAAAAAACTGCATTCCCACTTCCTACCACTGCATCCCCTATTTAAATCTTCCCGGGGTGCTCAAATGCCCTTTTAATCAGAATAATTTTGTCGGGTTTTTTTGGGTCATGGGCAAACTTACTTAACGCTTTTTATTCCCTCTTTAAGCCTTTATGTAGATTGGAAGAACAACGGGCCCAAAACGACTCCTGTGAAACCCACTCGTAAAACCTTCCCCCTTGTTTTTCCTCCCCATTTATGCAAACTCTCCGCCTATACAATACAGTACAATCAATTTTTTTTTCTTTCAAGTTTACATTGAGATTCGTAGTTACAATAATGTTTTGAAATTGCAAAAGAGCCACTTATGCCATGGCATTATAGGCAGGCAAAATTTATAACTTGGCAGATACTTAATACAAAGGGGAAATTAAACCCTAATTTGTAAACCCAAAACCCCTTTTCCCCCGGGAAAAAAAATAATTTCTCCCCTATTCCTGTCCCTTTAATTTTCCTCAAAGTCTCCGATGTGGGACTCTATCAAAAGCCTACTGAATCCTATACACAATATCATATTCATTACCATGATCCACCTCCTCAAAACCCTAGTGAAAAAAAGTTAATAAATTCATAAGGCGGAATCCCCTTTTTGTAAAACCTGGAGATTTTTGAATAAATTAAACCCGCTTTTCAAGATGGCTAGGGTTTTCCTGAAAAATTATTGATTCCATAAATTTCCCCTGTCAGGAAGGCTTATTGGTCTATAGTTCAAAGTTAAGACCTTCCCCTTTTTGAAATAGTACTTTCCCCTTTGTCTTTTTCCACTTATCTGGCACTATCCCAGTTGTAGTGAAATTTAAAAGATTTCAAGGTTTGCAAAGCTTTCCCTTACATTCCTTTAGAACCCTTGTGACAGTTCATCAGGAAAGGGTATTTGTTGGGTTTTTTTAATTTCTCTATTTGCAAAAGTCATGTCATTTGTGACCCAACGGCATATTTATTTTTTTTTCCCCTGTTCACAAATTTTTTATTTCGGAATATCACAGTATTTTCCCCTGCGTAAAAACTGAGGGGAATAAAGTTAAAAATCTAAACATTTCCTTTCACTGTGGTGAGCTAACCCAGAATTTTTGAGGGGGGCCTATCTTTGTCCCTAATCTACTCTGAAACCCTGAAAGAATTCTTTGGGTTAGTCCTTCGATTCTTTGCAATTTTTAACCTCATAATTTTTTTTTGCTTTTTCTTATTCCCTTTTTTTTTTATTTTCTCTCTTAACTGAATATTTTGATTTCTTAACTGCCCCCCCTCCTCTTTTGATTTGCCTGTATATCCCTCTCTTTTGACCAATGAATTTTTTTAACTATTGTTATCCTTTTAGGATATTTTTTTGTTTATCCACCCCTATTTGGGAACATAATTGCTGAGCAACTAGAACTTTCTCTAGAAAATGTCATATGGGCAATCATTACCGGGCCCCTGACCCATATCGGGTCATTCTAGTTTACCCACCCAAGTAATTTCTCAGTCCAAAATGAAATCACCAAACAAAAGTCATGACAGGACTGATTGCCTTTATTGGGGGAATTCCAAAATTTAAATTAAAACTGAGTGTTTTTGTAATCATTTTCCCCAAACTCATCATTAACCTCAAGATTTTTAAATTAGTGATTTCCTGCGGGAAAACCAAGTCAAGCAGGTTTTTTCCTCTAGTTGGTTTGCCCCCAAACTTTAAAAAACAACCCTGAATTTACAATTACTTGACTCAAAATTTTCCCTTTAAAATTTTTCTCCAGTCAATTTGTATAGGGTTAAAATCTCCCTTTGCACCATTTTTTCATAGTAGATGCCTACAATTTTTCATCCCAAGAAGTTTACTGCACTCCCTATAAAAGGTTGGGGCCTGTAAATCACCCCCAAGATATTTTTTTTCACGGCCCTCGAGAAGCGTAACCAAAAAATTTCAGGGGCTGACCTTCTTTTTTTGTATCTTGCTAAACAAAAACTTAAATTGTCCTGACATACATCGCTACCCACCCCCTTCCGTTGCCCCTATCAGTGGGGAAAAATTTTTATAGTTTTTGTGTGCACATTCAAAAGGGCATTTCTCTATCTTTCAGTTTGAGCCGGGTTCTTTTATACAATAATATCTATGCTTCCTGCATTTGCAATTAAAATTTTAATTCATCATTTATTTTTTAACCCGCTATTACTATAGTAAACCTAAAGAGCTAGTCTCCCGTGCCCTCTGCTGTCTCCCTTTTTTTAGCTGCCCTGATCCTTTCTTCATTTTAATTTTAAGATTAATTCTTTTAAAACTTTACTGTTTTCAAACCCTAGTGTTGAAAACCACTGTTTCCCCAAAAACCACCTTCCCTCTATCTTCATCTTTTTAAATTTTTGCTTTTTAGCAATTGCCCTCTAATCGATGGCAAGTGCTATCCCCCCCCTGCCCTAGAGAGATGACCCCATCCCTTGCAACAATCATTTGCCATAAAATTTGTCCCAATTTTCAGTGGGTGGGATTGCAAGTTCCTTTTTGTATCTGTCTAGCCAGCAATTTTTCACCAATTTTGTGCTGGTTGGTTGATATAAAGGGCAGATTTTTTCCACTAAACACTTAGAGCTGCTAAATTTTTCAACAAGAAAAGCTTCACTAGTTTTTTAAAAACAATTGCCTACAGAAAAAAAACTGACCCCTAACTATCCCTGACTGACAAAAAAAAACTTGAAAATAACAACATATTCTATTGTAGACCACATGCATGAATATTTCAAATTAAAGAGCCGAAATTTACTTGAAAATAATCTAGATATGTTCTTAATGAAATTACGAAACTGATGAAACCCTCCCCTGGACATGCCCATGACACATCAGAGCCAAATGCTGCTTTCAACCTGAAAAAAATAAAAAAAATTTTCCAAGGAGCACTAGAATTCGAAAGACTAAATGCTTTGCATTGCTTTCAATGGAAAAAATGCCCTATAGTCACAAGAGATCAAGAAAAATTATTTAAACTTTTTGCCAAAATAAACAAAATTGGGTTTCAATTTTTTTAAAAAAGGCGAGCTTGAACGTAACAATTTTGGTAAAAAAAAAAATATTTTTTTCAAGATTTTATCAAACTTATGATAAATATTCTTTTAAATTTCTTGTTTTGTTTTTTCACAATATTAAAAAAACTAAAAAAATTTTTTGAAGCAACACCTTCACTAATTTAGCAAAGAGCTGCTATTACCTGAGAAAGTTGCAGTGTAGGAATACTGATACATCCCCGATGAAAGTGGTTTTGTAGGGAGTGACTGATACACCGAACATCCGATGCAAATTTCAGTTAGGTAGTGAATGAAAAACCGAGTGAAAGTTGTAGTGTAGGGAGTGACTGATACACCCTGACCGAAGTTTCCGGAGAGAGTTCAGGGTCAATGCCCCCGCGCCCGTCTTGACCAGGGCCCATGGTGGATCAGGGCCCGATCAAACCCGGGTGTTACTGCGGCTCACGCAATCCAACGTACCAGCCCCGCCCGGGGGTCAGGGACCAACCTAGGGCTTGTCCAGGCCCTGTTTTAAATAAAACCCCCCCTTTCTATGCGGGGGGGCAGTCCCGGCCCCTGAACTTATTGTTTGTCTCTTAAAAAGCTAGTGACAAAACCCCCGCTTTCATTGGGGGGGATGTTTGCATTGTTATGACTGATACACCTGATAAAGTTTTATGTAGGTATGACTGATACACCTGAGTGAAAGTTTCATGTGGTAGTGACTGATACCACTGAGTGAAAATTGAGTGTAGGATGATGTACAAAACCTGATGAAAGTTTTAGTGTAAAGGGATGACGAACATCCTGCATCATTTGTCAACAAAGGTACGAAGTTTTTTTAACAATGTAAAAGTACTTAGTATCCTAGGAAAACAGAGGGGAGATGTTACCAGTTGAATATTTAAAAAAATGTCTTCATGTAACATTGTATTCATTTTGGAAATGTACAATGATGCAGATAGAAAGCTAGTTTATCTCGTGGTAAGAAGTTATGGTTGTGGCAGTCCCGGGGTTAGCCTTCATAGCTTACCCTGAGGCCATCCCCCACACTGCCTTTCCCACAGATCTGGTCCTTCTTTTTTCTTTATGCTCTTTCCCCCTTTGGGCTGGGTTCAAGGAAAATGCTGATTTTTTTAACCCTTAAACGGTCCAAAGAGATTGACGTTCAAAAATTTTAGTGTACAAAAGTAGATTACTTTTTTTTTCATATTTTCAAAACTAACAAAAAAAATGTAGAAAAAGTTTTTTTTTTCACGTTTTCAAATGTAAAACAAAAAAAAATCTACATTGTTTTACATACTTTCAGATGTTGAAAAAAAATAATAAAATTTGGGGCCCTTTAAGGTTTTAAAACTGTACAAATTTCTTTATAAATGTTATCCTATCTTAGCTCGTTTAAATACCCACTGTCTTAGGGAGGGGGGAGGAAATGCGGCCTTTTAATGAATCAAAATTTTTTCATAAAAAATCCCTTTTATTTTTAT
Source organism: Cherax quadricarinatus (assembly GCF_026875155.1). Lineage (NCBI taxonomy): Eukaryota > Metazoa > Arthropoda > Malacostraca > Decapoda > Parastacidae > Cherax > Cherax quadricarinatus. The sequence continues at coordinate 2,780,139 of NC_069441.1, forward strand.
TTAAAATATGAACCTTCCCCTGATTTATTCTAAAGACCTAATGCAACTTCAACTTTAGACTGTAGGTTCCCGCCTACCCCCCCACCCAACCAAGGCATGTGGGTGAGCGGGGGAGGGTAATTTGGGAATTTCAAAATTTTTTGTTTCGCAAAGAAAAATGATTTGCTTATTTTTGTATACATAGACTACACTGAAGGAATTCAATACGCATTAGCTTATGCCCCTCAAAGAACACTAATGCATCAAATAATGGAGAACACGAAATTTGCATTGAAAAATTGAAAAGGGGGAGGCAAAGCAAGGGGGGAATTATTTTCCCAAACATGTAGGCTGAAAAATTTCCCCTGAAGCAACTATAAGGGGTTTTTATTGGAGAAGAAGGGAAGCCATTTTGAAATCTAAAAGACTACATTGGAAGTTGTAGGATCTGAACCCGGTAAGGGTTTCCAAAATACAAACATCTTCCCCTTTTAAGAAGAACCCTAGCTTATTGGGAGCATGAAAATTTGGGCCCCCAGATAACAAACAATTCATACAATAACCAAAGAAAATACTATGAAAAGGTTTACTGATTTTTTAAATCATGACCTCGCAAATAAAATTTCTACCTCACCTAGTTATTCTTCAAAGCCCCAAAGCCCTACAGATGGGGTTAATTGAGCTTAAAAGATAACATTTTTAAAATCCCCGTTTGATGCTAAAAAGATCCCATAAAAGCACGATGAAAGCTTTCTTTTTCCAAAACCCCTTATTTTTTAAACCACATTCTCCTACCTTTTCCAAATCAAGACATCCTTAAGGTCCCAAATGAAGGAAACCCACCTGGAGGTAAAGCTGAAACTATGGACCTCCATGTTTCCCATTCAAATGCTTTCCACAAAAAGCAGTCACAACAAAGTCTTTAAAAAGGGTTTAATTAACTTTATAATTAAAAAAATATTTTTGCTATATAATAATTAACTTTTAACAAAAAATAACAAAATAAACCGACATTTGCAGTATATCTAATCAAAATTTCTTAAATGTGGCTTTACTAGATTACAGTAAACTTTAATGGGGCCTTTCAACATAAAAAGGTTCCCCACCCCTTGTCTAAGGTGTTCAAAACCACCCCCAGACTGCACCCACAACACGGGAGAACTATAAACACCAAAGACTGAACACAAAAAACATAGATCAGTTGGTGTAGAAACATGCAGTAATAACAGAACACTAGCCTAGGCACGTGTACTCTACGTACAGTCATGCATCACTTAACCCTTTGACTGTTTTGGGTCGTATATATACGTCTTACGAGGTACCATGTTTGACGTATTACCGGGAGTTTACCTGGAAGAGTTCCGGGGGTCAATGCCCCCACGACCCGGTCTGTGACCAGGCCTCCTGGGGGATCAAGCCTGATCAACCAGCTGTTGCCGCTAAACTGCACGCAAACCAACGTATGAGCCACAGCCCGCTGGTCGGGAACCGACTTTAGGTGCTTGCCCCAGTGCCAGCTTGAAGACTGCCAGGGTCTGTTGGTATATATACTCAATATACAGTGGACCCCGTTAACGATTTAATCCGTGCAAGGGGGCTCATCGTTATGCGAAATAATCGTTAGGGCGAATGAATTTTCCCCATAAGAAATAATGGAAATAAAATTAATCCGTGCAAGACGCCCAAAAGTATGAAAAAAATTTTTTTACCACATGAAATGTTAATTTTAATACACACAAACTGAAAAAGGCATGCACAATTAAATGACACTTACTTTTATTGAAGATCTGGTGAGATTGATGGATGGGAGGAGGGGAGAAAAGTGTGTTAGTGTTTAGAAGGAAATCCCCTTCCATTAGGACTTGAGGTATTAAGTCCTTTTCTGGGTTACTTCCCTTCTTCTTTAAATCCCACTAGGGCCAGCTTCAAGTCACTGGACTTCTTTCGCACAAGATATCTGTCCATAGTGGCCTGTACCTCTCGTTCCTTTATGACTTGCCTAAAGTTTTTTCACAACATTGTCAGTGTAATAATCACCAGCAGGGCTTGCAATAGCTGTGTGAGGGTGTTTTTAAATCCATGAATTTTTGCACTTCAAGCCACTTAGCACAGATTTCCTTTATCTTTGTAGTAGGCAACTTCTTCCCAATTTCTCCTCCCCTCCTCGAACCATTTCCTCAGGTCTGGCCTCTTGCTCTTGAAGTTGATCTATCAGCTCATCAGTGGTTAGTTCTTCATTGTCCTCCTCCACCAACTCTTCCACATCCTCCCCACTAACCTCCAACCCCAAGGACTTTCCCAATGCCACAATGGATTCCTCAACTGGCACAGGATTCTCGGGGTTAGCCTCAAACCCTTCAAAATCCCTTTGTCTACACATTCTGGCCACAGTTTCTTCCAAGCAGAGTTAAAGGGTCCTCTTTGTCACTTCCTCCCAAGCCTTACCTATAAGGTTACACAATTGAGATATTAAAGTGATCTCTCCAAAACTCTCTTAGAGTCAGTTGAGTTTCTGAGGTCATTAAAAAAGCCCCTTTTCAACAGAGCTTTGTGTACATTTTTTTGAAGTTGGAAATAACCTGCGGGTCCAGGGGCTGCGGGAAAGAGGAGGGGTTTTAGGAGGAAAAAATTTCACCTTAATGAAGCTCATGTCCCCAAAAAAGTCGCTCTGCCCGTCTGTAGATGACCGGGGGCATTGTCAAAACACCAGGAGGCACTTAGTTCTAAATTTCTTTTCATTAGGTAATTTTTTCACATTGGGGGGAAATGCATGGTGTAACCAGTTTTTTGAAAAATTCCCTAGTGACCCATGCCTTACTGTTTGCCCTCCACAGCACACACAAATTATCCTTGAGGACATTCTTTTGGGCCCGAAAAGCTCTGGGGGTTTCAGAGTGAAAACACCAATAAAGGCTTCACTTTGCAATCACCAGTAGCATTGGCACACATTTAACAAAGTAAGCCGTCTTTTATAGGCTTATGTCCTGGGATTTCCTTTTCCTCCTGAGTAATGTAGGTCCTGCTTGGGATTTTCTTCCAAACAGGCCTTTTCATCACAATTAAACCTTGTTCAGGTTTCAGTCCTTCAGTTTCTATGTACTCCTTGAATTTCCTGCACATATTTTCAGCCGCTTGTGGTCCGAAATGGCAGCCTCACCATCCTTATCACACTATGGATGCCACTATGCTTCTTAAATCTCTCAAACCAACCTTTGCTGGCCTTAAATTCACTCACATCATCACTATTGCCCGGCATTTTTTTAATTAAATCCTCATGCCAAAATTCCTACCTTTTTACATATGATCGCTTGAGAGACCTATCTCCGCTATCTGTTTTTCATTTATCCACACCAAAAGAATCTCTCAACATCTTCCATCAATTGCGATCTTTGTTTCGAAAACACAGTTGAACCTTTGGCAAGAACAGCTTCCTTATTGTCTTTCTGGTGCCCACAATAGTAGCGATGGTTGATTGGGGTTTCTTGTACAGCTTGACTAGGTCGGCTAACGCACTCCACTTTCATACTTATCAATTATCTCTTCTTCATCTCTTTTAGTAATTCTTACCCTTTGGGGGTGTAGGGTTGGCACTAGAAGCTTTCTTGGGGCCCATGGTCACTTATTTTCCAGAAAACAGCACCGAAAATACTGTAATAATACAAATATTCCGAGTGTATGCTGGATGTTACCGCGGAGGCTGGCTGGTAAACAATGGGACGGAGCGGCACATGTGAGGCTGGCTGAGGGCACATTGGACCGTCTCGACGAAAATCGGTATGCGGGTTTTAATCGGTATGCGCGGCAAAAATTTTGCGATAAAAGTAAACGTTATGCGGAAAAATCGGGTATGCGATGCCATCGTTATGCGGGGTTTCCCCTGTACTCATAAATTCTAGCGCTTCAAATCAAGCAAGAGAAAGCGGTAGGCCCACATGTGAGAGAATGGGTCTGTGTGCTCAGTGTGCACCATATAAAAAAAAATCCTGGAGCACGCATTGCATAATGAGAAAAAAACTCCGACCGTTTTTTTTTTTTTAAATTTAAAAAGCCGACTTTGTGGGCTATTTTGTATAGTAATTTTTGGTTGTAAATTCTCGTTTTCTTGGTCTCACTTGATAGAATGGAAAACATATTATAGAAATAGAGGTGATTTTGGTTGCTTTTACTATAAAAAGAGCCTGGAAATGGAGCTCAAAATAGGGGAAATGTTTGATTTTTGCCGATGTTCAAAAGTAAACAAATGATTCATTGTCCAATAAAAAGTCCAACTAGCCATTCTAATATGCAGGCATGAATGGGTTGACAATTTTTTGTACAACTATTACAATATTGCAGTAGTCTGCATAACAGTAAACCACCTATTTTTTGTTTGAATAAAAATTCAAAATAGAAAGCAAGAGTAATATCAGAGGGGCCTGGAGACATGACTGATGAACAAAGAAAATTTATTTTAGAGCCAGGGAAAGTCTGCATTGTTCATTTTGGACCTTATTTTGAAATTGTCATATTTTTTAATTTTTGTAAAATTGGGCAAATTGCAAATTTCTGACCACATTATTGGGTAGTTGAAATCAGTAAATGGGCAGTTTCTTGTACTCAATCGATATAAAAAATGAGTTCTAAAGAAATAGCTATGAGTTTGGTCGACTGGAAAAAATGGAATTAGCCAAAAATAGGGCTCAAAGTGGGCAAAATTGCGATTTGTAAATCGCCGAGGTTGCTAACTTCGTAAGCAAAATTTCCTCAGTTTTTCATAAAATTTCTTTTTTTTTTTTTTGGGTGTCATTAAAATTGGGAAAAATCTCTATCATTTCAAAAATTTTTTTTTTTTTTTTTTTTTTTTTTTTTTTTAAATTTGCGACACCGGAGGCACCCAGGTTTGGGGGGTTCGACATCAAGGGGAAAATGTTAAGATACACTATGAAAAATTTTGTTTTTGGGGCATTTCTTTGTTGGGGGCGTTTTCTTTTTTGGCGAATTTAAGTTACTTACAAAACCGATGAATAGTTACAATACCGGGATATATGGTAGCCTATTCCTCCCCTAGGCTACAAACCTGAAAACAGCTTTTTCTGACTGAAAAACTTGGAAATTGTAAACAATGGTAAGTATTGTGTCAAACATAGTAAATTTTTAAATTTTCCTTGCTTTTTTTTTTTTTTTTTTAAAAACTAAACCAAAACACCACAAACATGTAATACTGCTTTACGCTATGATTCACAAGGCAATATAATTTCCAACCCCTTTATAACCTAAGGACCACCGTCGTAAATGCAGTCCATCACTGACTGCAATGTTATTATGTGGGGGTGTGTGTGTGTCTGAAAATTTTTCTTTTTTACACATTTTTTTCAGGAAAAGACTCAGGTATTTCGAAAATTTTCAATGCTTAGTTTTTTTTTAAAAGGGGGGTAAAACAGTACAAACCATCCTCTCTGGAAGCAGCTAAGGTCATACCATTTACGGGTAGGTGAAAAGGGACAGTGGTGAAAAACTATGCCCAGCATTTCCACCTAAGAGGATTGAATCCTAGTCTCTTAGTGTTCCAAGGAGATCCCACTTGAGCCGAATAGTGAATAATAAACAGTCAAAAACTTTTGGCTCAGAAAAATCGGGTATTTTTTTTTCAATTCATATTTTATTTGAAAATTTAAAATACAGCCTCCCTCACTTAATGATGGAATTCCATTCCAAGACCACATCGAAAATAATTCGTCGCAAATGAGGAGCATACTAAAGGGTAGCAAATTTTGTACAAACCAAGGCCTGCTTACTCACGATGCATTACTCAACAAGTAAAGATCAAACCACGAGTCACAACCATGAGTCACCCAAACTACACTTCAGCTGTCATGGCAGGCTGCAAGTCAAATGAAATGTTTTTTAAATCGCTCAAAGGGCCTTTTTTGTCGTCGTACAGACGACACAGAGGCTGAGAAACTACTTCCCAAATACTGCTCACCATCAAAAGAACCAGGGATTTCTTGTCTTGACTTCCCCAGCACTGGGGGCCAGGAGAATGGGGCCCAAGCGACCGACAACCTTACACTGTCAGGCCAGAAAAATCAAGTCATCATCAAGCAAAGAACCCTTTGGGGCCCAAGTGGCTTCATTACAAATACCCAATGCTTCATCCTCTGAAGGTCCCTTCAGTGACGTCAACATGGCACCAGAGCTCTCGCTGAGGGCCTGGTTTCACTACTTTCCCCATCAACCCCCCTTCTCGAAGCAGAGAAATTCCAAAATATCTCACAGTGCTATAATTTTTTACTCATACTTACACCCACAAATATGTCCACCCAAAGGAAAAAGTTCTGCCCACCCGTGGCCGGAGGGTCATACTTCAAGAATTGCCACTAATTTACCACCCAAATGCTGAACTGCAAGATGACCACCTTTCCTTCTCCCCGTGCCCACCAGAAGAACATACTCAAGAAACAACAACAACAACAACAAAAAAAACCCCAAACCCACAAACAACCACATATTCGCTATCACCAAGCTTCAAGCAGACACTACCAAGATACTACAAGCCCCACAAGTGTCCCACCACTTCCTGCCACACCTACTGCCACTCCACCAAGATTCTTTATTGCTTAGTATGCTCATTACAGAATGCAGCTGACCTGGTTCCTTCCAAAAACCCCACATGAACTTTTCAAACTAAATAATATCCTGCCTCACATTCCCTGAAACACCACCTTCCACTGAGACCTAAAATCACTGCAAAAATTACCACACACGCGCTCCACCGCGTCACAACCCCCACTAGACACAGAGGGGACCAACAAGACCACGAAGTCGGCAAACCCCACCAATGAGAGCCACACCCCTTGCATCCACACTAGAGCAACTGACCCGTCAAAACCCCTTCACCAGTCAGCCAACCCGCCAAGAAACCCCGGCACCATCTGGAGAAGACCGGGGCCGGAAGTACCAGCAAATCAACAGAAGAAAAAGAACACCAAACACACCCCCACACGGGAGAGCACAGCGCAGCACGATCACACCATCCTACCCTTTCTGGGGCGGGGTTGGCCAGAGCCCATTTTGTAGCCACAAAAAGGGGGGGGTATTTGTCCTCCTCCCATGGAGACTTGGGTTCAACACTCCCTAGACCGGGAGCCATGCCGGGCCACCACTTGGAAGGCCCGGCCGGGAGAATACCGGCGAATCTTTAACAACAATGTATTGTTTGTAATGGGAACTTTAGGTAGTATCGTTTTGATAAGGACCTGCCTCGCAGGGGCCAGTAGGCCTTCTGCAGTGTTCCTCCATTCTTATTTCTTAACCATCTTTGATATTGTTTAATGTCACCTTTGCATCATTTATAAACATTTCTGATATATTTTTAAATTTTATTCAGTATGTACTGTATATTGAAATAAACAGAATAGAGGAAATCACTCTGATATATATTATTTAGGTATAAATGCAGTACTGGTCAGAGAGCCCATCACAGTCTGAGGCGTGGGTAAAAGAGTACATTGCTAATGTGGAGAGGCTGTTTTCACATATTAACAGTTAAATATTCTGAAGAAGGATTGATGCTTTTTCCCTCCTTAACTTATCTTTATATATATACACTTGTTCCTTTTACATTTGCATTATGGAGACCGAATTAACTTCCCTGACCACTAGCCCGAGGATGCGACACCACAAGTGCTGCCCCACTAGCAGCCTCTGTGCTTCCTGCTTCCTCCTCGTATCCCACTATGTGCCACAGTCAGTCTCCAGTTTTCTTTACTGTATTTACTTCCTTGCAATAGCCTGCACATGATGGCCTTAATGCCAACCTCCAAGTTGTAACTTCACTTTTTAAAGGGTTTATGCAAAGGAAAGTTAGCCCCAAGATATTATAGAAAATGTTAGTAGTGGTTTTACCAATGTCACTTATATTCATAAATAAGTTAGGTGCAAGGAAAAGCACATCTGTAAATTATTACTTTAATTTGTTAATTACTCTGCAAACAACTTTAAAGAACATTTGTTCAGAGAAATATATACATAACTGTACATAGATTTATTAAGATTAAATAATCGTTTTAGCCAAACTGAGTGTACAATATACGGTGGTACCCCCGGGATACAAAGTTAATTTGTTCCAGAAGGCTGTTCAAGTGCTGATAAATGAACGAATTTGTTCCCATAAGGAATACTAATGAAATTAGATTAATCCATTTCAGACCCCCAAAAATACACTTACAATCGCCTTACGTAAATACACTTTCATAATTGTTTGAGTTTTGAGCTATTTGTATCCCGAGGTACCACGTATGTAATGTCTTTTTCTATAACTTTGTGAAAATTTAGTATGAATGTCAAAATACGTATATGAATTCTTTGGAACTAAGTTTTAACTCAGTTTAGGCTGGCCATCAATTGCTTGGATGGATTAAGCTTTGTTAAAATTACAGTAATCATGTTTAGCAAGGACGGTTTAAGTGTAAAAATTTAAATTTTGGGTGCAAACTGCATATTGTACCATGCAAATTTTAAAAAATTTTCCTAGTTTGACTGCTGTACTATAAATTATGGCTTACTGTAAAATTATTATAAAAATGTTATACAGTAATTGACAAGTAGATGTACAACAGTTGGGTATTTTTTAAATGTTTTGCCCACACAGTAGGCTTCTTCAGTCAGATACAGATTTTGGGCTAAATAGGGAGATAGCACAAGCATGGCCAAGGTGGAGATGATTGATCAGCCCCTCCAACCTTGAAGACTTGATAAAAAAATATATATTCTTAAAGGAGTGCTTGATAAGCCAGTAGAAGGGCCTCGGCAGATGACCAGAAGCTTCAGTGGCGGTTCATCATATTACAGAGCCCGCTCATCGGGAAACACTTTCCCTGTTTCCTGATTAATCTTACCTAACTTTGAAGAAGTAATTTTTGAGGTGATCATTCCTTCAGCCTAGAAAAAAAGTTTACTTCATATGTGGAACATTATTTCCACACATTTTTCCATATTTGTGAACAATGTTTTGGAACAATGTTCCACACTGTTTATAGTGGGGAACATTGTTCCACACTATAAAGATGAACCAAGGACTGACCCCTCAAAAACTACTACTTCAAGATTGATAGACTGTTTCACATCATCTTTACCTTGCCACTGCTTCTGTTGGCCTCATATTTAGTCTCTATATTTGTCTAAGAACCCTACAATATAGGCAAAAAATTTCAACAATAAAGATATCCAACTGGAACAAGTGTTTCTTACTCAGTACATACTGTGTAAAAAAGAATAGTAGTAAGTACTCTTTATTGAAATTTGTTAGATACAGTAATTTATAACAATTGTACTGTATTTATATTTTTTTTAAGTCAGTTAATGTTTAAACTGTGATACTGGCTCCCTCATCTGTGTGTGTCAGTGTAACTTGTCATAAAAATTGTCACAAACTTCTTTGGGTATTGTGTATTTAAACCATGATTTGGTGCTTAATTTTTTTTGCAGATGGGACAAAAATTTTCTTCTATTTGTCGAACTTTGGAGTGGCATTGGTGTGCTGCTTTTTGCTATTTTCGAGCGATTGGCCTTCACTGGGTTGGGGTGCAACGTTTTAGTAATGACCAATTCATGTTGGGCTACACCCCATCCTTTTTTGGAAAGTCGTTGGGTCTCATTGACCCAAATTTCACTGAGGGTAAAAAGGGTTTTAATGAAAAGTTTTAGCACATTACGATACTTTCTATTAAATGGGAAATTACTAGATACCCCAAAAAAGAGAGATTTTTTTTTCTCCCCAACTTTTCATTCTTATATTATTCCCTTAACCAGGAATGCCTCATCGTCACTTCAAAATTTCAACACTTGTACATCAACAAATAAACAACATAAACTTCGTTTTTTTTACGTTCATAAAACAAAGGACCTCTTTTGGTTTTTTCCCCAAACTTTAGCACTGGTTTTTGGGGAATATTTTCATGTGCAGGTGACCTGTGACCAAACATGTAGTCAGTTTTTCCCAAAATAAGGGGGAGTGCCTCAGACCATTTAATTACCCAAAAAAAGGCTGCAGTCAAATGAAAAAAATTCCCCCCACAGGGAGCCACTCCACCAATATTCAAAACTCAACCACTACCGTACAAAACATCCAACTTTTTACTGCACCTATTACATACATAAAACTTAACTCTGAATTAACCCTCCCCAAACGCTCCTTACCAAAACCCCAACAAACACATGACCATAACACAAGGCACAACACTCTTTGATGTTCCTCGTGTCCATCCGCACTACAAAAACTCAATCACATAAAAGCCCAAAAATTTGGGAATTTATTACCTTGAATATAAAAAAAACAGTTTAAAATTCAATTTTTCCCTTTTTAAAAATCAATTACTTTACCCAAACTAAATAAATACTGAATATTTGTTCTCATAAAACTTTAACCCTTTACGTCGAAAGGCCCAATCCTGAAGTGTCCCCCTGGTGTCACAAAAAATTTGAAAAAAAATTATTTTTTTTTTATGAAAATGTGAAGTTTTTTTTCTGATTGTTTTAGTCCAAAAAAAAAAAAAAAACCCATCAGTACTTACCCCGACATAGAGGCATGAAGTTTGCAGAAGATGAGCCGCGTATGGCAACAGCAGCGACTGCCGCTCACCTGGTAAACTTTGGTTTACTTGTATTTGAAGGTTATTGTTTTTTTCACTATTTTATTTTTTCACATAACTTTTAGTGCCTGGAAGAAAACAAAGGTAAGGCCAAAGACATAATCCTCCTGGTATGCAACACCCCAATAAGGCACACATTAATTAATAAATAAGGCAAAACCTGTTACAAAGACAGGCCCAATACAAAAAAATATTGTTTTTAACCTATTTTTGTTTCTATAATATTATTTATCACCCATTTAAAACAGTACCCGAATTATTCCCTATGAAGTTTCTACCTTGTGGACCTTTGGAAAATTTTTTCAACACATTTCTGTTTTACTTCCCTTCCCCATAAAAACATTTTTAGCTTTTGGAGGAGTTTTTTTTTATTCAAAGGAACAAAAAATGTACTTTGTCATTTTTTTCTTTTCCCAAAAATTTTTAACCATTCTGTTAAAACGTGTGAAAAGTCAGCTATCGTAAATGGTCGGTGTATAGATTCCTGAATTTCCCTTTTTTTAGCTTCCCTTTAATTCCAATTCTTTTTTACTTTTTCCCTTTCATCTTGCCCTTTCCTTCATTTCTGCCTTCCATTTCTTCCTTCTGGTTTCTGTAATATATATACTGTAAAACATATATAGTCACTAGATACTTTCATATAACTGCTATTTTCTTTATTCAGCAAGCTTTTCTTGTGTGCAAGTGTGTGGCTATAAAATTTTTTGATCAGGAGTCGGCAGCTGTCAAAATGACAGGAGTCGGCAGCTGTCAAAATGACATATTATCTCATTACTCACTCCCCCTACCACCTGTCAAAACAATGGGGTCGGGTGCTGCTTCTCCTCCCCTTCTATCTAATTATCTTTCTCCCTCATCTCTCTCTTTCTATCCCGTCTGTCTATCTCTGTCTCACAGGTACACTAAATACAAGTATACATAGTGTAAATTACCTAGGATAGCCCAAAAAATCCAGACAAAGTGCTATACTCTGCTTGAAGATGTGATAAACGTGATGATGACGCATCTTGTGGCTCTCTCTGAACAGAGAGCTAAACGGAAAAGACAGGGAGCTTGACAGACAGACACAAAAGAAATGTTTGTGTACCAGCAAAAACAAAGGGAGGGCGATGGTCATCTAATCTTTTCTTATCACTGATCCTCCCCCACCCCGTTTACCCCCATCAAACCACTCTTTTCCCAGTTACTTCCTTATCTTGCCTTTTAGGGGGGAGTTTTTCTGCTTCAAGGAACAATTTTCACAGTTAAATATTTTTAGTATTTTTTATTATTATGTAGATTATTATTTCTTCTTCTTCTTCTTTTCTTCTTTTTTTCTTTTTTTTCTTCTTCTTCTTTTTTTCTTCTTCTTTTCTTCTTTTCTCTGCTCTCTTCTGGCTGTTTTCGCTGCTGCTGCTGCTGCTGCTGCTCGGCTGCTGCTGCGCGCTGCGGGTGCGCTGCTGCTGCTGCTTTCTGCTGCTGCTGCGCTGCTGTGCTGGCTGTGCTGCTGCTGGGGTGCTGCTGGGTGTGCTGCTGCTGCTGCGTGCTTTTCTGCTTTCGCTGCTGCTGCTGCGCGCTGTGCTGCTGCTGCTGCTGCTGTGCTGCTCTGCTGCTTTTGCTGCTGTGCTGCTGAGCGCTGCTGCTGCGCTGCTGTGGGGGCTGCTGTGCTGCGTGCTGCTGCGCTGCTGCTGCTGCTCTGGCTGCTGCTGCTGCGCTGCGCTGCGCTGCTGCTGCGCTGCTGCCCGTGCGCTGCTGCTGCTGCTGGCTGGCTGCTGCTGCTGCTGGGTTGCTGCTGTGCTGTGCTGCTGCTGCTGCTGCGCTGCTGCTGCCTGCTTGCTGCTTGCGCTGCTGCTGCTGCTGCTGCGCTGCTGCGCTGCTGCTCTCCCCCTCTCCCCTCCTCCTCCCCTCCTCCCCTCCTCCCCCTCCTCCTCCCCCTCCTCCTCCTCCTCCCTCCTCCTCCTCCTCCTCCTCCCCCCTCCTCCCCTCCTCCTCATTTCCCCCCCTCCTCCTCCCCCTCCTCCTCCTCTCCTCCCTCCTGCGCTGCTCTGCTGCTCCCTCCTCCTCCTCCTCCGCCCCTCCTCCTCTCCTCCTCCCCTCCTCTCCCTCCTGCTGCTGCTCCTCCTCCTCCTGCGTGCTCCTCCTCCTCCTCCCCTCCTCCTCTCCTCCTCCTCCTCCTCCCTCCTCCTCCCCTCCTTCTCCCCCCCTCCCCTCCTCCTCCCCCTCCCCTCCCCTCCTCCTCCTCCTCTCTCTCCCCCCTCCTCCTCCTCCCCCCCCCTCCTCCTCCCCTCCTTGCTCCTGCTCCTCCTCCTTTCCTCTTCCCCCGCCCTCTCCTCCTCCCCCCCTCCTCCTCCCCTTTTCCTCCCCCCCCTTTTTCTCCTCCCCCCCTCCTCTGCTGCTGCTGCTGCCCCTCTCCCCTCCCCCTCTCTCCCTCCCCTTTCCTTTTCCCTCCTCCTCCTCCTCCCCTCCTGCGCTGCTCCTCCTCCCTTCCTCTTCTCCTCCTCCCCCTTCCTCCTCCCTTCTCCTCCTCTTCTCTCCTCTTTCTCCTCCCCCTCTTCTCCTCCCCCTCCCTCTCTCTGCTCCTCTGCTGCCCCCTCGGGCTGCTGCTCCTCCTGCTGCTCCCCTCCTGCTGTTTCCCTCCCCTCCTTTCCCTCCTCTCCTCCCTCCTCCCCTCCTCCTCCTCCCCCCCCTTTTGTTTTTGGTCTCAAACCCCTCTAAACATAAAATTGATTTTCATGACATTTCCATTTTTTAGAGCCACTTGGAAGAAAAGCCAATTTGCTGGGGGTCACTTTATTTTTACTCTGACATGCTGAAAAAGGACATGAAATGGCATTCCCACAAGCACCCTGGCCCCCCAATTTTTTTTTTATGGGGGCCACGGGCCATGGGACCCATTCCCCATGTGGGCCTCAGCTTTTTCCCCGCTTTATTTTAAGCCGCTAGAATTTTGTGTATAGATAGGTCAAACACGGGATCTCCTTACGTTATATAAAAATATATAAAGACCGCGACAGTCAAGGGGTTAACCTGTGGGCCTATCAAACTTTGTTTTTTTTTTAATTACATTCCTAAAAAAAATTTTATTTACTGAAGCAAGCAACTCGTAAATGACCATGACCTGTCTTTGAAATACAGGGACCCCCCGGTTCGCGAACCATCGGTATCCGATAAATCCCTATCCGAAGCTTATATCGCAAAAAATTTGCCTCGGTTCCCGTTCCAAAAAAACGGTATGCGATACGATTCTACAGATTCCATGGGGTTTTCAACCCCCCAGTTGCGCGCATCAAGGGTACATTCGAATTCATAATTTTCCAAATTTTCACTGTTTTTGGTGCTTGCTTCTGAAAAAAGTCACCCTGGGCCCCCGAAATTTTAGTCCAACCCATCGAGACCAAGGGTGCTAAAACTATTGAAATTAAGGAAATGGTGCAAAGTGGGTTGAAGTGCAAAACCTTTTTGTGAAAAACACCCGACACAGCTATGCAAGCCGTGTGGCAACCTGTACACTGACAATGTTGTGAACCCTTTAGGAAAGCATAAAGGGAACGAGAGGTAC
>NC_069441.1:2794783-2843322 GCF_026875155.1 Cherax quadricarinatus
TTAAAGTGATGGTATGTGGGCAGGGGTGGTGTGTGGCAGGGGGGTGGTGGCAGGGTGGTGTGTGGCAGGGTTGGTTTGTGGCAGGGGTGGTTTGGGGGAGGGGTGGTGTTGCAGGGGTGGTGTTTTCAGGGGTGGTTGTGGAAAGGGGGGGTGGTGTGGGGCAGGGTGGGTGGGGGCGGGGTGGGTGTGGCAGGGGTGGTGTGTGGCAGGGGGGGGGGGGGGGGGGGGGGGGCAGGGGTGGGTGAGGCAGGGGTGGTGTGTGGCAGGGGTGGTGTGTGGCGGGGGGTGGTGTGTGGCAGGGGTGGTGGGGCAGGGGGGTTTGAGGCAGGGGGTGGTGTGTGGCAGTGGTGGTGTGAGGCAGGGGTGGTGTGTGGCGTGGTGGTTTTTTTATGGGGGTTAAAGGCGGGGGTGGTGTGGGCGGGTGGTGGGGGGGGTGGGTGGTGTGGGGGCATGGTGGGGGTGGCAGGGGTGGTGTGTGGAGTGGTGGTGTGAGGCAGGGGTGGTGTGAGGCATGGGGGGGTGTGGCAGTGGGTGGGTGTGGGCAGGGGTGGTGTGTGGCAAGGGGTGGTGTGAGGCAGGGGTGGTGTGTGGCAGGGGTGGTGTGTGCAGTGGTGGTGTGAGGCTGGTGGTGTGGGCAGGGGTGGTGTGGGAAAGGGGTGGTGTGAGGAAAGGGTGGTGTGTGGGCAGGGGTGGTGTGAGGCAGGGGGGGGTGTGTGCAGGGGTGGTGTGTGGGCAGTGGTGGTGTGTGGCATGGTGGTGTGAGGCAGGGGTGGTGTGTGGCAGTGGTGGTGTGAGCAGGGGTGGTGTGTGGCAGTGGTGGTGTGAGGCAGGGGGGGTGTGTGGAGGGTGGTGTGTGGCAGTGGTGGTGTGGGGGCAGTGGTGGTGTGAGGCAGGGGTGGTGTGGGCAGTGGGGGTTTGGGGAGGCAGGGGTGGTGTGAGGCGTGGTGGTGTGGGGCAGTGGTGGTGTGAGGCAGGGGTGGTGTGGGGGCAGGGGTGGTGTGAGGAAGGGGTTGCGTGTGGGCCCAGGGTGGTGTGGGGACAGGGGGGGTGTGGGGCAGGGGGGGTGTGGGGCAGGGGGTGGGGGGGGGTTGGGGGGAGGGTGGGGGAAGGCAGGGGTGGGTGGGCAGGGGTGGTGTGTGGCAGGGGGGGTGTGTGGCAGGGGTGTGTGTGGAAGGGGGGTGTGAGGCGGTGGTTGGGGGGTGGTGTGGGGCAGGGGGGGTTGGGGTGTGAGGCAGGGGGGGTGTGGGCAGGGGTGGGTGGGAGGGGGGGGGGAAAGGCAGGGTGGTGTGAGGCGGGGGTGGTGTGAGGCGGGGGGGTGTGGGCAGGGGTGGTGTGGGAAGGGGGTGTGAGGCAGGGGGTGGAGGGCAGGGGGTGGTTGGGCGGGGGTGTGTGGGAGGGGTGGTGTGAGAAGGGTGTGGGGGCGGGGGGTTTGTGAGGAAAGGGGTGGTGTGGGGGGGGGTGGGGGGGAAGGCAGGGGGGGTTTGGGGGGGGTTTGGGCAGGGGTGGTGGGTAAAGCAGGGTTTTGGTGAAGGCGGGGGTGTGGTGAGGCGGGGGTGGGGGGGAGGGGGGTGTGAGGGGGTTTGTGAGGGGGGTTTGTGGGCGGGGGTGGTGTGACGGGTGGTGTGAGGGGGGGGTGGTGAAAAGGGGAGGGGGGGTGGGGGGGGGGGGCGGGAAGGGGTTTGGGGGGTGGGTGAGGAGGGGTGGTTGAGCAGGGGTTGTGTGAAGAGGGGGGTGGGGGTTTTGGGGTGAGGGGTGTGAGGCAGGGGGTTTTGGGGGGCTAATGGAAAAGGGGCGGTGGGGGGGGGTGAAAACATGGGAAGTGGGGGGACAGGGGGTTTGGGGAGGGAGTGGGGAAAGGGGGGGAGTATGAGGAAAACGGGGGAGGGGGGGTGTGAGAAGGGGAAGGTTAAAAAGGAAAATTTTGGGAGAAAAAGGGGGGGGTGGTGACTTTAAAAAGGGGCAATTAGAAAAAGGGCGGGTTAAAAAGGGCAGGTGAACGGGGCAATAAGAAAACGGGGGAAATACCCCCAAAATCCCCAAAGGAAAATTGGGGATAATTAAATTTTTGGGGTTACGAAATGGCAATTACTTAAAAAGGCCCTTTCCCAAAAAGCACCCAGGTTAAACTTGAAAATACCAAATATTTAAAATTTTTCCCCTAAAATAATTTATTTTATAAAAAATTCGACCAACAAGGGTGAAAAAAAAAACTTTCCCTTTCCATTGTTTTTGCAGGGGGGGGTTTAAAAAACCAAAATTTTTTTAATAATTAAATTTTTAATTTTCACACGGGGATTTCCCCCCAAGGAGGGTCCGGGGCTTTTCCCTTTTTCCCCTTCCCTTCCAAAATGTTTCCCCTACCTTTTTTAAAACTCAACTTTAAAACCCCCCCCTTTGTTCCATTTATTTCCCCTTCCCAACCCAAAAACGCTTTTCCCGAACCCCTTGTTCTTTTTTTTAAATAAGCGAAAAATTTTTTAAAAACCACTCCTTTACCCACAAAAACACCCTAGCGCCGCGGAGCCGGGGGGCCCCCCCCCCTTTCCCCCCCCAACCCTTCTAGGCCGCCCCACCCCCCTTCCTTCCACTACGATGTACACTCTTGAGTTTTCTGTTTTCGCTCCATTTTTATATATATATATTATAAAATATATATTTATATATTTTTATATTTTTATATATATATAATATATAATATATTTTAATATATTTTATTTTATATAATATGTGGGGAAAAAAAGGCTTCAAGGAAAAATTTTTTGGATTTTTCCTAAACCGTTTGAATATTCCACTTCCCCTACCACCCCCATTTTTTCTATTTTTTTTTTTACTATAGGAATTTTTTTTAATAAGGTACAGAAGATTTAAGAGTAATTATTGATTAAAGGGGGCATAACGGTAATGTTGTTAGTGTGTATCCCCGTTATAAGGTGAAAAATTTCACCCAGCCCCCAAAGGCGGGGGCGGGGCCCCCAAAATACGCAGGCTTACCCCTTTGAACAGCCGCATAAAAACCAAGTTTTCGGGAAAGGGAAAAACCAACTATTTTTAGTTGAAAAAGGGTGGTTGCCCTTTTTGGTTGTAAAAAGATTTTAGCAATTTAAAAAAGATTTTTCAATTTAAACATTTTTGGGTTTTTTAAATCATTACCTATTTCAAAAAAATTTTGGATTTTTCCTAATTTTTAACTCAGGAACAAATTGTAAAGCCCCAAAAAAATTTGAGGGAAAAAAAACAGACAGTTTGATCTATTTGATGCGAGGAAAATATGGACATGGAACAGTTATTTGAGGTTTTCTGTAAATTTTAAATTTGAATTCATTATTACCCTTATAATTAAAAATTAGAAAAGGGAATGGTTTTTTAAAATATTTAAAATACCCCTGAAAGTAATTGATAAATCTTTTAAAAATTGCTAAAATACTTTTTAAATCCCCAAAAGGGACACCCGCCCTTTTCACTAAAAATTGTTTGGGTTTCCCTTACCTAAAACTTGGGTTTATAGCCCTTTTCTTAGACTTTTAATATTAAAGTTTATTTAAAAAACTTGTACAGTAAAAAACTTTTTTAAAAGAATTCCCCCCCCAAAATGGATGGATGTGTCTATAAGTTCCTTGAAAAATTGCGATAAATTTATTACGGTCAAACTGGTAAAAAATCTGAACAAGATTAAACAAATGAAATAGCATTAGAACTGGACAAAATTCCAATGCCTATTTATTCATGTAAAAGAAATTTTTTAAATCCAATTGTTTTCAAAAGTTGAGAAAGTGTATCAAGCAAGCCATGGGTGCAGGATATAATTGAATTTTGTTTTTAAAAAGCAGTTTTGACATAATATGAATATTTTCCTTTGGTTTATAAAATTAGATCCCTTTTAAAAATTTTGAATTTTTGGGGGGAATTTAAATACACGGACAAAAAAAATTTTTAATTTTTTTGGGGAAATGTTTTTGGGGTGATGGCATAGGACCCTTTAATTGGGTCGGCGGCGTCAGGTGTTTAACCCTTTTGGGTCTGATATGAGGGTGGCCAGATCCTTTTTTTTAGCTTCCTTGGATGCTTTACTTTCATAGTTTCCTTGAATTTGAATAGTCACGAAAACGTTGGGAAATTTTCTATTTTTTTCAGGTGGTTTTTTTTGCATATTTGAAATCACCCTTTTTTGTTCTTTTGCATAAAATATATATATAAAATATTATAATTTTTATTTTAAAAATATATATAATTTATTTTATAAATAATTAATATAATTTATATAATATATAATAAAAAAATAATTTAAAAATTTCTTTTTTTTTTTTTTTTTTTTTTTATTTTCCTCAAAATTTTTTTGTTTGTTGGTGGTTTTTTGTTTTTTTTTCTGGGGGGTTGTTTGGCCCCCCAAAGTCAATGAAGTATTTTTATGGCCCAAGGTTAGAAGAAAAAATTTATTTTTTCAAAAAACTTTTGTCCAGATATGCTGGGGGAATGTCTTACTTTTACAAATATAATTTCCCCAAAATCTCCTGGAAAAGTTTAGGTCCCCAACCAGTTAAACGTCCCCAGAAGCCCCAAGGTCTCCGGAACCCCCATTTGCATCCCCAGCAAGCTCCAAGCATCTTCAGCAAGCTCAAGGTCTCCCCCGGGGAAGCCTATAGCGTCCCCAAAAAACAAACCTCTGGTCCCCAGCAGCCTAATGCGTCCAAAAAAACCTTACGCGTCCCCCCGGGAAGCCTCCATGCGTCGCAGCAAGCCCCATGGTCCAGAAAGCCTAAGGCTTTTCCCAAAGCCTCTACGGCCCCCCAAGGGAAAGGCCTAATAGCGCCCAGAAAACCCTAAATAGCGCCCCCAAAAGAAACCAGGTTTTCAAAAACGTCCCCCCGCCAAGCCTTTTTAAAAAAAAAAAAATCAAAAAATTAAAAAAAAAAAATAACTTTAACCCAAAGTCCCCAGCTAGCCTAAAAACGTCAACAGAAAGCCTTTAATATCCCAGCAAACCCTCCCCAGCTTTCTAAAGAAAACCTCACAGCTTTTCGCGAAAGCCCAAAAGCTTTCCACCCCAAGCCTTTTAAAAACCGTTCCCACAAGCCAAATTTAGCGTTCCCGCAACCCTAAAAAGGGTTTTTTCCAGCAAGTCTTCAAGACCCCTCCGGGGGAAAAAGCCAGAGTACACTCTGCTGTTTATTTTGGCCCCCGTTTGTAAAAAGCCCGCGTGGGGGAAATAAACTGAAAACCAAAAATTCTCAAACGCCCTTTAAAGTTCCAGAAGATAAAGAAAAAAATGTGGAAAAGGATAAGAGGGGGCCCAATGTGGGTTGGTGGTTTGGCTCCCAATGTCGCAGTCCGTGGGTTTCCCCCACCCAGGGGGAAATTTCCTCGCCTGGGGGCCCCACCCAGGAAAAGGGAACCCTCGCCTGGGGGGGGGTCCCCCCCCCAGGAGAGGGGCCTTGCCCGTGGGGCTTCCCCCAAGGAGGGGGTAGCCCGTTCGGGGGCCCCCCCAGGATAGGTAGCCTGGGCCCGGGGGGCCCAAAACCCCAGAAGAGGTACCCCTCTCCCCCCACGGAGGAAAAATGGGGGTTTTTAGAAAAAACCCCCTCCTGCCGTTTGTAGTGGAGGCAATACGGGCTGGCCCCAGTGGAAAATCTAGCTAAATTTTCTTGGTTTGAAGCACGGGACGGGGGACGGCCCTGGTCAACGGATGGTTGTGGTCGGTGTTTTGGCACAAACCCACCCTAATTAAAGATAAAAAGCCCAGAATGCTTTTGGAAACAAAATCCAAATTTATCCAGCGGGAAATTTTGCAAAACCCCAAAAAATTTAATTTGGGCCAAAATCTAAATCAGCAAATTTTTTCGTCTTTTTTCTCCATTTTTGCTTGCTTTTTTAAAGAATTTATTTGGGTTTGCTTTTTTCCCTTTGTCTTGGTTAAATTTTTTATTTTTGGCCCCAAGCTAAATGCCCTTCTTTCTAAATTTTCCATAAATTAAGGGTATTATTTTATATTCTCCAGTGTTAAACTGGCTGAAAAAGGGTTTTTTTTTTTTGGGACAATTGAAAAAAATTTTTCTTTTTTTTTTGGGGGTTACCAAAAAAAAAAAAGAAAAATAACCTAACTTAACCCAACCCACCCGCCTACTTAAATATTTAAATTTTTTTTAGGCCCCATTTTTTGGGCAAACCAAAAAAAAAATAAAACTTTCCCTTTTTGAGACTCGATATAAAAATTGTTATAATTACCCCTTTTCCCAAACCCAATAAGGGTTTAATTTCCATAATGAAATGAAGGTCACTAACTATATTTCCCAACATTTCTTCTGATTAACAATAAGAATTTGACGGGGTTAGAGGCCAAGCAGCGATTACTGAAGGAGGATCGAGTTCCGCGCCTTTCGGAGCTGAGTAAAGCAACACGGGCCAAAAGCGTTTCACTTAACAAAAAAATTAAATTTAGCTTAATTTTCTTTTGCCCCAAATAAGGGTTTAAAAAAGGCAATATTTTTCCAAAAAAAACCCTTTTTTAGTGTTTTAAGTACCGTTAATTTTAATTTTGGGGTCCCCTGTGTAAAATCTCTGGGAAATACTGAATTTAATGTGCATTATTTTTCCCAATTGTTTTTGTAACAACAAAAAAAAACAGCAACAATAAAAAGGGACAACTAATTTTAAAAAAATAAATAATTATAAAAAAAAGATGGAAAAACAAATTTGGAAGTGGAAAGTAAAAGAAAAAAAATTAAAAGGGAAAAAATTTAGGAAAGACAAGGAGATAGAGAAAAAAAAATTTTTAGGAAATAAAAAATTTGGGCAAGAAGGGAGTATGGAAAAAAGTGAAAGTCTTAAAGTTTTTGGGGGAGTAAAAACTTTTTTTCGGGGGGTCATTTAAGGGAAGATAGGTGAACTAAAAAAAAACAAAGGAAGGGAAAAAAAGGGTTGGAGGTGCCCCTGTGGCATCGTGGAAAACAAGGGTTATAAAATAAGGGTTTAAAAAAAAAGGGGGGAATTTTTCAGTGAAATAATGGAAACAAAACATTCTTATTGAGTGTGAAGCATGGGTTTTAAAACTTTTGCAGCGGGGAAGAGACTGGGGGGTAGGGGGGAAAAATTTGTAGTGTCTGAGGGAAAATTTTGTGGGTGGCAAAAAATTACGTGGGTTTGGAGTTTAGTTTTTTTGGAGTTACTGAAAGAAATTATCCAAAAGGGCGGGGAAAGGGGGTTTTTACTGGGGGATGGTTTGGATGTATAGGGGTTATGGGGGAAAAAATAGGTACTTGGGGGGTGTAAAAAAATCCGTAGTGGAGGGGAAGGGATAGGGGTCTTTCCCTTGGGAAAATTTGGGGGGAAAGGGGTTTAGAAAAAGGGTTTTGTATACAAAGGGGCTTTTTATATCCAACAAGGCGTGTGCGAGTTTTTTAGAAAAGGAAAATTGGGGGCAAGGGGTTTTTTATGATTTAAACCAGGCTGGGGGAATTTAAAAGCGGGTTTAAAACCTTATGGGGGGATTCAGGGTACCCCCGGGTTTTAGTCGGAACTGGGGCCCGGGAAGGGGAAATTTACAGTGCCTGCTCACTAAAGGAGGGGTGGGGGTTTGTTGCAGTTTGATGGGGCGTCTGAGCTGAAATTGGCACACCTCTAGCAAGACAGTAAAAGTGGAGTGGGGGGAAAATTGTGTTTTCTTCTTGAAATCAGCCTCCCTTTTGGAGGACCCCCGACCGCTGTTAAAAAAAAATAATAAGTGTATTGCACCACGCTACTTCTAATAATAAAAATTTAAATAATAATAATAAAAATAATTATTATTATTCATTTGTTCCCAAATTATTATTTCCTTTATATTCTTACCTCCCTTTTCCCCTTCCCTTTTTTCCCCTTCCCCTCTTTTTCTCTCCCTCCCCACTTTCCCCCCTTCCTTTTTTAACCGCTTTAAACATCTCCCCCTTAAAATTTTAATTTTCCCCGCTTTTTCCCCTCTTTTCGTTCCCAAACCTTCTTCCCGAAATTCCATTTTCCTTCCCCTCACCCCCTTCCCTTCTTTTTCCTTCCATCCCCAAAGTCTTTCCTCTGTCCCATTTTCCTCGTCTCCTTTTTTTACCAAATTTTCCCTTCCTTTTTCTTTTTCTTCTAAGGAAGTGCCTGGTGAAGGGTTCCTTGATCCGGGGAATTTGGGAAGCTCCCTCTCCTTTTGGGAGGCAAACCAAAATGATTCCCTTTTCGGGTTTTAAAACCCCTACATAAATTTTTAAAAATAATTGATAATAATAATAATTTAAAAAACCGAATAGAAACCCAGCAATAAATAATAATAATTAAATAAAAATTTAATAAAAATTTTAAATAATAATAAAAAAATTTTTTCTGTTTTTGGTTTTTTATTCACTTTTCCTGCGCACCCCCCAATTTTTCTTTTCCCTTTGTTATTGCCTCTTTTTTTTCAATCGTCTTTGTGAAGGCTTATTCCACCCCTTGAAACAACTTCAGTCAGTTTTACTAAGGCGGGCTCCTCCTCGGGAAAATTAAGTATTAAAAAGAATAAAAAAAAGACAAACACTTTTTTTATTTAGAAAATAAAAAATTATGAAACATTTAAATATGAAAAATTAAACCGAAAAATTAAAGAAAATGAAAAATGAAAAATATAAATGAAACTGAATTCAAGGGCAAATAAAAATTTGGGGTTTTCCTGGTTTTGGGTGACACGGCGTGTTGCTAAATTTCGTAGCCTTTTTGTGATGAGGGGAAAGGGGGGGAAAAAAGGGTGTTAAATGAAAACCCCCACCGGCTCGTTTTTTTCACAGATTTTTTTAGCTTTAAATTTAATCCTTCCAATGACGGGAAAAAGCAGGTTTTCTCCACCCAATGATGGGGGGTTTTATATCCTGCTACTTACACGGGTTTGCACGGAAATTTTAAACCCAAAAAAAGGGGAAGTTTTCGGGACGTTAGCCCATCCCCAAAGGGGTTCTACTCGTTATTGGCAGGTGACCCTCTCTTTTCCACCCAAACGGAAAGTAGCCCGGGTTTTACCCACTGTTTAAAGAAACCCACCCCCAAAAGATAAGTACAATCCCTAAAAGATGTGATGATTATTACAACAGTAAAACTTAGAGAAAAAACTAAAAGGGGATTTAAGTTTTTTATTGGTCAAAATTTAACTTTCAACCAATAAAACCAAATTTGAATCAAGACAGGAAGGAAAACTTTTCAGTTAAATGCTTGGGGGCTGTTTAGTCTTTGGATTACTGTTTGGACCAGAAACCCCACACGTCACCTTTAGGGGGAGGAGGGGGGAAGGGAAAAGCGGGAGCTAGACTTTCCCCACCTTAAAAATTGCCCCGGGAAAGAAACTTCAAATTTCGGGGAGGGGGGAAAAAAATTTGGGGAAAAGCGGGAGCTTTACTTTCCCCTAACCCTTAAAAAGTAGGGGGGCAATGAAAACTATTTTCTATAACTCCCTTTCTATTCCCATCCATTGAACTTTTTCCCCCACACTCCCCATACCAAGACTTTTAGTCAAGGAGTTTAAGAAGAAAAAGGCGAGGAAAAAAGTTCCAAAATATTTGGAAACGCGTAAGGCAAGAAATCTTCTAAATGACTGTCCAAAGACTTTTAACCCTTCCCGAGAAATAATTGGAAAGAACCATTGATATACACAATATGGAACTTTAAAAACCTGGAGTGCCAATTTTCCACCTCAAAAAGGGGACTTTTTGGTTTCCCCTTTAAAAAAAACTAGGGATATCAAATTTGTGGTTCCCTTTTTAAAAAAGAACTTTTCCCCCGAAAAATTAAAAATTTAAGGGGTTTGGGGATCCCCCCCCCAAAGGGGAAAAAAATTCCTTTTTTATGGTGGAGTATTCGTTTCTGCCCGGGAAAAGGGGTTTCGGCCTTTTGGAAACTACAGGGGAAAGGGGGTACCCTCATGGTTTTTGTAGTAGCACCACACCTAAGCCAGTATTGGGGGGCATCAGTTTTTAAGCAAAATTTTTATTAATTCTGGAAAACTTAAGTATAGGGCTTTCGAAAAGATACTTTTTTTTTCAATTTTAAATTTTCCCCAGCTACGGGGCCAAAAGTTCAAGAAAGGGTTTCCCTTTACAGCTTTTTTAAAGGAAGGGCGGAAAAGATGCCTGTAAAAATCATAAGGTTCGGGAAAAAACCCCTTTCATAAAAAATTTTTCAGAAACCCGAAAGTACCATGAGTTTTTTGGTTTTGGGGGAAATTTTAAAATTTTAATAAAGCTTTGATTTTTTTAGGGGGGAAGGTGCAGAGAGTTTTTTAGGAAAATATCAGTTCCCAAAAATATCTAATCTTGTTTTAACCCCAAAGGGAAACATTTCTTGGGTTTGGGAGTTTTTGGGGGGTATTGAAGCGAACCTACGCAAAAAAAATGGTGTTAATGTTTGGGTTGCTCGCCCCCCCGTGGTTTTTATTAAAGTAAATTTTTATCAAAATAAACGAAACATTTGGCATATTAAACCCCCCCTTTCTTCCCCATCTACGTTTGGAAACACAGGCAGTTACCCCCAAAACCCAAAGGCATAAATTCTATTTTTTTTTATCATCCCCTTTGGGGGTAGGAAAAGGGGGGAGGTTTCCCGCTTTTGAAAAGGATCTAACATTACTTGATGATATGCCTGGGGCCAAATATCAATTTCTGAAAAAAAAGGAAGGTCCCAAAAAAAATTTTTGTAGAAACGCTATCTTTAAGGGCATGGCCCCACATCCCACCGGGGTTTTGCATTAAAGGCCCTCTGAAGTCAAAAGCAAGTCAAAATGAAAATTTTCCCCCTTCTTTAAACCCTGCTACTGGTGAGCTATTTCAATACTGGGAAGGGTTTAATTTCTTTAGTTTTTAATTTAATTTTTTTCTACCTCTCGGGCAAATTTCATCCCAAAAGGGGAACTTGGGGAAAAAGGGGTTTTAATTTTCGTTTGTTTGGATTGTCCCTCACTAAGTCAGTCTTATGGACAACCCTTGGGGGTAACACCTGGAATATCAGTAAAAACGGGTTTGGGGAAAATTTTCTCACCATTGAATAGTTCATGTCTATTGGTCCCTCCAAATATTATTTAAAATTAATGTTTTGGTTTTCGCCCCCCAGGGGGTCAAGAGTCACCAAATCATGTAGTTCTTCCCCATAGTCAAGTTAGGGGGTGTCAATTTCACACACCTTACATTCTTTTAGTTTTTCGTTTAAACAAGTCGTGTGGAAAAACTAAGTCAAAGTTATTAAGGCCCGTTTTAACCCCCTTTTTTCGGTAAAAATTTCTTAAGGAGTTGATATGATTTAAAGGGGGTTTGGTTTTCCCTTGACTTCTATGAAGGTAGTCAACTTTCCCCCCAAATTTTTAATACTTTATAAGGGCCCTTTTCCCGGGTACAAAAATTTAATTTTTTTTTGATCGGCAAAAGTTTCAAGAACGTCACCCCTACTTTTTAAAAAATTCTCCTCTGACTTTTGGAATCAAAAATGTTTTTTACTGGGCTTTTTTACAAGCTTTAGGGTTTTTTGAAACTATGTCAAAAGGTTTTTTCTCCAAATTTGGGGTTTTAAGGTCAAGGGAAAAAAACTGGTAAGAAGACTAAAACCCCAGCCCCTCGCCTCCCCCATTAGTCCCAAAAAGGGCATGAAGGTTTGGACAATGGGCCCTTTTTGGGGTGTCTACCATTTGAGAAGTTTTAAAAAAGGGGAGAACCAAAAGATCACTGGGAACTTTCCCCCATTTGGAAAACAAAGCACAGGGTAGGGGAAAAAATTTCCACTCCTTAGGTTTTAAGGGGGCCAAGTTTTTCCTTTTAAAAAGGCTTGAAAAATCGAAAAAGCTTTGGGCTAAAAAATCCCTTTTAAGGGTGGGTGTTGGGATGGTTTAAGAGAGGCTTCACTCCCAGAAAGTTGGTTTTAGATGTTTCATTAAGTCCAAAAAATTTTTTTTTTTTTGGGTTTTTTTGCCCCCCCTCTCATCTGCGACTGCTTTACAGAGTAGGGGAACAGAAAACAAGAGTCTCATCTCTCGCCCGGACCCATCCTGGGTTTGAAACTTCATTTCAGAGAGCCTTCAAAATAGGGGGGGATTGGGTTGGGTTTCTGTTATGTACAAGGCCCAATTTTTTTGTCAAAATATCACACTTGGATCATTCGAAAGGGCGCGTGAAACAAGCTTTAGCCAAAGACGGGAGAAAAACAGCAACTTTCCCCTGGCTGTACCCCCCTCCCAAAAATCATCCCTCCGAATCATACTTTTCCCAGGATGACTCGAGTATGGAAAAACTTGTACAGCCTAATGATGTCAAAGAGATAAAGTCAGTTGACAAAAGAAAATGTGGGGCCCCCAGATGGCTTTCCCAAATTCATCCCGTTCCCCCCACTTTATGTGTCCCCCATAAAAATAAAAAAAAGCTTTCCCCAAAAAGAGCTGATTAGGTAAAAAGCTTTAAACTTGCCAAAAAGTTAGGAATCCTTTTAAACCCGTTAAAAAATGTCAATAAAGTAGGGATTTCCTTAACATTTTTCAAACCCTGTGTAAAAAAAAAAAAATGTGAATTTTGTCCACGGTCCCGACAAAATTTTCCCCTAGGGATGCCCCACTCTGGAGAAATGGACAAAAGGGGGTTCCCGCACCTTTTGGGAAATGGGGTTTTGGTCTTCAAGGGGAAAGGCTTAAAGGGGAAAATCGAAGCTAATCAACTAATGTTAATATAATTTTCTATGGGCCCCCAGATGGGCAGTGGGATAAAGGACCAACGATGTTATTAGCTACTCTTTCAAAAAGGGGACCGGGAAAGACTAGCATTTTGACCACAGGTACCCCGGGCCCCGGTACCCCTTTGGGGGATGACTTTTGGGGAAAATTTACAAAATTAAAAAATTGGTTGTACATCTGAGGAATTTTTGGGGCCAAAAAAAGGTTTTTCCCCCTTTTTTTTTAAAGGGTTTTTCGATGCGAGAAATTCCGGCCACTGGAGGTATGAGCCATTTTTAAAAACAGTTTTTCTCTGCATTTGGGGTTGGGAAAAACTTTAAAATTTGGAAAAGTCTGTCTCAATTAATTTAATTTGAATTGACTTGTACAAGATAACCCTTTTTTTTATTCCCAAATTTTTTTGAAAAGTTTTTTTCCCTTTTGGAATTTAACTTTTATTTTTTTTACGGATTAGGCAAAATTTGAAAAGAAGGGCAATTTCTTGTAAATTGAAAAAAGGAGGCCTTTGATACATCTAAAAATTTTAAAATCAGGGAAAATCAAAGGGGTGGACAGTAGGAAACCCGGGCTTTGGTCCCGAGGGCCCCAGCAAAAAAAAATTTTTAGTATCAAAGGGGGTTTATATCTTCACTTTTTATCTAAAAAGCGGACCGGTTATCCTACTACCTCGCTTTCGGAAATAAAACCCTCACTTTGGGTTTTTTTTTAAACCCCCATGAAACTCACGAGACATTGTTCCCCTGAACTTTTAGGGACTTTTTCTGACCTACAAAAAATAGGGAAACTGAAAAACCTATGTCCAATTTTTGGGGATGGAAAAAGGGCAACCTCAGAAAAGGAAAAAATGGCACCTTTTTTCATTACCTATTAGTACGGGGGCAAGAAGGGGATGGGAGCTAGTACGGGTTCAGACCAACCCATGAACCATTTTGACCTAATTTTAAAAACGGAGGTAGGGGGAAAAAGTCCGTACGGCCCAAGTAGTCTGAAAAATATAGGGAGAGGAATAGTTTTCTTTTTAAAGGTTTTGGGGAACAGCTTTAAAGAAATGGAAATATACATGTGCATCCAGGTTTTCTCGTAAAATTGTGATACTTAAGTCCATTAACTGTTTTCCCGAAAGAAAGGGTGCTTGGTCATTACAGTCTTTTAAAACATCTTCCAAATTTTTTGGGCCTTCCCTTTGAAAAGGGCAAACTGGGGTTATGTCCCTTTTCACCCACAAATGACAAACAGGAATAAAAAGAAGTCATTTTACTTTCCACTAGAGGCTTTGATTTCTTAAGGTCTGATGAACCCTTGCCCTTAGGGTTCGATCCCTTTAGGTCTTTATAGGAATTGTGAGCCTCAGCATACAGCTCAGCAGCCTCAGCAACTTCCTCACTTTAATCAGGTTACATTCTCTGATGAATGTTCGTGTCAGGAACTGGTCAGCAATTATGAAGTCTCTAAGAGATTCATAACTGTGATCAATTCCTGAACTCTCTATCCAAAAGTCGAACAAATGAAAGAGTGTTACCTGTAACTGCTGAAAGTTCTGGCCAGGCTGTAAGGTGGCATACCTGAAATCTTTCCTGTAAGAATTAGTGGTTTTTTGATATGCTTTAAGGATTGCCTTCTTCAGTAGGTTATAATTACATATGATATCCTGCGACAAAGTTGCATAGATATTCAAGGCTGTACCAGAAAATAACATTCCTAACCTGGTAGCCCAGGTGTCAGCAGACCATTCACAGAGGGTAGCGTTATTTTCAAACCTGATAATGTATGAAGTTATGTCTTCCCCCTCTGTGAAGGGAGGTAAATTAGGTGTTGAAATATGTGCACTGACTGCACGTTGTTCCATTGTTGCCACTTGTCCCGTTAACAGTGCCGTGTCTACTGTTCCAGTTTTCTTTTCCGGCTATCCTCTTCCAGTTATTTCATCACTTTCATAATCTTAATACTGCTGTTTCTCTTCTGTTGTGTGTGTGTGTGGTGTGTGTGTGTGTGTGTGTGTGTGTGTGTGTGTGTGTGTGTGTGTGTGTGTGTGTGTGTGTGTGTGTGTGTACACTCACCTAATTGTGCTCACCTAATTGTGTGTGTGTGTGTACTCGCCTAATTGTACTCACCTAATTGTGTGTGTATGTGTGTGTGTGTGTGTGTGTGGTGTGTGTGTGTGTGTGTGTGTGTGTGTGTGTGTGTGTTTTCACTAATTTGTATTCACTTAATTCTTGTTGTAGGGGTCGAGTCTCAGCTACTAGCCCTTCCTTTCTCCTCATCGCTGGCCGCTAACTAGGTTTTATCTTACTTGGTTTCGTCAGCCCTGTCATATATATTCATAAAGCTATGTATGAATCCTGCCTCTACCACTTTGCTGTCCTTCTCTTCCTGATCACATTGACGCTAAAAAAAAAAATGTTCGTATCGTCCCTGTGGCTCATCTGTTTTTACATCCTGCTGCGTCTTCAGGTTCGTTTCCTGCCTCTCAAGCAGTCTGTCCTAGTCATGTCATTCTGTCATTCATGGTCCCTCTGTTGTTCACTGTCAAGAAGTTTTACGCCTTCAGTCTCTTCTCATAGCTCATACCCATTAAGAACATAAGAACATAAGAATGGAGGAACACTGCAGAAGGCCTACTGACCCATACACCCATACAAGGCAGGTCCTTATCAAAACGACCTCTACCCAAAGCAACCCAAAAATTAACTCCCGCACCCAATGTCACCAATCAAACCCAGCCCCTCCCACTCATATATTTGTCTAATCTCTTTTTAAAGCTACCCTACTGGGAAGATTATTCCACGCATCCACAACTCTGTTAGAAAACCAGTACTTACCTATGTCTTTTCTAAATTTAAATTTATCAAACTTAAATCCATTATTTCTGGTTCTTACCTGGTTCGACACCCTCAGCACTTTATTAATATCCTTTGTTTATGCCCGTCATCCACTTATACACTTCAATGATATCGCCCCTCATTCTACGTCTCTCCAGAGAGTGGAGATTTAATGCTTTAAGTCTATCTTCATACGGGAGATTCCTTACACAGTAAATCATTTTAGACATTCTTCTCTGTATGTTCTCTAATGAGTCTATATCCATCCTGTAGTAAGGGGACCAAAACTGAGCAGCATAATCTAAATGAGGCCTCACTAGTGATGTATAGAGCTGTAAAATAACTTTTGGACTTCTGTTACTTATACTTCTTGAGATAAATCCAAGTATTCTGTTAGCATAAATCCAAGTATTCTGTACTCTGGTACTGGTCTTGTTGCAAAACCTTCGCACTATTTCCTGGTTTCTTGTCATACTTGATGTCATCACCCGAATACAGCCGAAGAATGGAGGGTTCCATTCTTCGGCTGCATTCTCCAAGATAGGCCTGACATATTCCGTAAAAAACGGTCGGAAATGACTTCTTGTTGAGATTTCAGAAAGCTAATCTTAAGATTTTCCTGACGCGTATTTGCTGCATTAGTAACTCATGTGTATCGGAGGCGACGTACTCGGTACTGTGCTTACCTTCAGGTCCTTCTCGTTGGGTGAAGTTTATAAACAATCCTCTGTACCTCTTTTCTAGCCTTCTTTTCCCTTCCGCATTTTTGACAGTCTTACATTCGTGTTTAAATTCAAATATTGACCCTTCACACCAATCCTGCAGCTTGTTCTGGTCCGTTGATAATCTTTGCTCATCCTCTCATTGTATTTTGCTCATTAGTTGAAATTAATCTTTGAACAAGGACACCTGTGGCTATTTCCTCTGTCATATTTTCGTGTACAAGATATAGTAACTGTACACAAATAACGCGCACACAGGAAGGAGGAAAGCTTATGACGACTTTTCGGTCCGACTTGGATCATTCACTTGGACCGTGTGAATGGAACAAGTAGATAAGCTTTTTCTCTCTCCTAAGTGAGGGTAATTTGTGTATTGTTCCAGTCGCAATATTATGTCTTTTTGTTCTGTTCTATATAGTAACAATACTGACACCTCCTCCAGGACAATTACTCATTATTCCGTTCCTCTCAGAAAGTCCTGTATCCACAGTAGTGCCTTCCCTTTTATTCTTGCCTTCTTCTATAGCTTTTGCCTTAGTTTTCTTTTTGTGCGGTATTTTGTCAAGAGCCTTCTTACAGTAGAAAAACATGCAGTCCAACATTTCTCCCCGTGTGTGTGTGTGTGTGTGTGTGTGTGTGTGTGTGTGTGTGTGTGTGTGTGTGTATTAGTGTTAGTGTGTGTGTTTAGTGTTGTTGAGTAAGTGTGTGTGTGTGATGTGTTGTATGTGTTTTCGAACGTGCAGCCCCTTGCATATCTAATCTCGGTGTCTATCCGTCACTTTCCGTAACACCGCCAGTGCGAATGCAAAGTCACAACCCCAGATCGAAAGAAAAATAATAAATGAAACCAAAAAATCCGTGAGCGGACGGGGATTTCTTAAACGCTTTCTCTGCCTTCCCTTCCACAGCTCCAGAGAATGAATGTAGCCGCCTTGAATTAACACCTCTTAACTTACTGAGATAAGAACCAGGCTATTTTGGCCTGTTTTTCAAGAGAGCCACTTGGAAGAGAGATGCCGTAATATTATTCACCAAAATTCGCTTTACGAACACTATTTTTGCGCCCAAACCCATTCTTACACTATAATGATACCTGTATCAATATCGATGCTTACATGCAATATAAATTTATTTTTCAGGTGGGGACTACCTATGTATACAACAAAGCATACATGCAATGTAATCCCATTCTTTGAATGGGTGATACGTGAATATAATGGCACGTACATGCAATATAATCACACCAGTGCTACAGATCTTGATCGTACAGATAATGCTGGGATTTCTTCATAGAAAATAATAGTGATAATTCATTTTAAAAGCTGATATAAAGAGGCCTCGGTGTTCCAGTGATGTCAGAAAGTTGAGGTTTCGGACTTGGGAACAGTCAGGTCATATTGTTAGATATGATGGTGAATCTTTGGCCTAATAGTCTTATGCCGTAAGTTATAATACTTCAGATTAGTGAGACTACTGTAATCTTGCTAGTTTTGACTAGAAAATAGTACACCTAATGGTATTAAGCCTCAGGCCTCAGCAAAAGATACCACTAAAGATTTAATATTTCTTTGCAGTAAAACAACTGTATTCTTAGTAATATTGGTAGAATTACCGACAAAATCCTTGGTAAACGGATACTTGGTGCAACTAATGTGACATTTTATTGTGGCAGATGTTTCGCTTTTCAGGAGCATTGTCATGCCGTAATGGCTTCAGAAAGCTCCAGTTACCAAACGACTGTATTACTGTTACGCATAACAAACCGCCTAGTGATGCTCAGCTTCAGACTCAGGATGGTGAGTGCACTAAAATCTCTTAGAACCTGACCAGTCAGATGAGTGTATTCTTGTTATGTGTGACCACAAACTTTACATCTTATGGTGTTCGAAGTTTAGAACGGCGAGTCTGCTAAGGTCCTGCGAGTGCTTACTTTTCCAAACCAGTGGAGCTAGGACATCACACTCTTATATCTTGTAGATCCCAGATTCGTATCCTGAATCCAAATGATTTGGAGAGACCCCAGGGGGACGTGATATAAACAGACTGTGTTCCTGTTGTGCTTTCACAGGCTGGCTTTCTTTGAGTGCGAGGTATTGGTTGGATCCTTAAGGAACGCACTCAAGAGTACATATGAAAATACAGATAGCACAAGGTTTTTCGTTTCACCCAGAGACTATCTGCAGAGGACTATCTAGTGTTATCTTGATGACGGTCAGTCCTAACCAGCCTGATAAGAAGGGCTAAAAAACTGTATTATGAGAACAGATTATCCAACTTACGAGGTGATATAAAAAAGACCTGGAAAACCCTATCAGAAATTCTAGGAGCAAAAAAGATATCACGAAATAGCGAAATTGAATTAACAAAACTAGATGAACTCAAACTCCCACCAACAAACAGCAAACAGACTCAATAATTTCTTCTCCACTATAGGAAAAAACCTTGCCAATAAAATCCCAAGCTCAGATACCCCACCCAATGACTACCTCACTGGCGACTACCCGAACACACTGTTCCTAGCTCCGACTAACCCATATGAAGTCTCCCTTATTATCAACACACTAAAAAACAAGACAGGAGATTTGAATACCTTACCACCCTTTATATACAAAAAAGCGTCACAAGTACTATCACCAATCATTGCAACACTCTTTAACAAATCAATAGAATCCTCTACCTTCCCTGCAGTTCTCAAAGTAGCGAGGGTCACCCCGATCCATAAAGGAGGAGACCAAACAGACTTGAATAACTATAGGCTAATATCCAATTTACACCCTTTCTCTAAAATCTTCGAAAAATTAATTCATAAGCGAATCTATTCCTACCTCATCTCCCACAACATACTCAACCCCTGTCAATTTGGGTTCAGGCCTAATAAAAATACTAATGATGCTATTATACATATGCTAGAACACATATACACTGCAATAGAGAAAAAAGAAGTCCCACTGGGGATCTTCATAGACTTGCGTAAAGCTTGACCATGACTTGCTCCATATAAAATTGTCGCACTATGGTATAAGAGGGCACTCCCTCAACTACCTAAAGTCTTACCTCAGCAACAGAAGCCAATATGTGTACACAAACGGGGCAAACTCTTCAGCACAGCCAATTACAGTTGGTGTCCCACAGGGAAGTGTCCTAGGCCCTCTTCTCTTTCTCATATACATAAATGACCTACCAAATGCATCGCAACTACTCAAACCCACACTATTTGCAGATGACACTACATACGTCTTCTCTCACCCGAGCCCAGTCACGCTAGCCAATACTGTAAATACCGAATTACAGAAAATATCTACCTGGATGAGTACTAACAAACTTACTCTAAACATTGACAAAACCTACTTCATTCAGTTTGGTAACAGAGCTACAGACGTCCCTCTTAACATAATGATAAACGGATCACCTATCACAAAACTCACAGAGGGAAAATTCTTAGGAGTCCACCTTGATAATAGACTCAAATTTCAAACACATACACAACAAATTTCCCCAAAAAATTCCAAGACCGTAGGCATACTATCGAAGATACGGTACTATGTTCCACAGTCAGCCCTCCTGGCCCTATATCACTCACTTATTTACCCCTATCTCACCTATGGAATTTGTGCATGGGGCTCAACAACAATAAACCATCTCAGACCATTAATTACCCAACAAAAGTCTGCAGTCAGAATAACAAATTCCCACTACAGGCAGCACACTCCACCAATATTCAAATATCTAAACCTACTCACCATACAAAACATCCATACTTATTACTGCACCTACTACATTCATAGAACACTTAATTCTGATATAAACCCTCCCCTCAAACGTCTCCTTACCAACCTCAACAGAACACATGACCATAACACAAGGCACAGATCACTCTTTGTTGTTCCTCGAGTCCATCTCACGCTATGCAAAAACTCAATGCACATAAAAGGCCCTAAAATCTGGAATTTATTACCTGTGAATATAAAAGAAACACTGTTTATAAATTCAAGTCTCTTCTCAAAAATCACTTACTCACCCACAACTAAATAAATACTGAAGAATTGTATCTCATAAATTGTATCTCGTAAATGTTTCCCATTATTGTATCTCATAAATGTCTAACCTGTGACCCAATCAAACTTTATTTTTTAATTACATTACCTAACAGAATACTCCATTCTACTAAATGCTCCGCAACACAGTAAATGACCATATGACCTGTCTTTGTAATACTCATTTGTGTTAAATTGTTATCTGTTTACAATAATGTTTTACCACTGAATATATTCATTGCTTAGTTAATCTTAAAGTTAATTTTAAGCCTGCCCATAATGCTCTGCATACAAGGGCTTTGGCATGTTGCACTGTAATAATGTATTCCTTTGTACTTCACTGTATATGTTCAAATTAATAAATAAATATATAAATAAATAAATAAGAAGGGTTTAGTCAACGATATATAAGTCGAAGAATCCCTCTCCCTCAAATCCCTTTTGGTCTCTTCGAACCCTGAAACGGAAAAAGGAACACCAAATCGCACTGAAAAAAATGGGCAAGAACATTCATAAGACTAGCTAAGAAAATGAAAAGATTGAGCTACTACTACATACCAAATACTACGTTCCAGGGACACCGTGACAAAACAGTTTTTGTTAACTAGCACTCATCACCGTCATGATGCCGGCTGCCGCTGCCCAGAGCTGTGAGTTCACCAGAAGCTCGGGATGTGTTAACGTTTTAGAGGACGGTGCAGATGACGATAATATTTTGCTCTTCTCGTCTCTCCCTGCATTATCATTGTATTCATTTGAATCCCTAAAAACCTTAATTAACACTCAGTGCTTTCATTCGTCAATTCTTTAATTAATTTACGTTGCTTTTCAGTCCTCTAAAATTAAATATTTCAGTTAAAAGAAAAAAAAGGCTCCATTTTTTTATTTCAGAATAAGAAGAAAACTTTTTTTTAAATTCGTGAAGGAATCAAGTAATTTTATTCATCATTTTGGAAACATATTTCGAGTCTTCAAAAAACAGTAACAGGGTGAAAATAACTAATAGAAAAACAAATTACTTCATGAAAAGTGAATGTTGTTCGGCAATTTACTTTTGTAGTGTTACTGTGAATAAAAGAATAAAGAAGAAAACGGAGAAAAAGAAAAAGAAGAAAATAAAAAGGGAAAGAAGAAAAAGAAGAAGAAAAAGAAAAGGAAGAAGAAAAAGAAAAGGAAGAAGAAGAAAAAAAGGAACAGTGAGAAGAAAGTTTTTACAGAGGCCAAGATGTGACTGACACTGTCCAGGTTCTCTGAGTAAAAGACTAAACTGGAGTAGCACCACTTGTAACCCTCCCTGGTGAAGCCCACTAGCACCACTTGTAACCCTCCCTGGTGAAGCCCACTAGCACCACTTGTAACCCTCCGTGGTGAAGCCCACTAGCACCACTTGTAACCCTCCCTGGTGAAGCCCACTAGCACCACTTGTAACCCTCCCTGGTGAAGCCCACTAGCACCACTTGTAACCCTACTGGTGAAGCCCACTAGCACCACTTGTAACCCTCCGTGGTGAAGCCCACTAGCACCACTTGTAACCTCCTGGTGAAGCCCACTAGCCCACTTGTAACCCTCCCTGGTGAAGCCACTAGCACCACTTGTAACCCCCCCGTGGTGAAGCCCACTAGCACCACTTGTAACCCTCCGGTAAAAGCCACTAGCACCCACTTGTAACCCTCCTGGTGAAGCCCACTAGCACCACTTGTAACCCTCCTGGTGAAAGCCCACTAGCACCACTTGTAACCCTCCTGGTAAGCCCACTAGCACCACTTGTAACCCTCCCTGGTGAAGCCCCTAGCACCACTTGTAACCTCCCTGGTGAAGCCCACTAGCACCACTTGTAACCCCTCCGTGGTGAAGCCACTAGCACCACTTGTAACCCTCACGTGGTGAAGCCCACTAGCACCACTTGTAACCCTCCGTGGTGAAGCCCACTAAGCACCACTTGTAACCCTACGTGGTGAAGCCCACTAACACCACTTGTAACCCTCCTGGTGAAGCCCACTAGCACCACTTGTAACCCTCCCTGGTGAAGCCCACTAGCACCACTTGTAACCCTCCCTGGTGAAGCCCACTAGCACCACTTGTAACCCTCCCTGGTGAAGCCCACTAGCACCACTTGTAACCTCCCTGGTAAGCCCACTAGCACCACTTGTAACCTCCCTGGTGAAGCCCACTAGCACCACTTGTAACCCTCCCTGGTGAAGCCCACTAGCACCATTGTACCCTCCTGGTGAGCCCACACACCATTGTAACCTCGTGGTGAAGCCCACTAGCACCACTTGTAACCCTCCGTGGTGAAGCCCACTAGCACCACTTGTACCTCCGTGGTGAAGCCCACTAGCACCATTGTAACCCTCCCTGGTGAAGCCACTAGCCCACTTGTAACCCTCCCTGGTGAAGCCACTAGACCACTTGTAACCCTCCTGGTGAGCCCATAGCACCACTTGTTACCTCCCTGGTGAATGACATTGTAACCCTCCTGGTGAAGCCCACTGCACCATTGTAACCTCTGTAGCCACTAGCACATTGAACCCTCCTGGTGAGCCCTGACATTACCTCCTGGGAGCATGAACTTGTAACTCTGGTGAAGCCATGCACACTTGAACCTCTGGGAAGCCCTAGCACCCTGTAACTCCTGGTGAAGCCATAGCCCATGTAACCCCTGGTGAGCCTGCACCTTGAACTCCTGGTGAAGCCCACTAGCACCCTTAAACCTCGTGGGAAGCCCACTAGACACATGTACCTCCTGGTGAAGCCATGCCACTTAACTCCCTGGTAAGCCCATGCACCACTTGTACCTCCGGGTGAGCCCATAGCCACTTGTAACCTCCCTGGTGAAGCATAGCCCATTGTAACCTCCTGGTGAAGCCCCTGCACCCTGTACCTCTGTGAGCCCACTAGCACCATTGTACCTCGGTGAAGCCACTAGCACCATTGTAACCCTCCCTGGTGAAGCCCACTTAGCACCACTTGTAACCCTCCCTGGTGAAGCCCACTAGCACCATTTAACCCTCGTGGTGAAGCCCACTCACACTTGTAAACCCTCCCTGTGAAGCCCACTAGCACCACTTGTACCCTCCTGGTGAGCCCCTACCCATACCCCTGGTGAAGCCCACTACCCACTTCCCGGTGAAGCCCACTAGCACCACTTGTAACCCTCCGTGGTGAAGCCCACTAGCACCACTTGTAACCCTCCGTGGTGAAGCCCTAGCACCACTTGTAACCCTCCTGTGAAGCCCTGCCCACTTGTAACCCTCCTGTGAAGCCCACTAGCACCATTGTAACCTCCTGGACACGCACTTTCCCTGGTGAAGCCCACTAGCACCAATTGTAACCTTCCCTGGTGAAGCCCACTAGCACCACTGTAACCCTCCGTGGTGAAGCCCACTAGCACCACTTGTTACCCTCCGTGGTGAAGCCCACTAGCACCACTTGTAACCCTCCGTGGTGAAGCCCACTAGCACCACTTGTACACTCCGTGGTGAAGCCCACTAGCACCACTTGTAACCTCCTGGTGAAGCACTAGCACCACTTGTAACCCTCCTGGTGAAGCCCACTAGCACACTTGTAACCCTCCTGGTGAAGCCACTAGCACACTTGTAACCCTCCCTGATGAAGCCCACTAGCACCACTTGTAACCCTCCTGGTGAAGCCCACTAGCACCACTTGTAACCCTACGTGGTGAAACCCACTAACACACTTGTAACTCTCCTGGTGAAGCCTCTAGCGACATTGTAACCCTCCTGGTGAAGCCCACTAGCACCACTTGTAACCCTCCGTGGTGAAGCCACTAGCACCACTTGTAACCCTCCGTGGTGAGCCCCTAGCACCACTTGTACCCTCCCTGTGAAGCCCACTAGCACACTTGTAACCTCCCTGTAAGCCACTAGCACCACTTGTAACCCTCCCTGGTGAAGCCCACTAGCACCACTTGTAACCTCCTGGTGAGCCCACTAGCACCATTGTAACCCTACGTGGTGAACCCATAACACTTGTAATTCCCTGGTGAAGCCTAGCGACACTTGTAACCCTCCTGGTGAAGCCCACTAGCACCACTTGTAACTCCGTGGTGAAGCCCTAGCACACTTGTACCTCCTGGTGAGCCCACTAGCCACTTGTAACCCTCCCCTGTGAAGCCCACTAGCACCATGTAACCCTCCTGTGAGCCCACTAGCCCACTTGTAACCCTCCCTGGTTGAGCCCATAGACACTGACCCTCCCTGGTGAAGCCCACTAGCACCACTTGTAACCCTCCTGGTGAAGCCCACTACCACTTGTAACCCTCCTGGTGAAGCCCACTAGCACCACTTGTAACCTCCGTGGTGAAGCCCACTAGCACCACTTGTAACCTCCTGGTGAGCCCACTAGCCCACTTGTACCCTCCCTGGTGAAGCCATAGCACCATTGTAACCCTCGTGGTGAAGCCCACTAGCACCACTTGTAACCCTCCCTGTGAAGTCCACTAGCACACTTGTAACCTCCGTGGTGAAGCCCACTGCACCACTTGTAACCTCCGTGGTGAAGCCACTAGCACCACTTATAACCTCCCTGGTGAAGCCCACTAGCACCACTTGTAACCCCCCTGGTGAAGCCACTAACACACTTGTAACCCTCTGGTGAAGCCCACTGCACCACTTGTAACCCTCGTGGTGAACCCCACTACACTTGAAACCCCCTGTGAAGCCCACTAGCCCACTTGTAACCTCCTGGTGAAGCCCACTAGCACCACTTGTAACCCTCCCTAGTGAAGCCACTAGCCACTTGTAACCCTCCTGTGAAGCCCACTAGCACCATTGTAACCCTCCCTGGTGAAGTCCACTAGCACCATTTAACCTCCGTGGTGAAGCCAACTAGCACACTTGTAACCGCGTGGTGAAGCCCTTCACCATTTGTAACCTAGTGGTGAAGCCACTAGCACCACTTGTAACCTACGTGGTAAGCCACTAACCCAACTTGTAACCCTACGTGGTGTGAAGCCCACTAGCACCACTTGTACCCTCCTGGAAGCCTAACACCACTTGTAACCCTCCGGTAAAGCCACTAGCACCTTGTAACCTCCCTGGTAAAGCCCACTAGCACACTTGTAACCCTCTGGTAAGCCCACTAGCACCGCTTGTAACCCTCCCTGGTGAACCACTACACACTTGCAACCCCCCGTAAGCCACTATCACCTTTTAACCCCTGGTGAAGCCTAGCACCACTTGTAACCCTCTGGTGAAGCCCACTGCACCACTTGTAACCCTCCCTGGTGACCCACTGCACCACTTGTAACCCTCCTGGTGAAGCCATAGCACCACTTGTAACCCTCGTGGTGAAGCCCACTAGCACCACTTGAAACCCTCCCTGGTGAAGCCACTAGCACCATTGATACCCTCCCTGGTGAAGCCCACACACACTTGTAACCCTCCCTGGTGAAGCCCACTAGCACCACTTGTAACCCTCCGTGGTGAAGCCCATAGCACCACTTGAACCCTCCCTGGTGAAGCCCACTAGCACCTTTGAACCCTCCCGGTGAGCCCACTAGCACCACTTGTAACCCTCCGGTGAAGCCACTAGCACCACTTGTAACCCTCCGGTGAAGCTCACTAGCCACTTGTAACCTCCTGGTGAAGCCCACTAGCACCACTTGTAACCCTCCCTGGTGAAGCCACTAGCACCACTTGTAACCCTCCTGGTGAGACCACTAGCACCACTTGTAACCTACGGGGTGAAGCCCACTGCACCTTGTAACCTCCTGGTGAAGCCCTGCACCACTTGTAACCTCCGTGGTGAAGCCCACTAGCACAACTTGTAACCCTCCCTGGTGAAGCCCTAGCACCACTTGTACCTCCCTGGTCCTTTCCCCCCCCCCGGGTAATTTAAATTTTCATTTTAAAAAACAGATGCTCTATCGCCGCTATATTCAGTTGAGGGTTATTGCTAGCGAATTAAACTCAAGATTAGGCTGGAGGTATAGTTTAGAAAGAGAAAAATATAGTGGGGAAATATTTGAATTTAGTCATTTGATATCAGGGACATCTTACAGATATACAGAGTCATCAAGTAACATTGCGGTGTATAATGAAAGTACACTGGAAAAGAAAAGATTCATAGGGAAGATAAAGGAGCATGAAGAAAAACCATACTATCTTTTTGTGACCTACTATTTAATCGTTCACGCAAGGCAACGGGAATTAAAATTCTTGAATTACATTTGGCTCGTGGGCAGGAAACACGTGATTTTATTGCAATAACTGCACACGTGTAGTTTAATTAAAAAGACGTTAGAACGTCACTTATGAGTGCTACATTCAAGGGTTTAAGATGTTTACCGTTGTTGTTGACAGTAATAACGGCAAGGTGCATAGGCAGTAGCAATATATTTACGAGAAATATATTGTTCCATAAAAACTGGTATCAAAATAGATGATTAGGTCACATCCCGAATCTGTTTGGATAAAATTTCTAAAAAGTCAAGAAATTTTGATTTTAGGTGTAATATACCGATCTCCACTCCTGTAGAAAACTGTAGTAGGGAGACGGAAAATATTTGGGCCCCTCTGACACAATAACATAAAAATTGGTAAGGGTTTTTTTAACGTCCAAGTCAAATTGACTTGACTTCTTAGACCAGTAATCTTGAGTCTACTGTTCCCTGGAAGTTAATGTCAGGACTGTTTTTTGAGAGCAGTGTGTAACAGGAAGCCTACCAGAGATAATACTGTTGCCTCGATCTAGTCTTGTTAGTTAAGAAACACTGTGTAAAAATAATTCGAGAGCACTGAAGAGGCTTGGTGCAATTGATCAGGGAATTATTACTTTTTAATATTACCGGAGATATGATTACAACGAATAATGCGATAAAAGATCCACCAATTTTCGTTCTCGCCGATTATAATGCGCCTTCACGGGAAATCTCACTGTTAGTCTTGTGACTGGGGGGTAATTTTGTTTATGATTTTTATTGATGAGCCACTACTTATGTAATGAAGTGGATCTGTGCTTTATGCCTTTTTTTTAATCACATGTTCAAAGGTTGTTGTCAAAGTACAGTATACTATTCCCTGAGAGAAATTAGGTCGAAATAACGATCACAACCCCAAATCGAATGAATAGGTGAACTAATGCATCTATTAGGCTTAGAAAAGAGGAAGTTTCCATGGGCACACCAAAGTTATTATATTAAAAAATAAAAGTGTTAAACCTAATAGGGCTTATACAGTGCATGCATCAAGACGGGGGGTGTCTTTTTTGTGCCGGCTTAAGTGAACAGCAACGGATCGTGAACAGCAAGGATCCAATGCAACAGCAGAAGGAATCAATGAACACGCAGGATAAGTAAACAGGCAAGGATCGAGTGAACAGCACGGATCAGTGAACAGCAAGGATCAGTGAAACAGCAAGGACCTCAGGCAACAGCATGGATCACCGTGAACAGCATGGGATCAGTGAGACAGCAAGGATCAGTTGAAACAGGCAAAGGTATCAGTGAACGCAGCAAGGGACTCAGTGACTGCACCAGGATCAGTGATCAGCAGGATCATTGCTCCAGCTAGGGATCAGTGAACCAGCAAGGACAGTGACCTCACAGCAAGGCTTCAGTGAAGCTGCAAGGATCAGTGACAGCGAAGGATATGTCGCCTCACCAGCAAGATCAGTGGAACAGCAAGGCATCATCGGTGAACAGCAAGGATCATCTCCTGCTGAACAGCAAGGATCAGTGAGCAGCAAGATCGTAGTGAACAGCACAGGATCGTGTACACAGCAAGGATCAAGAACGAGCAAGGATCAGTGAACAGTGCCACAGATGTTCAAATGAACAGCAAGGATCAGTGAGAACAGCCAAGCGATCAATGAACAGCAAGGATCAGTGATCAGCAAGGATCATGAACAGCGAAGGATCTGCTGAAACAGCAAAGGATCATGTGGAACACAAGGCATCTAGTGAACAGCAAGGATCAATGAAGAAGCAAAGGATACAGTGAACAGCAAGGATCAGTGAACAGCAAGGCATCAGTGAACAGCAAGGATCAGAGAACAGCAAGGATCAGAGACAGCAAGGATCAGTGAACAGCTCAAGGATCAGTGAACCAGGCCAAGGCATCACGTGGTGAACAGACCCTAGGTGTCAAGTGACTGCAAGGCTATCAGTGAAAGCAGCAAGGATCATGTGAACAGCAAGGATCAGCTCGATCAACACAAGAATCAAGTGAACAGCAAGGCATCATGATGAACAGCATGTGGATCAGTGAACTGCAAGGATGTCTCAGTTGGAACAGCCAAGGGATCAGTGAACAGCAACGGCTTCAGTGCAACAGCAAGGATCAGCTGTGAACAGCAAGGATCAGTGAAAGGCTCAAGGATCAGTGAACAGCAAGGATCACGTGACACAGCCTCACGGATCAGTGAACAGCAAGGATCATGAAAGGCAAGGTCAATGGAACTAGCAAGGATCAGTGACAGCAAGGATCACAATGAACTGCACGCGATCAGCTGAACAGCCAAAGGCTCAGTGAACAGCAAGGGATCAGTGAAACAGTCAAGGATCAGTGAAATACAGCAAGGATCAATGAACAGCACTGGATCTAGGAACAGAAAGGATCAGTTGTGAACAGCTAAGGACTCAATGAACAGCAAGGATCAATGAACAGCAAGGCCCTCACAATTGAAACAGAAGGATGCAATGAACAGCAAGCGGATCAATGCACACAGCCAAGGATCAATGAAACAGATGCCTGGACAACTGACAACAAGGATCAAGGAACAGCAAAGGATGGAAAGGGAGAACAGTATGTCTCTCAACTTTGGCATCGATGACAGTTTGGCCGAAACATAACTTGGTTTGATAGCATGTAATTTGTATTGTCATATCCGACCATTCTGTGATGCCACACGGTTGCGACGGTGGTTAGAGATTAATAGCAAACAGTCTTCTGAATGGAATACATCTATATATAACGGGAACATCACTTGGGAAAACAAAATAATGGAGAGGCATGGGAACCAAATAATTGGGGTACGGATGTAATTAATAGGGGCACGAGACTCGATTATGCAAAATTTTCCGCTTTTCTATAAATAAATAATCGTAAAATATTATTGTCTTTCGATTGTTTCGTTGCGAACCATCCATTGTATAGTAATACCAAGCTATTGTAATATTTTGAAGTCATGCTGTACCTAATGGAACTGGTGATGATGATGATGATGATGATGATGATGATGATGTCCACATTCTGGTGAAAGGGATAAGGGGACATACTAGTGCAGTCCACTTGAGGTTCTGTAATCGTAAACAGGTTTAAACAACGATGATATAGTTTAAACCTACATGATTCACCCCCCTCCCCCCCTTTATTCTTCTCATCTTTTTTTAAATAACGATTAAAAATACATGAGCGAGAAATATCTCTACGTCTTTACTGTAAAAATATATGAAATGAGGAACATCTAAAGAATTCTTTATATATGACTTGAGGATCAGGTGAAACCACAAGAAAATTCCCTTCATGTTGGACCTGGAGCTAGTGATCACCCGTGGGTTTCCACCATTTTCCTGTGGGTATATACTCACTGAACAGAGATCCCAGGAGCTAGAGTTCATCCTTCACCTACTCCATCGCCTACCAACTCTTTGTCTGACTCTTTTTGGTTATCCTAGGTAATTTACACATATGTTAAGGTAAGATTTCGGTCGGATTTTTAATCCCGCAGGGTTAGCCACCCAAGATAACCCAAAAATGGGGGAAAGGTGGTGTTACCAAAAGGACCTGTCTGTTCTTATTTCCACTGTAGAAGTCCTCAAGGTCTTGGCCCTCAGGATGCGAACCAACACCAGTCGATAACACCCAGGTAAACCTAATTGCCTGTAGGTGACAGGACAACAGTGTGTTAATTTTCCTACCTTGCTGGGAACGAAACCCGGGCCTTCCACTTGTAAAGTGAAAGCTTTGACAGCCAGGCCACGGGGTCACCCAAGTATGTATGATAATTTATGTAACTACATAATTTATGTAACTATAAATTAACTTATTTACCTTATCTCAGGTGTTCCGCGTCCTTCTGCATGCCGGAGGAGTGAGCGGGGGCGGTGGATGGGCTTTTGGGACATGGTAATAGAGGATGTTGGATTAAGTACCGTGGGTAGGCAGAGTGCTGATATCTATAGACTGGACAGACGTTCAAGACGGACCTCCCAGACTGTGCCCAATCGACACCCCAGTTTCAAACATCTCGCTCACAGACATGCCATTTCCA
Organism: Cherax quadricarinatus; assembly: GCF_026875155.1. Taxonomy (NCBI): domain Eukaryota; kingdom Metazoa; phylum Arthropoda; class Malacostraca; order Decapoda; family Parastacidae; genus Cherax; species Cherax quadricarinatus. Next base: position 2,825,274 of record NC_069441.1, read on the forward strand.
AGCTCGCACCCTACAGACAGCTCCTGACAGCCCTGCAGACAGTTCCTGATAGCCTTGCAGGCAGCTCCTGACAGCCCTGCAGGCAGCTCCTGACAGCTTTGCAGACTACTACCTACAGACATTTCTCCTCTACTGTGATATTCAGAGAGGCAACCAACACCTCTTGGGTATATACACTCCAAAAATTTTCACACCTCTCGGCTATTCACGAAATTACACATTATACCAAATATATACACTAAAAAAATATACACCTCTCTGGGTTTATACACTGTTTAATTTATTGATGCTAGTATTTACCAGGAGAAATTTGAAAATTCCCCTGACATGGGTGTGAGGACAGGATGGTTGTACCATTTTTCACATTTGGTTATATGACCGAGGCCTTACCCTGGCTTTTCGGCTCACCCAGAGTAAATTAAAAATAGCTCTATAAGATGTAAGGTTGGGATTCTTACCTTATAGTTCATTATATTCGCCCTCTCGAAAGCTCTGGCTGCATCTAACGTTCATCAGTCAAGGATGATTTCATCCATAAAATGAGGGACACAGATTGACTCCTGGACACATGGGCCTGGGGAAAACCTGAGACGAAAACTGACCTTAGGAGAAGTGGGAAGGGGAGAGAATGTCAAGAACGAGAAAAAAAGAATAAAGGGGAAGGAGAGGAGAACAAAGAGGAAAAGAAGAAGAACAAGAGAAAAGGGAATTAGAAATATTAGAAAAACAAAGAAAAGAAAGTAGGAAGATGAGATAATGGGATAGGAGAAAAGATCGGAGAAACGGAAAGGATTAGGAAAAAGAAAGAGGAGGAGAAAAAAAGAAAAAAGAAAAGAAGAATGGAGCAGAACAGGAAGAGAGAAAGAAGAGAAGAAAAAGCTGAGAGAGAAGAAAGGAAGAGCAAAGAAAAGAAAAAAGAGTAAAATAAGAAAGGGAGGAGAAAAAGTAGAAAGAGAATAAGAAAGGATAGAGAATAGAAGAGAGGGAATAAGAATAAAGAGATAAGGAGATAGAAAGGGGGAGGAAAGAAAGCATGAAAAAGATGTCCGGGGAAGAAGAAAGCCCCTTCGGATGATCTTCGCGGATATGGATGGAGGGAAAAAGCAATGGAGATGGATGACGGATGTTCGGATTCACTGCCGGGCCCTTTCTCGGAATGCTCGGATTTGAAAAAGCGAAAGAAAGTGCTCCGGAAGTAAGTCCGGGAGAACCCCCCCCCCCCCCCCCTCAGACCGCCCCAACCAGCCCCAACCCAGCGAAACCACACCCGAAACAAGATAGGAAAGGGAGGGAAAAGAACGAAGAACAGGATACATAGAATAGATCGTCCGAATCCAAAGGAAGATAGAAACAAACCAGCTTCCGAAAGAAGGAGAAAAGAAAAAAGATGAGAACCCGGAAAGGAACAGAAACGCGATCCAAGCCATGCCTGAGCGAGGAAAGCCCAAACCCTCCGACTCAGGAAGCCAAAGCAAAGCGCGAAGCTGAAACGAACCGGGAAAGGAGGGATTAGAGAGCAGGGGAACGGAAAGCAGACAAGATCAAAGAAAGAAAAGAGATAGATTGCGGGCGGAGGAAAAGAAGAAGATAGAATGAATGAAAAGAAAGGAGGGTATGTGTAAGGACTGATCCCAGAGAAAAGAACTATAAATAAAGTACGAATGGGAAGAAGTAGAGTTGGCAGAAGGAAAAAGGTTACCTCCGGGAAAAGCCCGGACGAGAACGCAAGACCCGGGAGGACAGGGAGAAATAGGAAAGGCAGATAAAAAAGAGAGCCCCAACACCCGGAAAAGGAGAAAAGAAATGATAGATAGACAGCGAAGAAGGATGAAAAGAAAAGAAGGGAATAAAGACATTGTAGCGGAATCTGGAACCAGAAACAGGCGCTACGCAAAGATAAAAGAAAAGACAGAAGTACAGGGGAGGGGAAAAGAAATAGCGAAACGACAAGGAGTGTTGAGAAGATAGGATAGTAAGTGAACAGGGAATGATAGATGACCTCCACAGAATGAACCTGAAGAAGAGAAGCTAAGTCCGGGTGTGTAAAGGAAAACGAATATTTCACCGGATAAGTGAACGTTATACAGCTTTGTGACGTCTACCATTCCGGTGGGGGTGCCTTAGTGCCCAAAAACCACGCCCCTCGGACAGGGATCTCCCTGGACCTATTGATACCGGGACGTCGTCCGCGGTGCCGAGACGTGGCACCAAGAGTAGGTTGGTGGCAGGGGGGGGGCGGGGGGGGGGAGGAAGCTTGGACCGGGTGGTGCGCCGAGCGGAGGGGGGGGGATTGGGGGGTGGGGCGGGCGTTTAGGTGGTTGTTTGGTAGTGTTGGCCCCGGGGGTGGTGAGTGGGGGGGGGGAGACGTGGCTGTGGGCTGTTGTTGGCTTTTCCCACTTGGCGGGTTTTAGAGCTTTTTTTTCAGGGTTTTTTTTTTTCATGGGTGGAGGGCCGTCTCGGCGTTTTCTGAAAGGGTTCACTGGCGCCGTTACAGGGTTCTCTCGCTTCCCCCTTATCTGTCCCTGCCGTTTGTTGATGTCTGTCGTTGTGCTCCCCCCGAGCGATGCCCCGTACTCCAGGGTCTGGTTTTGGGCGGGCGCTCCCTTATTTTTTAATGGGTTGTTTATTTTTTCTTCGAGGGCGTTTAAGGGTTTTGTGTTTATACTGTCCGTTGTTGAGACCCGGTTCGAGACACAGACTCAGATCTTGGGGGAAACGAAAATGCGGGCCGGGGTGGTTGGGAAGAGATGGTCCATTGCAAAGCCCCACCGCCGTGGCGGTCCGGTCCCCACGGGCCCCCCCCATCTGCCACCCGGGTAGAGCCCTTGGTTTCCCAAGGAATCACAATCAATTCTCATCCTCTTGACCGGTGTCGGGTGCGGTCCCATAAAAGCCTACCCCGAGGGTCTCCCGGATGGGTAGGATAAGTTGTGGGAAATCCCCGGCCCCTCTAGGAAAGATTATATTCTGCCCCCTGAGGGGGGGAGGAAACGATGGACTCATGGAATGGGGAACGAAACGGGGCGCCGAACGAGAGGGGGCGGGACGGAGGGGGGAAGGGGGGAGTGAAAGACGCGGAAGAAGAAGGAGGGAGGGACCGAGCGGGCGAGGGGGAGGGGGAAGGCGTGAGAGGGGGACTGCGGAAAGCACATCAAAAAAACACAGTTAAGTGGGATGGCCCCTCCGACGAAGGTCGTGTGGTCACTTTTTTATACTAGAAGAACCAACCTGCGCCTCCACGTGTCCGTCAGAGAGCACAGCAAGGCCACAGTTCCAGTCCCAGCTCTACGTCCCCCTGACCCTCAGAGCCTGCCTCCCCACAACACCCCCCCCGCTGTGTGTACTCGCGATCCCTCCTCCTACCCCCCAGCCGGCGCCGGCCTGCAGGTCTACACTCCACCCCCCATCGTCTCGAAACAACGCAACGGCACGGCGCAGAAGCTCCCAGCACCTCCCCCGTTCTACCTTCCCCTCCTCCCCCGTCCCCCTGGCCCACCCACCCCCCCCATGAACCTCTGGGCTCACCCCCCCCCGTCGGACGATGGGTTCTCCGGTCAGACGTCGTAGCAGGCCCGCCCGCGGGCGCGTCCTACCCCCACCACCCCCTCCCCCCCGCCCCAACCCCCCGCCGTACTCTGTCCCATGCTCAAGCTCCTGCCCCATCGTGAATCCCACTCACCAGTCATCGGTTCTGAGCCCGATCAGGTCTTGTCTGGACCACTCTGGTGTCCGCCGCGGCGCCGGAAGCGCCACCCCCCCCTCCCCCCCCTTGCTCCCCGGTCCCGCGCCCCCCCTTCCTCCCCGGCCACCGCGCCCCCCCCTCCCCCCCCCCTAGCCCCCCCGCTCCACCCCACCCAGATGGAGTCGGCGGTTTCCCCACCCCCCCCCCCGCGCCCGGTGCTTCCCCCCTACTCGGCGGTCCCCCCCCCTCCCCAGCCTCCCGCCTGCCCGCTCCGGCCGAGGGGGCTCAGGCGACGAGCAACGCAGAGGATCCCAAAGCTTTGGGCGACGCCGCGCCCCCCCACCCCCTCCCCCGGCCTCCCTGACCACCCACCGACCATGCCCACCGGCCCCGTCGCGCCCCTGGCACAAGCGCTCCCCCGCCTGGGTGGTCTTAACTATTCATTATTATGGGCTTATCTTTGAGCCTCCCCCCCCTCCCCCCCCCCTTCCCACGAGAACCCAAGAGCAGTACCCCCCACCCAGCAGCAGCTCCCCCCCCCCCCCACCCCAGGCCCACTGTCCCCGCCCTCCCCCCAGCCCCCACGGCCGCACACAGATGGGGGGCCTCCGAGCGCACCACCCCCCGTCCCTCTGGTCCCCCCCGTCGGGGCTCCCCTCCCTTCAAGAGCCCCCCTAGGACCCCAGATAGTCCCACCCCCCCTCCCCCCCCCCCCCCCCCTCCCCCCCCCCCCCCCCCCCAGAAGCCCGCGCGCTCCCCCCCCCCCCTGACCCCCCCCCCCCCCCCCCCCCCACACCCCCCCGCCCCGTCCCCCCCCCCCCCCCCCCCCCCCCCCCCCCCCCCCCCCCTCCCCCCCCACCCCCCCCCCCCCCCCCCCCCCCCCCCCCCCCCCCCCCCCCCGCCCTCCCCCCCCCCCCCCCAGCCCCCTCCGCCCCCCCCCCCCCCCCCCCCACCCCCCCCCCCCCCCGCCCCCCCCCCCCCCCCCCCCCCCCCCCCCCCCCCCCCCTCCCCCCCCCCCCCCCCCCCCCACCCCCCCCCCCCCCCCCCCCACACCCCCCCCAGACCCCCGAACACCGTCACATATTACGGCTTACACTGAGACGTGGGCACATGCAGAGAGCATCACCACATCCCCTTGCAGGCATTGGTCAAAACAAGTGACCAAAAATTGTTGTTTCCTGGACCTAGAGAAAAGCCTTTGAGCTTGCCAGCGTCACCATGCCTCCTTGAGCCTACTAAGCACGGCAGGGCGTAAGGGAAGGCCTCCTTGCCTGGATTCTCTCATACCTGCAGCGGCAGCGTTGACGGTTGCGTTTCCAGGGACATGGTGTCCACCCTACAGGCCCTGAAAACGTTGCACCCGCAGGGAGGGGTCTCAGCGCTCTCTTACTATGTTATCCTGATGCATGACCGCCTTGGCTCCGTGCAGCTGCCATTCTCTTTGGGCACCCAGCTGGCTCCTGTGCTACGCTGCCATGATCTTAGCCACTCATCATCAACCGTGAGATGTTGGTTTGATGCTATTAGGAGCCAAAGTGACCTTAACCTCCTCTCCACCGACTGCGGTACGTCTCGGACATCAACCCGGTCTCAGCAGAATATCCAAAGGCCCATGTTCCTGCCCATGCCAATGTGCGGAAGGGAGTAGATGCAGATGTCAGGAGTCATTCGGACTGGTGTTTGTAGTACTGTAACTGGGATGGGCTCACAATCGAACAATCGGCATCTCCTTTCGGCAATAAGGCGAGAGTACCCGTAACAGAGAGACGGACCATGATCAGGCGTCGTTGTCACCGCCATGTCAGGGCCCTCGCCAGCCTGGTCAGGGGCCACGCCGCTCCGACATTTAGTCCGACGAGTATTCTATGTGCCAGGCGGTGCGCTCTCTCATCACGATTAATGGGGCCTTACTTGTCCATGAACGCCAAGCACCTTCGAAGTACTCAACGTCGCGCCTAAAATACTTGCAGCTCGGATTCATGTATGGGAGGCGCCCCAGGGCGCGGCCGTCGTACACTGTTGCCCCTGAATCATGAGGACTCATGTTTGCTGTGCCGCTACGCGACAGAATCTGTCTTGTGGCATGCCAGGAGGGTGGCCAAGTACGTACAAACTCCCCGGTGGAGAGCGGGTAAATAATCGCTGCAAGCACCTACCTTGACGGCAACAGAGGAGACTCAGGAGTCTTCTGGCGGCTGTGGGTGTGGTCAGCGGCTTGAATGTCAGAAAGCAACAACTCACTCCCAGATGGCGCTTATAGTCGACATCTCCGGGCCTGTGTCCCCCCAAAAACCCCCCAGGCCTGTGGCGGGTACTTGTATCCCGACCCTGGCACCAGAAGCAGATGAAATGTTCCACATCCAAGAACTCCAGTTGGCATGTGTCACTGTCCACAACACGTCGTCTGCAGCGCAATGGGCTGAGTGAGTATTGTGAAGACAGCAGACGCACCGCTGCCGGTTGCGCCGTATATTACACCAGATGGTCACCGGGATAGAGGCTGTGCCCAGCAAAGGTGCCGGGGTGAACCATGGCACTCTGACGTCTGCCCCCGATGCGTTTATCCATGATCCCCACTGCACAATTCTCAAGGCAAGAAACTCCATGCCATCCAGAGGCCCTGCAACACACTCTCCTGGATCATCGGCGAACCCACCAGATCCATTCATGTGGACTCCAGAGCGCGGCGATCCAGGCCGTCATGCACAGGGGAGACCATGGGTACAAAATCGGTCTAATTAATGCCATCAGTGAGGTACCTGCAGACCACTTGTAAGGAGAGCAGGGACAGCAAGCAACAATCAACTGGATATTCACCGGAGCCTCAATCGACCTCGTGCTGGGAATGATGCCGGCGGATTCGAGCGGTTGCGAAGTCGGCAACCCTTGAGGCCAGCCAAGTGTCCAAATGCCTATCAAGCCGAAGGAAAGGTGGATATGTGGGCCTAGCTGATGCAGCCAGGCACCACGTACTACCCAGGGCCCAGGACATCGCGGAGCCGGATCTGGTATGAACAGGGCGACCCGCAGGGGAGCACCCGCCGAGAAATGACGGAGGCACCTAGACAGGAAGTTGAAGGTTGGGTCCACCGGCTGCGTACTTGGCTAATGCCTCACTTCAGAAGTACTCACCTTGGACCGCGTGTGCGAGAGAGAGGCTCCGCTGCCATTGACTCCAGATGGTCCGTGGTCCTACTAGTGCACACTAACTCCTCAGAGTTCCAGACGGACGGTGTCACTGTCCGCGAAGGCCACTTCCAATGGCCTCGTCCGGGGCCGAAACGAGAAGGACTCCCGCAGCACGGCTGGTGTACCTCGCCACCCAAGAACTAGCGGAAACTCTCATCCCACATCCTGGCTGCCCACCCACCACCTCGATGGACGCCCGCCACATTCAACTACGAGTCGCCACTCCACGCTCCATCCTCATATCCTCTCACCTACTCTTCCCTCCTTTCACTCCCCTACTCCTGTCTCCGCCCACACCCGCTTAAAGAAAAAATAAACAAAATAAAAAAATAAAAAAAAAAAAAAAAAAAAAAATATAAAAAAAAATGTGAAAAAAAAAAAAAAAAAAAGCCAATGGTAGCCTGTACGCTATTCTAGTGTAAAAGGTCTGAATCACTAGAACCAAATGAACACTACATACATTTGATGGTGCTCACACTGTGGCTGAAGACCCTTGACCTTTTCGATGCCTTGCCGAACGAGAAAGAAAAGCCAAGACACTCCCCAACTTGGGGAAGTCAGCTGCCAAGGATTAGAAGAAGAGTTACGACCTCAACCGGAACGGGCCCAAGAAGAGAAGATACGACAGAATGAAGAAGACGATCGACTCACCACCACCCCGGGGGCCACCGCCGGGTCACATCTGGAGAAGGACCGGGCCGGGAGAGTACCGGCTCAATCTTTAGTATGAATGAATGAACCAGTGCTGTCCACAGGCCCAAGTAATAGTCAAAACACAAGTAAACTGTGTTCGCACCTCACGGGTGTCATTTACACCTCTGACATGCTGTGACCACAACATGTTCCGAATACTTGAAAGGGTGTTATACTTTCTCTCATCAAACCTCAGCGAGTATAGACCAGAATGACTGTATTCAGAAATCAATCAGCACTCTCCAGGACGGGAGCAGTCAAGTATACCTGGACGATGCCAAACTTTTTTTGTTTCAATACACCAACTGTGCGACATGATCAGAATACTCATGTGTCCAACATCCCAACACACGTGTGGAAGTCGAGTACGCCTCAAAGGGAAATTTTCAGGGATGCTTCAGAATGGGACCTTCTGAAGACGTACCCTCCTCTAGCCTATGACTTATCCCATGACCATCTGTCACCATGAAGTGAAGTTTACCCCAGCACGTGTGTGAGCTGTCTGCCTCATTCAACCTTGTAACTGCTGCCTTTGCCCCGTCTAACGCTTCTCTTCAGTGGTTAGTCCTGCCCCCGCACAATTAGTTGCAAGAAGAATAACGACGACAACCTCCAAGTCCGCGAGAGAGCGGCCAGAAAGAAGAAGATGATCGTTCATCGTGTCGATGGTGTCGACCCTGCACCCTACCACGCGCAACCTCTCTAGCGGCGGGTTGGTGCCAGAGCTTTGTAGACCTCACAAAGTATGAGGGGGGTATTTGCTGCACTCTCACATGGGAGACTTAGGTCTCAGACATCTCCAGACAAGGAAGCCATTTGCCGGGCCACACTTGGCAAGGGTCCGCGGCCGGGAGAAATACCGGCGAATCTTCCAAAAAAATAACTCCCCACCCCACCCCACCGGGTACATCTGTTTGTGACGTTGAATAAGAACCCCACTCTGTGGGGAGTAACGTTGTCCAATACACGATCACATCGTATCCTGCATGTGTGTTATTTGTTTTTCCTTCATAAAACGTTTTTGAAAGGCTTTCCACGTGTTTCCATTGACCTTTACCTCCCAAAGAGATTTGTGTTAAAAACATTTCATTGATTGGTTCACTGTTCCTCATTTGGGTCCCGTTCAAGTCTTTTGATTATGTACTCGATTGCTCCATAACGACTCTAGAATGTTGGTTTATCGTTTATGTACTTGGAGACGTTAAGCCTTTTGGCTGTTCAGGAGATTTATGACTTTGCTCTTTAATTTGTCCGTTAGTGCGCGTGTGAAGACGGTTGACTTGGAGGAAGGAAACTGTCCGTCAGATACTTGAAGGTTTGGTGTATGTATGCACCATTCATCGTCAATACAGTCTGGCTGCAAATTTCGATGTACTCTTGAGAATATCAATTGGTGATCGGTGATGCCTGTTTGGTTTTTGTTTTTATTTTGGCTGAGCAGACACTGTGTGAGATAATTTTTTTTGTAGGCTTTCTGTAACTTGGAATCTTAAGGGGTTGTTATCCACTGTTTATGAATAACGTCCGTGCTGAAATGGTAAACCTGTCAATGGATTATTCTCCCCTCCAAGTGTGGAATTGGATGGCCAGTTTCACACCTGCACTGAGTGCTTCTTCTGTAGTTCTTGTATATTGAACGTTTGTAGTTGTACATGAATTGTACTGTGTAGTTCTTTGTTTTTTCCGGTTATATCAGCTTGAATTTGTATTGATAAGCCATGGATGGAGAAACGTCTACAATAGTAGACTTTACCCAGATGTGTTGAGTTGTGTCTAATTTTTCATCGTTTTTGCTGGAGTCGATTATGAGAACCCGTCGCCCAATATAAGTAACCAGTATGATGTTGATGCTGGTAAGATATTGGCGAACGTGTTCAGCGTCTAGGTGATCCATGTGTAGTTGGCTTAACCGGCGGTGATGGAGGGAACCCCATTCCCATACCATACGTTTGAGTGCAGAGCCTGTTGCTGAAAGAAAGAAAACAGTTGAAGTTAATGACAGAGTTCAATCAGGTTAACAAAATCTTCGGCGAGGGAAGCGGGGAGGAAGTGGAAGATTTAGGTCGTGATGATTTTATGTCGGATAAGGTTTAATGGATTGTGTGGTGCCGGTACCTTGTGAAGAGGGAAAAGTGACGCCAACTACTTAGTTTCTTGATTCAGGAAGAGTGGCACCTCTGATGCGCCGGTTATGAAGTCACCTGAGTGTTTTTAGGTGGAGCGGTAGCTGTAGTTTCAGGACCGGCGTGTTAGTTCCAGGAAGAAAATTGAGTTTTCGGCCGAGAATTCCGGCCAAATTTGTAGTGTGCACTTTCCTATACGTGATGCTGTGTGTGTCTTAGGTTTGTCCACTTACCTTTTGTGCTGGTTTAGGTCTAGCTAGGTGTTAAAGCGAAGTTTTCTTCCTTTGTTGAGTAACGTCTTGTTTTGAATAAGAAAGGTCTTGGTGATGTGCCTCCAGTGTTGTGTGTTGATGGGCTCGTTGCAGACTGATTTTTCAAGTTTGTCCATAATTTTGGTGCTGTTATTCCGCGGGTGTTGAGAATGACGGCTCCAACCCTTCTTCTGTCGCTGTGATGAGATGATACGGGTGGTGCTAGGTGAGGTGCTGACGGACTTTGATATGTCTGGGTAGACTGGCTGAGGAAGGCTACACACAGGGCTGCCTTGAATATACCCTGTATTCCGTTAAACCTTTTTAATAGTTGTGTTGATGATCTGGTTCGTGGTGATTAGTCCAGTTGATTGTTTGTGCTGAATTAATTAGTGAGCGTAAATGTCGCCTCTAGAACTTGTTTCTTTAATAGTTATGATGCACCGGTTTTTATTGGTAATGTATTAATCAAGAATCAGTCGACCTAGGTTCTTTTTTTGAAGAACATAAGATGGAGGGAACACTCCCGCAAGAAGCCCCCCCCTACTGGCCCTTACAAGCAGGCTCCTTACCAAAATCCCACTATCCACAGGTACTACCAAGAATTTACTCTTCGTACCCAACGACACCAATCAACCAGCCCATACCATTCATATATTTGCGTCCCCAAAAACAAAATCTCTTTAAAGCACCCAAGTTCTCTAGCCTCTATCACCATAACTCCGGGAAGATTGTTACACGCATCCACTACTCTGCTCGAAAACCAGTACTTAAGAACGTAATGTAAGAAAGGAGTGTGGACACTCTGGCAGTAGCCTGGTGGCCCATACTGGGCAGGTCCTTCACAACCAAATCCATCCATCGGCTATTGGTGCAGAGAATTCCTGGAGTTTCGGTGGTGAGTTTGAAATCTCATGTGGAAGTGGCCATGTTGACTGTGCTGAGATGCTCTCGGCATGTACGGTGCCCGTTAATCTGTAGTTGCCTTCCCATTTTATTACGCTGGGTAAACAATTTTAAGTTAGTTGGGTTCGGGTTTGAGAAGGAAACAGCTTTGTATGGGGTCAGTTAGGTTTGACTGCAATGTTCCTCTTTCCTATGTTCGTGATGTTAGATGTTGATTTGGCGAATAATGAAGCAAGTAATTGTGCTGTTGATGCGTCTTGGCCTTGTAGAGACAATGTAGCTAATTATGAGCATTTACTTACATTGGGGTCGATCTTGGCTGTGAGATATGAACCTTGGTGGGAATACACAAAATCTTATAGTCCTGTACAGGAAGGTCTCCGACATAAATGTAGTTGCTGCATTTTCCCGTCTGGAAAACAGGGAGGCAAAATATTATTTAATATTGCCCCACAAATACGAGATTGTTCACAAGTTTCCATGAAAATGAGATTACATCACCGAGATATCTTAATGTATTAATACTATAAAAATATTTTTTTTAGCTGACTTCATAACTGAAACCAAAGTCATGTGTGATTATTAATAATCTCAAAATAGTCAAAAGACCATTAGGTGACATAATTATTCGTTGGAGGCGTTATTGATGAATGAAGGGGATTATGCTCGTGTGATGACTTACTCTGTAAGCTTCCTCTGTGTAACTGTAACAAGTTGCACTCCTGATCGATTCACCTTTGGAAAAAACAAATTTACAACCTATATAGGAGCAGCTCAAGAAATTTGAGAATGGCTATTCTACAAACCTGTCACTTTATCACGCCAAATAACACACAGTATGTGGCCTCTGATGTTCTTACCTGCCACGCCCTGTCCTGCAACCTAACCTGCTGCCAGCTTGTCAAGACTGGATTTCCAACCTCCTCACAAGACCATTGCAACTGTGCTACTCTTCCCTGATTATCTTACCATTGTTATGGACACAGCAACAGATATAATTAAGAAGGAGTGTCGCTGCATTTTTAACAGTAGGAGCCGCAGGGATTAATTGTAAGCAGAACAAACATTGTATGGATAAGTTGCAGTACCATTATTGGACAATTAGGACCACTTATATGGCGAGAAATGGCATGCATGCCAGGAAGGGGTTCATTTATCCAGGTACAGGTGTAGATGCTCTATCGCCGCTATATTCAGTTGAGGGTTATTGCTAGCGAATTAAACTCAAGATTAGGCTGGAGGTATAGTTTAGAAAGAGAAAAATATAGTGGGGAAATATTTGAATTTAGTCATTTGATATCAGGGACATCTTACAGATATACAGAGTCATCAAGTAACATTGCGGTGTATAATGAAAGTACACTGGAAAAGAAAAGATTCATAGGGAAGATAAAGGAGCATGAAGAAAAACCATACTATCTTTTTGTGACCTACTATTTAATCGTTCACGCAAGGCAACGGGAATTAAAATTCTTGAATTACATTTGGCTCGTGGGCAGGAAACACGTGATTTTATTGCAATAACTGCACACGTGTAGTTTAATTAAAAAGACGTTAGAACGTCACTTATGAGTGCTACATTCAAGGGTTTAAGATGTTTACCGTTGTTGTTGACAGTAATAACGGCAAGGTGCATAGGCAGTAGCAATATATTTACGAGAAATATATTGTTCCATAAAAACTGGTATCAAAATAGATGATTAGGTCACATCCCGAATCTGTTTGGATAAAATTTCTAAAAAGTCAAGAAATTTTGATTTTAGGTGTAATATACCGATCTCCACTCCTGTAGAAAACTGTAGTAGGGAGACGGAAAATATTTGGGCCCCTCTGACACAATAACATAAAAATTGGTAAGGGTTTTTTTAACGTCCAAGTCAAATTGACTTGACTTCTTAGACCAGTAATCTTGAGTCTACTGTTCCCTGGAAGTTAATGTCAGGACTGTTTTTTGAGAGCAGTGTGTAACAGGAAGCCTACCAGAGATAATACTGTTGCCTCGATCTAGTCTTGTTAGTTAAGAAACACTGTGTAAAAATAATTCGAGAGCACTGAAGAGGCTTGGTGCAATTGATCAGGGAATTATTACTTTTTAATATTACCGGAGATATGATTACAACGAATAATGCGATAAAAGATCCACCAATTTTCGTTCTCGCCGATTATAATGCGCCTTCACGGGAAATCTCACTGTTAGTCTTGTGACTGGGGGGTAATTTTGTTTATGATTTTTATTGATGAGCCACTACTTATGTAATGAAGTGGATCTGTGCTTTATGCCTTTTTTTTAATCACATGTTCAAAGGTTGTTGTCAAAGTACAGTATACTATTCCCTGAGAGAAATTAGGTCGAAATAACGATCACAACCCCAAATCGAATGAATAGGTGAACTAATGCATCTATTAGGCTTAGAAAAGAGGAAGTTTCCATGGGCACACCAAAGTTATTATATTAAAAAATAAAAGTGTTAAACCTAATAGGGCTTATACAGTGCATGCATCAAGACGGGGGGTGTCTTTTTTGTGCCGGCTTAAGTGAACAGCAACGGATCGTGAACAGCAAGGATCCAATGCAACAGCAGAAGGAATCAATGAACACGCAGGATAAGTAAACAGGCAAGGATCGAGTGAACAGCACGGATCAGTGAACAGCAAGGATCAGTGAAACAGCAAGGACCTCAGGCAACAGCATGGATCACCGTGAACAGCATGGGATCAGTGAGACAGCAAGGATCAGTTGAAACAGGCAAAGGTATCAGTGAACGCAGCAAGGGACTCAGTGACTGCACCAGGATCAGTGATCAGCAGGATCATTGCTCCAGCTAGGGATCAGTGAACCAGCAAGGACAGTGACCTCACAGCAAGGCTTCAGTGAAGCTGCAAGGATCAGTGACAGCGAAGGATATGTCGCCTCACCAGCAAGATCAGTGGAACAGCAAGGCATCATCGGTGAACAGCAAGGATCATCTCCTGCTGAACAGCAAGGATCAGTGAGCAGCAAGATCGTAGTGAACAGCACAGGATCGTGTACACAGCAAGGATCAAGAACGAGCAAGGATCAGTGAACAGTGCCACAGATGTTCAAATGAACAGCAAGGATCAGTGAGAACAGCCAAGCGATCAATGAACAGCAAGGATCAGTGATCAGCAAGGATCATGAACAGCGAAGGATCTGCTGAAACAGCAAAGGATCATGTGGAACACAAGGCATCTAGTGAACAGCAAGGATCAATGAAGAAGCAAAGGATACAGTGAACAGCAAGGATCAGTGAACAGCAAGGCATCAGTGAACAGCAAGGATCAGAGAACAGCAAGGATCAGAGACAGCAAGGATCAGTGAACAGCTCAAGGATCAGTGAACCAGGCCAAGGCATCACGTGGTGAACAGACCCTAGGTGTCAAGTGACTGCAAGGCTATCAGTGAAAGCAGCAAGGATCATGTGAACAGCAAGGATCAGCTCGATCAACACAAGAATCAAGTGAACAGCAAGGCATCATGATGAACAGCATGTGGATCAGTGAACTGCAAGGATGTCTCAGTTGGAACAGCCAAGGGATCAGTGAACAGCAACGGCTTCAGTGCAACAGCAAGGATCAGCTGTGAACAGCAAGGATCAGTGAAAGGCTCAAGGATCAGTGAACAGCAAGGATCACGTGACACAGCCTCACGGATCAGTGAACAGCAAGGATCATGAAAGGCAAGGTCAATGGAACTAGCAAGGATCAGTGACAGCAAGGATCACAATGAACTGCACGCGATCAGCTGAACAGCCAAAGGCTCAGTGAACAGCAAGGGATCAGTGAAACAGTCAAGGATCAGTGAAATACAGCAAGGATCAATGAACAGCACTGGATCTAGGAACAGAAAGGATCAGTTGTGAACAGCTAAGGACTCAATGAACAGCAAGGATCAATGAACAGCAAGGCCCTCACAATTGAAACAGAAGGATGCAATGAACAGCAAGCGGATCAATGCACACAGCCAAGGATCAATGAAACAGATGCCTGGACAACTGACAACAAGGATCAAGGAACAGCAAAGGATGGAAAGGGAGAACAGTATGTCTCTCAACTTTGGCATCGATGACAGTTTGGCCGAAACATAACTTGGTTTGATAGAATGTAATTTGTATTGTCATATCCGACCATTTGTGATGCCAACGGTTGCGACGGTGGTTAGAGATTACAGCAAAAGTCTCTCTGAATGGAATACATCTATATATAACTGGGAAATCATGTACAGCTGACCACGCAGATGAGTCTGCCTGTTCATTGAGATGAACATCAATATGACCAGAGACCCAACATAAAACGATATCTTGCTAGAAATGCGGCATAATCAAAGTTGTGCACGAAGAACCAGGGGATGAGGTTAATCAATTTTTTTAATAGTTGCAAAGCAGTAAGGGAGTCTGAGACAATTACAAACGTTGAGGTAGGCATAGATGCGATATGATTAAGTGAAACGAGAAGTGCATAAATTTAGCTGTAAAAATGCTAGCCGAGTCTAATAAAGGATCTCGTTCTACGTTGTCCGGGAACAATGCTGCAAACCTGGAACCGTCAGAGGATTTAGAAACATCAATGTAAACTGCAACAGCATGTGGATGAGACCGAAAGTTATTAAGAATTATTAGAATCAAATAAAATGCTGAACCGACAAGGGTCATGCTACGCTGCGGGGCAGAAAATAGTGCTGGGACTACAAACAACAAGGTGGAGAGAGGATCAGAGGTGAAGGGAGAAAAGGGCTGGAAGGGACAATAAGGGCTGTGTGTCTAAGTTTGTACAGTAAAGCATAATATCACAGTCACTAGCAATGTAGAACTCAAACTGGTAGATCGATTAAAGCAAATAATTCCCCTCACCTTCATGAATTTTTTCAAGGTTCATGCGGAGTGCAAAATAGAACTTTGCTATCCATTAACTAACCTTTTTTAATACATCTCTTCAAACAGGTGCAGCATCTGATATATGGAAGATGGCCAATGTAATTCCTATTTTTAAAGTGGGAGACAAGTCTTTAACATCAAATTACCGCCCAATAAGCCTGACCTCAAGTCTAGTCTAATTACTAGTAAATTATAGCTGATATTATAAGAAGTCATCTTCATAAACATAATTTGATAAATGATATTCAGTATGGATTCACGAGGGGCCGTTCCTGCCTAACTGCTTCACTTTCTTCAGTGAAGCTTTTGAGCTTGTTTTTCATGATAAAGAATTCAATGTTATTTATTTGCATTTTAGTTAAGCTTTTGATAGAGTACTGGGGAAAAATCCTGTAATGAACCAATGCATGGCTCACCAATAGGCAACAGAGAATATACATAAATGAGGTAATATCCGAGTGTGGGATCTAACAAGTGGCGTTCCACAGGGATCAGTTTTATACCCATTGTTATTTATAATGTACAGTAATGACTTTGACAAGGGAATATCTACTGATATGAGCTAATTGGGTGATGACAAAGATAGGTAGGATAACAGATTCAGAGGAAGATGTCAATGAACTCCAGGAGGATTCAAACTCATGTCATGGTCAGAAAAGTGGCAGATGCAGTTCACTGTTGATAACTGCAAAGTCCTGAAGCTTGGTAATGTCCATAACCCTAGCGCTTATATATTAGATATAATGTAGAACTTAGCCATACAGAATGCAAAAACGACTTAGGAGTTATGGTGAACAGCAACCTGAAACAAAGACAGCAATGCCTAAGCGTAGATTACTGGTATTTATATCAAGAGGTGTAAACAACAGAAGTCCAGCGGTTGTACTACAGTTTTATACATTATTAGTGAGGCCTCGCCTAGATTACGTAGCTCAGTTCTGATCTATGTATTACAGAATGAATATAAATTCGTTAGATAATATTTAGCGAATAATGACGAAATTAATCCAATGTATAAGAAATCTTCCTTACGAAGAAAGATTTAAATACCGTAAATTACATTCTCTTGCAAGATGAAAAATGAGGAAAGACATGATGTAAGTGTATAAATGAAAAATGTGTATTAACAAAGTGTTAAAAAATGTGACATATATAATACATAGACATCTCCAGAGAGTACTAGAAGCTCAACTTATTGATCCCTCTCTAGCATCTAGTCTGTTTCTAGTTTTGTAACAGGTAGTCCAGTTATCCTGTTAAAATTAAGTTGCTACACATATCTTGTAGGATATACTAGTATACTTTTATTTACTTATACTTTTCTTTACAGTGCTATAAGAACTTCAGATAAACTGTGCACTTGAATTATCTTAATATGCTTACAGCAAAGTGAACACGGACAACGAGGTGAACACGGACAGCGAGGTGAACACGGACAGCAGGTATATTAAGGAGACACGTAGCAATGTTTCCACCTGTTACCGGATGGAACCACGAACCTCAGTGTGTGAGCCGGGATGGAACATAAGAACATAAGAACATAAGAAAGGAGGAACACTGCAGGAGGCCTGCTGGCCCATACTAGGCAGGTCCTTTACAATTCATCCCACTAACAAAACGTTTGCCCAACCCAATTTTCAATGCCACCCAAGAAATAAGCTCTGATGTGACAGTCCCACTCAATCCAACCCCTCCCACTCATGTACTTATCCAACCTAGATTTGAAACTACCCAAAGTCCTAGCCTCAATAACCCAACTAGGTAGACTGTTCCACTCATCAACTACCCTATTTCCAAACCAATACTTTCCTATGTCCTTTCTAAATCTAAACTTATCTAATTTAAATCCATTACTGCGGGTTCTCTCTTGGAGAGACATCCTCAAGACCTTATTAATATCCCCTTTATTAATACCTATCTTCCACTTATACACTTCGATCAGGTCTCCCCTCATTCTTCGTCTAACAAGTGAATGTAACTTAAGAGTCTTCAATCTTTCTTCATAAGGAAGATTTCTAATGCTATGTATTAATTTAGTCATCCTACGCTGAATGTTTTCTAACGAATTTATGTCCATTTTGTAATACGGGGACCAGAACTGAGCTGCATAATCTAGGTGAGGCCTTCTAATGATGTATTAAAGCTGCAGTATGACCTCTGGACTTCTGTTGCTTACATTTCTGATATAAATCCCAGTAATCTATTTGTCTTATTACGTACGCTTAGGCATTGCGGGGTTGTTAGGTAAGACACATATGCAACAGTTAGGTATCTTTATTTGAAACGTTTCGCCTCACAGTAGGTTCTTCAGGT
>NC_069441.1:2843822-2869721 GCF_026875155.1 Cherax quadricarinatus
GAAAGTGCTCTCGTGGATCGAGTCATGGCTCACTGACAGGAAGCAGTGTCCATAAATGTGGTTAAATCCGAGTAGGGATCTGTAACAAGGGGCGTTCCAAGGATCATTTCTTGGGCCCGTTGTTGTTTATAATATATATCAATGTCTTGATGAGGGAATTACTAGTGATATGAGCAAATTCGCCGATGCACAAAGATAGGTAGGATAATTGATTCAAAGGGTAGATTTTAAATGGAACTTCAGGAGGTTTTTTAAACAAACTCTATTCTTGGTCAGAAAAGTGGCAGATGCATTTTCAATGTAGATAAATGCAAGGTTCTGAAGTTTGGGAGTGCCATAACCCTAGTGCTTATAAGTTAAATGATGTAGAACTTAGCCATACAGATGCGAAAAGACTTGGGGGTTATGGGGGAGCAGCAACCTTAAACCAAGACGCAATGCCTAAGCGTACGTAATAAGACAAATAGATTTATGGGATTTATATCAGAAATGTAAGCAACAGAAGTCCAGAGGTCATACTGCAGCTTTTTTAACTCATTAGTAAGGCTCACCTAGATTATGCAGCTCAGTTCTGGTCCCCGTATTACAAAATGGACATAAATTCGTTAGAAACATTCAGCGTAGGATGACTAAATTAATACATAGCTTTAGAATCTTCCTTATGAAGAAAGATTGAAGACTTTTAAAGTTACATTCACTTGTTAGACGAAGAATGAGGGGAGACCTGATCGAAGTGTTTAAGTGAAGATAGGTATTAATAAAGAGGATATTAATAAGGTCTTGAGGATGTCTATCCAAGAAAAGGAACCCGCAGTAATGGATTAAATTAGATAAGTTTAGATTTAGAAAGGGACATAGGAAAGTATTGGTTTGGAAATAGGGTAGTTGATGAGTGGAACGTCTACCTAGTTGGGTTATTGAGGCTGGGACTTTGGGTAGTTTCAAATTTAGGTTGGATAAGTACATGAGTGGGAGGGGTTGGATTTTGAGTGGGACTGTCACATCAGAGCTTATATCTTGGGTGGCATTGAAAATTGGGTGGGGCAAACGTTTTGTTAGTGAGATGAATTGTAAAGGACCTTCCTAGTATGGGCCAGCAGGCCTCCTGCAGTGTTCCTCCTTTCTTATGTTCTTATGTTCTTATGTTCCATCCCGGCTCACACACTGAGGTTCGTGGTTCCATCCCGGTACAGGTGGAAACATTGCTACGTGTCTCCTTAATATACCTGCTGTCCGTGTTCACCTCGTTGTCCGTGTTCACTTTGCTGTAAGCATATTAAGATAATTCAAGTGCACAGTTTATCTGAAGTTCTTATAGCACTGTAAAAAAAAGGGTATAAGTAAATAAAAGTTTACTAGTATATCCTACAAGATATGTGTACAACTTAATTTTAACGGGAAATAACGGAACTACCTGTTACAAAACTAGAAACAGACTAGATGCTAGAGGGGGATCAATAAGTTGAGCTTTCTATTTCTCTCTGGAGATGTCTATGTATTATATATGTCGCATTTTTTAACACTGTTAATACACATTTTTCATTTATACACTTACATCATGTCTTTCCTCATTTTTCATCTTGAAAAGAGAATGTAATTTACGGTATTTAAATCTTTCTTTCGTAAGGAAGATTTCTTATACATTGGATTAATTTCGTCATTATTCGCTAAATATATCAAACGAATTTATATTCATTCTGAAATTTACATAGATCAGAACTAAAGCTACGTAATCTAGGCGAGGCCTCACTAATAATGTATAAAACTGTAGTACAACCGCTGGACTTATGTTGTTTTACACCTCTTGATATAAATACCAGTAATCTACGCTTAGGCATTGCTGTCTTTGTTTCGGGTTTGCTGTTCACCATAACTCCTAAGTCGTTTTTGCATTCTGTATGGCTAAGTTCTACATTAATATCAAATATATAAGCGCTGGGGTTTATGGCCCTTTACCAAAGCTTCAGGACTTTGCAGTTATCAACAGTGAACTGCATCTGCCATTTTTCCCTGACCATGACATGAGTTTGAATCCTCCTGGGTTCTTTGACATCTTCCTCTAAATCTGTTATCCTACCTATCTTTGTCAATCACCCAATTGCTCATATCAGTAGATTTTTTCCCTTGTCCAAAGTCATTACTGTACATTTAAATAACAATGGGTATAAATGATCCCTGTGGAACGCCACTTGTTAGATCCCACACTCGGATATTACCTCATTTATGTATATTCTCTGTTGCCTATTGGTGAGCCATGCATTGGTTCATTACAGGATTTTTCCCCAGTACTCTATCAAAAGCTTAACTAAAATGCAAATAAATAACATTGAATTCTTTATCATGAAAAACAAGCTCAAAAGCTTCACTGAAGAAAGTGAAGCAGTTAGGTGACAGTGGTGACGTGTACTTAGCTCAGTGGTGAAGTGTACTTAGCTCAGTGGTGACGTGTACTTAGCTCAGTGGTGACGTGTACTTAGCTCTGTGAAGACCTGTTTGTGTGCTCTCTGTGAATCTGAACCAGGATGCCCTCTCTTGAGCAGCTTTACCAACAGCTGAGAGAAGAACTCAGAGTTGCTAAACTGGAGATACGGCGATTAACGGAGGAGAACCAGAGGATTCGTAGTAATCCTCCTGTTGTGAGTCCCCAGGTTAAGAGGGGAGCTTGGTCAGTGGTCGGGCATCTTACTGACAAAGAGAATGAAATGTGCTCGATTTTAAATAATTATTTTCTCTCGGTTTTTACACAGGAAGACAATAGTAGTGTTCCGGTAATTAATTTTTATAGTGGGCCAGAAGAAGATAAATTATGTAACATCATAGTCACTAGTGAAATGGTTGTGAAGCAGATAGACCGACTGAAGCAAAATAAGTCACCGGGTCCTGATGAGGTTTTTTCAAGGGTTCTAAAGGAATGCAAAATATAAGTCTGTGAACCAAAACTAAAATTTTTTAAATTTTTCTCTTCAAACAGGTGTAGTGTCTGATATGTGGAAAGATGGCAATGTAAAATTCCCATTTTTAAAAAGGGGACAAGGCGTTACCGTCAAAATACCCCAATAAGCCTGACCTCAATTTTTTGGCAAATTTTCTAGAGTCAATTATAGCTCAAATTATAAAAGCCATCTCGATAAGCTTGCTTGTTAAATTCTCAGCGGATTTCCAAGAGGCCCGGGTTTTTCTAAACTAATTTATTAACTTTTTCAGTAAGCTTTTTAGGCTGTTGACCCGATAAAAGAATTTGTATTATTTACTTGATTTTGTAAGGATTTGATGAGTTCCCCCCCAAAGACTGTTAAAAAAGTAGCAGTCATGGCATTGGGGGGAAGGTGCTTCGTGGATCGAATCTGGCTCACGGGCAGAAGC
The DNA here is from genome assembly GCF_026875155.1 of Cherax quadricarinatus. NCBI lineage: Eukaryota > Metazoa > Arthropoda > Malacostraca > Decapoda > Parastacidae > Cherax > Cherax quadricarinatus. The sequence continues at coordinate 2,847,186 of NC_069441.1, forward strand.
AGAGGTGTCCATAAATGGGGTTAAAATCCCGGGGGGGATAGTAAAAGTGGCGTTTCCCCCAGGGGTCAGCTTGGGCCGTTGTTTTTTATAATATTTATCAATGACTTGAGAAGGAATTAAGTGTTTTGGCAAATCGCCGTGACACGAAGATAGGTAGGATAATTGATTCAAAAGTAGATGTTAGGGAACTTCAGGAGGATTAGACAAACTCTACTCTTGGTCAGAAAAGTGGCAGATGCAGTTCAATGAGATAAATGCAAGGTTCTGAAGCTCGGAAGTGTCCATAACCCTAGCACTTATAAGTTAAATAATGTAGAACTTAGCCATACAGATTGCGAAAAGGACTTGGGGGTTATGGTAAGCAGCAACCTTAAACCAAGACAGCAATGCCTAAGCGTACGTAATAAGGCAAATAGATTACTGGGATTTATATCAGAAGTGTAAGCAACAGAAGTCCAGAGGTCATACTGCAGCTTTATACATCATTAGTTAAGGCCTCACCTAGATTATGCAGCTCAATTCTGGTCTCTCAATATTACAGAATGGACATAAATTCGTTAGGAAAACATTCAGCGTAGGATGACTAAATTAATACATAGCATTAGAAATCTTCCTTATGAAGAAAGATTGAAGACTCTTAAGTTACATTCACTTGTTAGACGAAGAATGAGGGAGACCTGATCGAAGTGTATAAGTGGAAGATAGGTATTAATAAAGGGATATTAACAAGGTCTTGAGGATATCTCTCCAAGAGAGAACCCGCATTAATGGATTTAAATTAGATAAGTTTAGAATTAGAAAGGACTTAGGAAAGTATTGGTTTGGAAATAGGGTAGTTGATGAGTGGAACAGTCTACCTAGTTGGGTTATTGAGGCTAGGACTTTGGGTAGTTTCAAATTTAGGTTGGATAAGTACATGAGTGGGAGGGGTTGGATTTGAGTGGGACTTGCACATCAGAGCTTATTTCTTGGGTAGCATTGAAAATTGGGTTGGTCAAATGTTTGTTAGTGGGATGAATTGTAAAGGACCTGCCTAGTATGGGCCAACAGGCCTGCTGCAGTGTTCCTCCTTTCTTATGTTCTTATGTAATCCATACTGAATATCATTTATCAAATTATGTTTATGAAGATGACTTCTTATAATATTTTTTATTATTTTTTTTTTTTTTTATTATCACACCGGCCGATTCCCACCAAGGCAGGGTGGCCCGAAAAAGAAAAACTTTCACCATCATTCACTCCATCACTGTCTTGCCAGAAGGGTGCTTTACACTACAGTTTTTAAACTGCAACATTAACACCCCTCCTTCAGAGTTCAGGCACTGTACTTCCCATCTCCAGGACTCAAGTCGGCCTGCCGGTTTCCCTGAATCCCTTCATAAATGTTACTTTGCTCACACTCCAACAGCACGTCAAGTATTAAAAACCATTTGTCTCCATTCACTCCTATCAAACACGCTCACGCATGCCTGCTGGAAGTCCAAGCCCCTCGCACACAAAACCTCCTTTACCCCCTCCCTCCAACCCTTCCTAGGCCGACCCCTACCCCGCCTTCCTTTTCCACAAACAGACTGATACACTCTTGAAGTCATTCTGTTTCGCTCCATTCTCTCTACATGTCCGAACCACCTCAACAACCCTTCCTCAGCCCTCTGGACAACAGTTTTGGTAATCCCGCACCTCCTCCTAACTTCCAAACTACGAATTTCTGCATTATATTCACACCACACATTGCCCTCAGACATGACATCTCCACTGCCTCCAGCCTTCTCCTCGCTGCAACATTCATCACCCACGCTTCACACCCATATAAGAGCGTTGGTAAAACTATACTCTCATACATTCCCCTCTTTGCCTCCAAGGACAAAGTTCTTTGTCTCCACAGATCCTAAGTGCACCACTCACTCTTTTTCCCTCATCAATTCTATGATTCACCTCATCTTTCATAGACCCATCCGCTGACACGTCCACTCCCAAATATCTGAATACGTTCACCTCCTCCATACTCTCTCCCTCCAATCTGATATTCAATCTTTCATCACCTAATCTTTTTGTTATCCTCATAACCTTACTCTTTCCTGTATTCACCTTTAATTTTCTTCTTTTGCACACCCTACCAAATTCATCCACCAATCTCTGCAACTTCTCTTCAGAATCTCCCAAGAGCACAGTGTCTTATAATATCAGCTATAATTGACTAGTAATTAGACTAGACTTGAGGTCAGGCTTATTGGGCGGTAATTTGATGTTAAAGACTTGTCTCCCACTTTAAAAATAGGAATTACATTGGCCATCTTCCATATATCAGATGCTGCACCTGTTTGAAGAGATGTATTAAAAAAGGTTAGTTAATGGATAGCAAAGTTCTATTTTGCACTCCGCATGAACCTTGAAAAAATTCATGAAGGTGAGGGGAATTATTTGCTTTAATCGATCTACCAGTTTGAGTTCTACATTGCTAGTGACTGTGATATTATGCTTTACTGTACATTAGACACACAGCCCTTATTGTCCCTTCCAGCCCTTTTCTCCTTCACCTCTGATCCTCTCTCCACCTTGTTGTTTGTAGTCCCAGCACTATTTTCTGCCCCGCAGCGTAGCATGACCCTTGTCGGTTCAGCATTTTATTTGATTCTAATAATTCTTAATAACTTTCGGTCTCATCCACATGCTGTTGCAGTTTACATTGATGTTTCTAAATCCTCTGACGGTTCCAGGTTTGCAGCATTGTTCCCGGACAACGTAGAACGAGATCCTTTATTAGACTCGGCTAGCATTTTTACAGCTAAATTTATGCACTTCTCGTTTCACTTAATCATATCGCATCTATGCCTACCTCAACGTTTGTAATTGTCTCAGACTCCCTTACTGCTTTGCAACTATTAAAAAAATTGATTAACCTCATCCCCTGGTTCTTCGTGCACAACTTTGATTATGCCGCATTTCTAGCAAGATATCGTTTTATGAGGAAATGGTATGGTGATACCGACAAGATGTGGAAAAAGACACTTATGTACAGTTCAGGACATTTATTAAAGGAAACGTTTCGCCACGAGTGGCTTCTTCAGTCCTAATACAGAGAAAACTAAGAAAACACACATATATATATAGTGGCGGGAGTCAGGTGAGGTGATGCGTGCGTAGGGGTGGTAGTAGTAGTACATAAGAACATAAGAATGTAGGAACACTGCAGAAGGCCCACTGGCCCATACGAGGCAGGTCCTTATCAAAACGACATCTACCTAAAGCTACTCAAGAAATAACTCCCGAACCCCTTGACACCAATCAAACCCAGCCCCTCCCACTCATATATTTGTCCAGTCGTAGTAGAAGTAGTAGTAGAAATGGAACTAAGGAGGTGAGGCTAGAGAGGGACCTGCTGGCATCAAGTAACACCAGTTCCCAGGATGGGTAATATCCTCTTGCTTAGTAATTTTGAAATACTGTAACTACCGGATTTTTGCTTTATAGTGTTACTGACAGAAATTAGTGCAGCTTCAATGCATTTTCTCCGTCTCAAGTCGTCTTCTTTAATAACTAGTTTAGCTTCACTGAATTTCATGAGGTGTCCAACATCGTCTCTATGTTGAACACATGCGTTTTTGCGGTCATCATTTCTGCAAGCATTTTTGTGTTCTGCTATCCTAATGTCCAGAGTTCTGGCTGTTTCCCCTACATATACCTTGTCACACCCCCCACATGGTATAGTGTAGATTCCTGCACTTGTGCCAGAATCATGCTTGGGTTTTTGTATCAGGTTCCTAATAGTAGTTGAAGAGCTGGTAGATATTTTAGCCAGTTTTCTGTCAAACATTTTTGAAACATTAGTGGCAACGTTGCTGACCGATAAAACGATGTAACTATACCATGTGGGGGGTGTGACAAAGTATATGTAGGGGAAACAGCCAGAACTCTGGACATTAGAATAGCAGAACACAAAAATGCTTGCAGAAATGATGACCGCAAAAACGCATGTGTTCAACATAGAGACGATGTTGGACACCTCATGAAATTCAGTGAAGCTAAACTAGTTATTAAAGAAGACGACTTGAGACGGAGAAAATGCATTGAAGCTGCACTAATTTCTGTCAGTAACACTATAAAGCAAAAATCCGGTAGTTACAGTATTTCAAAATTACTAAGCAAGAGGATATTACCCATCCTGGGAACTGGTGTTACTTGATGCCAGCAGGTCCCTCTCTAGCCTCACCTCCTTAGTTCCATTTCTACTACTACTTCTACTACGACTGGACAAATATATGAGTGGGAGGGGCTGGGTTTGATTGGTGTCAAGGGGTTCGGGAGTTATTTCTTGAGTAGCTTTAGGTAGATGTCGTTTTGATAAGGACCTGCCTCGTATGGGCCAGTAGGCCTTCTGCAGTGTTCCTACATTCTTATGTTCTTATGTACTACTACTACCACCCCTACGCACGCATCACCTCACCTGACTCCCGCCACTATATATATATGTGTGTTTTCTTAGTTTTCTCTGTATTAGGACTGAAGAAGCCACTCGTGGCGAAACGTTTCCTTTAATAAATGTCCTGAACTGTACATAAGTGTCTTTTTCCACATATCGTTTTATGTTGGGTCTCTGGTCATATTGATGTTCATCTCAATGAACAGGCAGACTCATCTGCGTGGTCAGCTGTACATGATTTCCCAGTTTTATATAGATGTATTCCATTCAGAGAGACTTTTGCTGTAATCTCTAACCACCGTCGCAACCGTTGGCATCACAAATGGTCGGATATGACAATACAAATTACATTCTATCAAACCAAGTTTATGTTTCTGGCCATCTTGTCATCGATGCCAAAGTTGAGAGACTATACTGTTCTCCTTTCCATCCTTGCTGTTCATTGATCCTTGTTGTTCATTGATCCTTGCTGTTCATTGATCCTTGCTGTTCATTGATCCTTGCTGTTCACTGATCCTTGCTGTTCATTGATCCTTGCTGTTCACTGATCCTTGCTGTTCACTGATCCTTGCTGTTCATTGATCCTTGCTGTTCACTGATCCTTGCTGTTCATTGATCCTTGCTGTTCACTGATCCTTGCTGTTCATTGATCCTTGCTGTTCACTGATCCTTGCTGTTCACTGATCCTTGCTGTTCATTGATCCTTGCTGTTCATTGATCCTTGCTGTTCACTTATCCTTGCTGTTCACTGATCCTTGCTGTTCACTGATCCTTGCTGTTCACTGATCCTTGCTGTTCATTGATCCTTGCTGTTCACTGATCCTTGCTGTTCACTGATCCTTGCTGTTCACTGATCCTTGCTGTTCATTGATCCTTGTTGTTCACTGATCCTTGCTGTTCATTGATCCTTGCTGTTCACTGATCCTTGCTGTTCATTGATCCTTGCTGTTCACTGATCCTTGCTGTTCATTGATCCTTGCTGTTCACTGATCCTTGCTGTTCACTGATCCTTGCTGTTCATTGATCCTTGCTGTTCATTGATCCTTGCTGTTCACTGATCCTTGCTGTTCACTGATCCTTGCTGTTCACTGATCCTTGCTGTTCATTGATCCTTGCTGTTCACTGATCCTTGCTGTTCATTGATCCTTGCTGTTCACTATCCTTGCTGTTCACTGATCCTTGCTGTTCATTGATCCTTGCTGTTCATTGATCCTTGCTGTTCATTGATCCTTGCTGTTCACTGATCCTTGCTGTTCACTGATCCTTGCTGTTCATTGATCCTTGCTGTTCACTGATCCTTGCTGTTCATTGATCCTTGCTGTTCACTGATCCTTGCTGTTCACTGATCCTTGCTGTTCACTGATCCTTGCTGTTCACTGATCCTTGCTGTTCATTGATTCCTTGCTGTTCACTGATCCTTGCTGTTCACTGATCCTTGCTGTTCACTGATCCTTGCTGTTCATTGATCCTTGCTGTTCACTGATCCTTGCTGTTCACTGATCCTTGCTGTTCATTGATCCTTGCTGTTCACTGATCCTTGCTGTTCATTGATCCTTGCTGTTCACTGATCCTTGCTGTTCACTGATCCTTGCTGTTCATTGATCCTTGCTGTTCACTGATCCTTGCTGTTCATTGATCCTTGCTGTTCATTGATCCTTGCTGTTCATTGATCCTTGCTGTTCATTTGATCCTTGCTGTTCATTGATCCTTGCTGTTCACTGTCCTTGCTGTTCATTGATCCTTGCTGTTCACTGATCCTTGCTGTTCATGATCCTTGCTGTTCATTGATCCTTGCTGTTCATTGATCCTTGTGTTCATTGATCCTTGCTGTTCACTGATCCTTGCTGTTCATTGATCCTTGCTGTTCATGATCCTTGCTGTTCATTGATCCTTGCTGTTCACTGATCCTTGCTGTTCACTGATCCTTGCTGTTCATTGATCCTTGCTGTTCATTGATCCTTGCTGTTCATTGATCCTTGCTGTTCACTGATCCTTGCTGTTCACTGATCCTTGCTGTTCACTGATCCTTGCTGTTCATTGATCCTTGCTGTTCATGATCCTTGCTGTTCACTGATCCTTGCTGTTCACTGATCCTTGCTGTTCATTGATCCTTGCTGTTCACTGATCCTTGCTGTTCACTGATCCTTGCTGTTCATTGATCCTTGCTGTTCACTGATCCTTGCTGTTCACTGATCCTTGTGTTCACTGATCCTTGCTGTTCACTGATCCTTGCTGTTCACTTATCCTTGCTCTTCATTGATCCTTGCTGTTCACTGATCCTTGCTGTTCACTGATCCTTGCTGTTCATTGATCCTTGCTGTTCACTGATCCTTGCTGTTCACTGATCCTTGCTGTTCACTGATCCTTGCTGTTCATGATCCTTGCTGTTCACTGATCCTTGCTGCTCACTGATCCTTGCTGTTCATTGATCCTTGCTGTTCATTGATCCTTGCTGTTCATTGATCCTTGCTGTTCATTGATCCTTGCTGTTCACTGATCCTTGCTGTTCACTGTCCTTGCTGTTCATTGATCCTTGCTGTTCACTGATCTTGCTGTTCATTGATCCTTGCTGTTCATTGATCCTTGCTGTTCACTGATCCTTGCTGTTCATGATCCTTGCTGTTCACTGATCCTTGCTGTTCACTGATCCTTGCTGTTCATTGATCCTTGCTGTTCACTGATCCTTGCTGTTCACTGATCCTTGCTGTTCACTGATCCTTGCTGTTCACTGATCCTTGCTGTTCACTGATCCTTGCTGTTCATTGATCCTTGCTGTTCACTGATCCTTGCTGTTCACTGATCCTTGCTGTTCACTGATCCTTGCTGTTCACTGATCCTTGCTGTTCACTGATCCTTGCTGTTCATTGATCCTTGCTGTTTCATTGATCCTTGCTGTTCACTGATCCTTGCTGTTCACTGATCCTTGCTGTTCACTGATCCTTGCTGTTCACTGATCCTTGCTGTTCACTGATCCTTGCTGTTCACTGATCCTTGCTGTTCACTGATCCTTGCTGTTCACTGATCCTTGCTGTTCACTGATCCTTGCTGTTCATTGATCCTTGCTGTTCACTGATCCTTGCTGTTCACTGATCCGGCTACACCCCCCGTCTTGCAGCACTGTATAACCCTAGTAGGTTTAACACTTTATTTTTTATAATAATTTTGGTGTGCCCATAAATTCCTCTTTTCTTTCCTAATAGATGCTTTAGTCACCTATTCATTCATTTGGGGTTGTTCTTATTTCACCTAATTTCTCTCTGGGGAATATATATACTTTGAGCACATTGTACATTATTAAAAAAAAGGCATAAGCACAGATCCCTTCATTATCATAAGTATGATCATCAATAAAATCATAATCAAAATTACCCCAGTCAAGACTAGACAGTAGTTCCCGAAGGCCATTATAATCTGCAGAACGAAAATTGGGAACTTTTATCGCATTATTCTTGTTATCATACTCCCAGGTAATATTAAAAGTAATATTACCTGATCAATTGCACCAAGCTCTTCAGTGATCTCTGAATTATTTACCAGTGTTCCTTATCTAACAAGACTAGATCGAGCACAGTATTATCTCTGGTAGGCTCTGTTACACACTGCTTCAAAAAACAGTCCTGAATTACTTCCAGGGAGTCAGTAGACTCAAGATTACTGGTCAAAGAAGTCAAGTCAATTTGACTGAAGTTAAAATCCCTTACAATTTTTATGTTATTGTGTCTAGAGACCCCAAATATTTTCGTTTCCTACTATAGTTTTCTAAGTTTGGAGATCGGTATATTACACCTAAAATTAAATTTTCTTGACTTTTTAGAAATTTTATCCAAACAGATTCTGTGACTAATCCATCTATTTTGATACCTGTTTTTTATGGAACAATATATTTCTCGTAAATATATTGCTACTTCTTCACCCTTCCCGTTATTACTGTCAACACGAAACATCTTAAACCCTTGAATGTAGCACTCATAAGTGACGTTCTAACTCTTTAAATTATACTACGTGTCAGTTATTGCAATAACATCAGTGTTTCCTGCCCACGATGCCAAATGTAATTCAAGAATTTTATTCCCGGGGCTTCGACGATTATTAGTATAAAATAAGATAGTATGGTTTTTCTTCTGCGCCTTTTTCCTATTGAACTTTTCTTTTCCAGTTACTTTCATTATTACCCAATGTTACTTGATGACTGGTAATCTTAATATTCATGATATCAAAGACTAAATCAATATTTCCCCACTATATTTTTCTCTTCCTAAACCTATACCTCCAACTAATCTTAGTTTAATTCCCTAGCAATACCCTTAACTGAATTAGCGAGAGCATCTACACCTGTCCTGGATAAATGAACCCCTTCCTTGGCATGCATGCCATTTCTGCCATATAAGTGGTCCTAATTGTCAATGAATGGTACGGCATTATCCTTACAATGTTTGTTCTGCTTACAATTAATCCCTGCACTCCTAGGTAAAATGCCACACTCCTTCTTAATTATATCTGTTGCTGTCCACAACAATTAAGAATCAGGAAGAGTAGGCTCAGTTGCAATGGTCTTGTGGAGGTTGGAAATCAGTCTTGACAAGCTGGCAGCAGGTTAGGTTGCAGGACAGGGCTGGCAGGTAAGAACATCAGAGGCCAGCATACTGGTGTGTTATTTGGCGTGATTAAGGTGACAGGTTTGTAGAAAAGCCATTCTCAAATTTCTTGAAGCTGCTCCTAGATAGGTGGTAAAATTTTGTTTTGTTTCCAAAGGTGAATCGATAAAGGACAACGTTGTTACAGTTACACAGAAAGCTTACAGAGTATGTCATCACACGAGCATAATCACCTCATTCATCAATAATGCTCCACATTAATTATGTCACATATTGTCTTTTACTATTTGTGAGTTTATTATTAATATTGACTTTGTTTCATTATGAAGTCAGCTAAAAAAAATTTATATAGTATTTAATTTTAAGTTATACTGATGGATCATTTTCAATGGAAATTGACAATCTCTATTTGTGGGGCTATATTAAATAATATTTTACTCCATGTTCCAGACGGGAAAATGCAGCAACTACATTATGTCGGAGACCTTCCTGTACAGGACTTTAAGTTTTGTGTTCCCCAAGGGTTCATATCTCACAGCCAAGATCGACCCCATGTAAGTAAATGCTCATATTTAGCTATCATTGTCTCTAAAGGCCAAGGACGTCATCAACAGTCACAATTACTTCTTCATTAGTCGCAATCAACATCTAACTTCACGAACATAGGAAAGGAGGAACATTGCAGCAAACCTACTGACCCATACAAGGCTGTTCCTTCTCAAACCCGAACCCACTAATAAAATTGTTTACCCTGCGTTATAAATATGAAGGCCAACCTACAGATTAACCACCGTACTGCCGAGTGCATTCTCAGCACAGTCACCATGGCCGACTTCCAACAGAAGATCAAACTCAACCCCAAACTCCAGTCTTTCTGCACCAATAGCCGATGGATGGATTTGTGAAGGACCTGCCCAGTATGGGCCACCAGGCCTACTGCAGTGTTCCTCCTTTCTTACATTACGTTCTTAAGTACTGGTTTTCGAACAGAGTTGTGGATGCGTGGAACAATCTTCCGAGTAGGGTGATAGAGGCTAGGACCTTGGGTGGCTTTAAAGAGATTGGGCAAATATATGAATGGGATGGGCTGGGTTTGATTGGTGTCGTGGGTACGAGAGTAAATTCTTGGGTAGCTGTGGGTAGTGGTGATTTTGGTAAGGACCTGTCTTGTATGGGCCAGTAGGCCTTCTGCAGTGTTCCTCCATTCTTATGTTCTTATAAAAGGACATAGGTCGTGATTCTTTGATTAATAACTTATCATACCGCATCTTAACTAATTAAAGAAACAAGTGCTAGGGCTCAATTTTACCTCAAATTAATTCAAGCCAAACAACAACTGGACTTAATCACCAGAAACCAGTCATAACGACAACTTTTAAAAAGGTTACATACAGGGTATATTCAAGGCAGCCCTGTGTTAGCCTTCCTCTGCCAATCTTCCCAGACATATCATTGTCCTTCAGCACCTCACCTAGCACCCCGTATCATCATCATCACAGCCGACAAAGAAGGTGGAGCCGTCATTCTCAACACCCGCGAATACAGCACCAAAATTATGGACAACTTGAAAAATCAGTCTGCATACGAGCCCATCAACACACAACACTGGGAGGCACTCACCAAGGACTTCTTATTCAAAACCAGACGTACTAACAAAGGAAGAAAACTTCGCTTAACACCTAGCAACCCTAAACCAGCACAAATGTAAGGACAACCTAAGACACACAACACATCACGTATAGGTAGTGCACACACAAATTTGCCGGAATTCTCGCCAAACTCATTTATATGGAGTATATAATACTGTTAAAGTACATGTTCATCATTGTGGCTTAGCGCAACTTTTTGAGTGTAATAATAACAATTACGTAAATGTTGGGGGGGGGGGGGGTGAGTCACTAATATTGTAAGTGCTTTGTATCATTGTACATTATGTTAGTTATGTAGTTAGGTGCATATCAGACTCATAATGAATAGTTACTTTGTGGGCAGGATCAGAGCCACTGATAATGTCTCTTTTTATATTTATTTATTCACATATATATACGTAACTATCTATGTATATTGTATGAACTGCTTTAAATAAAATATAAAAAATAAGGAACAACCCAAGATACTATGACCTAGGGTTAAATTATGATGGTTATTAATCTCTGTGTTCAATGAACAATGATATGACGATGTTCAATATGATGATCTGAGCTAATGGGGGGGGGGGGAGTTGAAATGTCCTAAAAATATTTGTTATTGAATGAGCTTAATAAATGTGTATATTTAGTAATGGGATGCGACGAGGCTCAATAAAGTGATTCGGTATTTTTATACTCTTATGTAAGTTAATGGGCATGTATGACACTGATATAATTCCTGTGAATATAAATTTTCATAAGTCATATAATATTATGTTTCAATTTTTGTACATATGAGAATATGTAATATGTGAGTCCGTGACTATATCATGTGTAATGATCTCATGGATGACCACAATCATAATTATATAAATGGTTTTTAGTGTTAGTCATAATACTAAGTTCAATCTTATGTTGTTTTTTCTAAATATTAATTGTCATGTTGGCATCATCTATGTTTCTTACACTAAAGAGAAATTTTTTATTGTCAACAAGAGTCTATATTCAAGGTTTAAATCATGTTGGTAATTCATTTGCGATCACTAAACAATAGTATGATCTGGGGTGGGGGGGGGGGTGTCGGGGGGTTGTGGGGGTTATGGGGGGGTTGTGGGAGTACGGCTCAAACATATTTTATTACATGTACTTAATTAATGTGTATAATGCTGATAGGATGGGATAATTGAGAATTGTTTTTAATTACTATTGCTTGCACAGTTTTCTTTTGTTTTTGCATAAAGACAATTTACATATATCAGGAGTGTGTAGTGTACTAAGTCACATTATTGTAACTTGAAATGATTTGATTGGTGTTGGGTATAATATTGTGTAATGTTGTTCATCACTCACGTGTTGTGGGTTGTACTGAGTCATGTGAAGAGGAAATTTTCTAAAGGCAATGTAAACGAGCAGTGTGTTTTGATTATGAGGACGTAGCTGTTTTTTTGTTTTATCTGACCCTGTATGCTTTTATTTACTTATTGTAATATGTGTTTTAAATAAAATATAAAAAAAAACTCATTTACTGGGAACTATCAGCCTCCTGGAAACTATCAGCTCCGCTCACCTAAAACACTCAGGTGACTTCATAACCCGCATCAGAGGCCACTCTTCCTGAACAAGAAACTAAGTAGTTTGGCCGTCACTTCCCTCTTCACTAAGGTACCCACCACACAATCCATTAACCTTATCCGACATAAAATCAGTCACGACCTAAATCTTCCACTTCCTCCCGAAGATTTTGTTAACCTGATTGAACTCTGCATTAACTTCAACTGTTTTTCTTTCAACAACAGGCTCTGCACTCAAACGTATGGTATGGGAATGGGTTCCTCCATCACCGCCGGTTTAGCCAACTTACACATGGATCACCTAGAAGCTGAACACTTCGCCAATATCTTACCCATCAACATCATATGGTTACATTATTTGGGCGACGTTCTCATAATGACTCCCAAACGATGAAAATTAGACACATGTGCAACATCTGGGTATCTTTATTGTAGACGTTTCTCCATCCAGTGGCTTTATCAATACAAATTCAAGGATATAACTGGAAAACAGAAGAACTATGTACAATTCATGTACAACTCCCAAACGTTTCAATATACAAGAACTACAGAGAAGACTCAGTGCAGTTGAACTGGCCATCCAATTCACACTTGAAGAATAATCCAATGACAGGTTACCATTTCTCGACGACGTTATTCATAAAGTGGATAACACCCTTAAATTCCAAGTTTACAGAAAGCCTACAAAAAAAAATTATCTCACACAGTTCTGCTCCAGCCAAAATAAAAACACCAAACGAGGCATCACCATCAGATTTTTCTCAAGAGTACATCAAATTTGCAGCCCAGACTGTATTGACGATGAATGTGCATACATACACCAAACCTTCACTGAGCTACAATTTCCTTCCTCCAAGCATCAGTTCACACGCACTAACACAAATTTAAGCAAAGTCATAATCCTCCTGAACAGCCAAGTTGGCTTTAACGTCTCCAAAGTACATACACATACCAATTCTAGAGTCGTTAGAGCAATCAGTACATACATCAAAGACTTGAACGGGACCCAAATGAGGAACAGTGAACCAATCAATGTAAATGTTTACACAATCTCTTGAGGAGGTAAAGGTCAGTGAAACAGCGTGTACCTTTCAAAAACGTTTTTATGAAGGAAAAACAAATAAACATGCAGGATAATGTGATCGTGTATTGACAACGTTACTCCCACAGAGTGGGTTTTATCAAGTCACAAACAGATGTACCTGGGTGTTGTTGTTGAAGATTCGCCGGTATTCTCCCGGCCCGGACCCTTCCAAGTGGTGGCCCGGCAATGGCTCCTTGTCTAGGGAGTGTCTGAGACCTAAGTCTCCCATGGGAGGAGGCACAAATACCCCCCTCATCTTGTGAGCTACAAACTCTGGCACCAACCCCGCCCTAGAAGGGCAGGGTTGGTGCCATCGACACCATCGACACGATGACGATCATCTTCTTCTTTCTTGGCCCTCCGGTTGGAGGGTGTCGTCGTTATCTATCTTGCACTGACTTCCCTGAAGAGAAGCGTAGTCGGGCAAAGGCAGCAGTTACAGGGTTGATTGGAGCAGACAGCAAAGTGCTGGGGAAACTTATCTTCATGGTGAATGGTCATGGATAGTCATGCTAGAGGAGGGTACCGTCTTCAAGGTCCCCATTCTGAAGCATCCTGAATTTCCTCTTTGAGGCGTACTCGACTTCCACAAGGTGTTGGGTGTTGGCAGTGAGTAGTCTGGTCATGTCTGCAGTGGTGTATGTAACAGTTTGGTCGTAGGTATACTTGACTGCTCCGTCCTGGAGGTGCTGATGGATTTCTGAAGACAGCATTCTGGTCTTATACTGCTTGGTTGTGTAGAAGTATACACCCTTCAAGTATCGGACATGTTGTGGTCCAGCAGTGTCAGTGGCAGTGGCACCGTGAGGTGCATCCACAGTTTCTTGTGTTTTTGCTTTCTTGGCTGGTGGCTGAACTGGTTCATTCATTCATTAAAGATTTGCCGGTACTTCCGGCCCGGGTCTTCTCCAGATGGTGACCCGGCGGTGGCCCCCGGGGCGGGGGTGTCGATCGTCTTCTTCATTCTTCTATCTTCTCTCTTGGGCCCTCCGGTTGGAGGGTAACTTCTTCTTCTATCTTGCACTGACTCCCCAAGTGGGGAGTGTCTTCTTTCTTTCTCGTCGGCAGGCATCGCAAGGTCAAGGGTCTTCAGGCACTTGTAGCCCCATCAAATGTTGGTAGTGTGGCATTGGTTCTAGGTGATTCAGACTTTTACCTAGAAAGCGGTACAGGCTCCATTGGATTTTTTTTTTTTTTTTTTTTTTTTTTTTTTTTTTTTTTTTTTTTTTTTTTTTTAAAGCGGGGGGGGGAGAGGAGGTAGGGGAGTGAAAGAGGGAAGAGTAGGAGAGGTGATAGATGGAGCGTAGTGGCGACTCGTAGTTGTATGTGGCGGCGTCATCGAGGTGGTGGGTGGGCAGCCAGGATGGGGATGAGAGTTCCCAGGTCTTGGGTGGCGAGGTACACCAGCCGGGCTGCGGTGTCTTCTCGGTTCGGGTCCCCAGGCGCCATTGGGAAGTGCCTTCGTCGGAGTGACACCGTCGCTGGACAGTCGAGGAGGTAGTGCACTAGTGGACCTGGGACCATCTGGTTGCAATGGCAGCAGCGCTCCTCTCGCACGCGGTCAATGAGTCTTCTGGCAGTAGGGTAGCCAAGTCGCAGCCGGTGGACCCCAACCTGCAACTTCCTGTCTAGCCTCCGCATTCTCGGCGGGGGCTCCCCCCGGGTCGCCCTGGTCATACCAGATCCGGCTCCGCGATGTGCCTGGCCCTGGTAGCGGGTGCCTGGCTGCATCAGCTGCCCACAGATCCACCTGCCTTCGGCTGATAGCAATGGTGGTCACTGGCTGGGCCTCAAGGGTTGCCGACTTCGCCGCTCGATCTGCCGCATCATTCCCAGCGAGGTCGATGTGGCTCGGTATCCAGTTGATTGTTGCTTGCTGTCCCTGCTCCTTAAGTGTCTGCAGGTCCTTCCTGATGGCAGTAATTAGCCGGATGTTGTCCCTGGGCTCCCTGTGCATGACGGCCTGGATCGCCGCTCTGGAGTCCACATGAATGACTGGGGGTCGCCGATGATCCAGGAGTGTGTGTTTGCAGGCCCTCTGGATGGCATGGAGTTCTGCCTGGAGAATTGTGCAGTGATCTTGGAGACGCCATCAAGCCGTCAGAGTGGCATGGTGCACCCCGGCACCTGTGCGGCCAGCCTCTGGATCCCGGGAGCCATCGGTGTAATATACGGCGCACCCAGGGTGCTCTGCTGCTGCAATACTCACTGCAGCCCATTGCTGCAGCACGTGTTGTGGACAGTGACACTTGCCAACTGGGAGGTCTTGGATGTGGATCACAACTGCTTCTGGTGCCCCAGGGCGGGAGTACAGAGTACCCCGCCACAGGCCGGTCACAGCCCTTGTCGACTATAAGCGCCATGGGGAGGAGTTTGCTTGCTACATCAGCCGCTGACCACACCCACAGCCGGCCAGAAGACTCCCTGAGGTCTCCCTGTTGCCGTTCAAGGAGGTGTTGCAGCAGTCCCTCTCCACCGGGGAGTTGTACGTACTTGGCCACCCTCCTGGCTGCCACAAGGGCGATTCTGTCGCGTAGCGGCTGCAATTGAGCCTCATGATTCAGGGGCACAGTGTTCGTCCACCTCGGCGCCCCCAACATGATCCGAGCTGCAGTATTTTGACGACGTTTGAGTCTTCGAAGGTGCGTTGGGCGGGCATGGACAAGGGTAAGTGCCCCATAATCGATGAGAGAGCGCACCGCCTGCACATAGAATAATCGGAGAATGTCACGGCTGGCCCCTGACCTAGGGCTGGCGAGGGCCGCATGGCGGTGACCGTTGCATGGTCCGCTCTCTGACGTACTCCGCCTGATTCCGAAAGGAGAGCCGATTGTCGATGTGCACTCCCAGGTACAGGTAGCTACTAACCCAGTCCGAGATTGACTCCTGACATCTGCAGTCTCCCCTCCGGCACATTGGCATGCAGGATCATGGCCTTGGATTTTTCTGCTGAGACCTTGAGGCCGAGACGACGGCAGGCGGTGGAGAGGAGGTTAAGGTCACGTTGGGCTCTATGCATCAAACCACATCTCTCGGTGATGATGAGGGCAAGATCATCAGCGTAGCTGAGCAGCTGGGTGCCTAAAGAGAATGGCAGCTGCACCAGCTCATGCATCAGGACATTGAAGAGAGCGGGGCTGAGGACCCCTCCCTGCGGGGTGCCGTTTTCAAGGGGCCTGAGGGTGGACACTTGTCCCTGGAAACGCACTCGTGCACACCTGCCCTGCAGGTATGAAGAGATCCAGGCAAGGAGCCTTCCCTTCACGCCCCTGCCTGCTAGGAGGTCAAGGATGGCTGGTGCGCTGGCAAGCTCAAAGGCTTTCCTCGAGGTCCAGGAAGACAACAATTTTGGGTCTCTTGTTTGACCCAATGCTGCAAGGAGGGTGGTGATGCTCTCTGCTGTGCCCACTCCTCGTGTGAAGCCGTATATGTGACGGTGTTCCGGGCCAAGCTTCCACCGTAGTCGCTCAAGGATCATCCTCTCAGCCGTCTTGGACAGACAGCTGGTGAGAGAGATGGGCCTCATGCTTTCCGGGTCCCTGGGCTTGGGGATGGGCAGGACGATGGCCTCCTTCCACGCAGTGGGGAGTTGTCCAGCCCTCCAGGAGCAGTTGATGACCTCCAAGAGTGCATCATGTCCAGAGGGGCCCGCCCTTGCGATCATACTGTAGGTGATGCCATCCTGGCCAGGGGTGGTGTCGTGTGATGTCCTGAGGGGCTGCCTTCAGCTCCCGGTCGCTGAAGTCTACATCCGGTGTCGTCGTGTTCGCAGCATGCAGCCTGTAGCCTGGCAGTCCTGTCTGGGAGGAGGACAGCCTGGAGGTTCTGCACATCTTGTGGCAGGCGTGCTGTTGCTGCCCTGGAAGTGAAGAGGTCGACCAGCCTCTCTGCTTCACCAGCCGGGTCATGGTGAGCACGCGCTGTTCCTCTGCGTTTTCCGGTAGCTATACCTATTTTCGCCCAGATCTCAGACAGGGTAGTGGCATGGCCGAAGGAGGCACACCATTCGAACCACTTTGCCAGGCGGACTCTGTGGGAGATGTGGCGAGCGTGCCGCACCACCTCTCTCAGTAGCCGAAGGGTGTCAGCAGTAGGGTTGCGTCTGTGGAGCCTGCGGGCACAGTTGACACGGTGGTTCTGCTCCTTGACTGTCTCGTCGTAGAACCACCAGTCCCGCTTGATGGTACCTCCAGCCTTGGTAAGTGGGATGGCCACCTCAGCCGCATGGGTGACGGCAGCTTGGAGGTTCTGGGCAGCCGCATCAGGATTGTCAGAGAGGGAGGTCGTCTCCCACCATTGCTGTATGACATCCTGGAAGCACTGCCAGTCCGCCTTCTTGAAAATTCCACGTGGAGGCGGTGTGTATGGGATGTGCTGGGGTGAGCGCCAGCGTGGTGACGATCGCGAAGTGGTCGCTGGTGAGAAGTGGGTGGAGTTCCCACCTCACTCCAGGCTGCAGTCTCCGAGAGAGGAGAGTGACATCCAGTCGGTTGCGCCGTGGTGTGTCGGCTCCCCATTGTTGAGGAGGACGACGTCAGGAACATCATCGAGCACTGCCGCCAAGTGCCTGCCCGTCTCATGGTATGGGGACAGAGTGGAGAAGCTCATGATGGGGCGTTGATGTCCCCCGCCACGAGCACGCCCTCGAGGCGAGATATGGACAGAGCTGCAACCTCCGAGAGGTCGAGAGTAAACGTGCGCTCCGGTACACATTGTAAATAGTCAGTGGTCCAGATGGCAGTTGCAGCGTGACAGCTTGCACCTCCACCCCTTCACCGCAGTTGATAGGGTCATGACGATCGAGTGGGGGATGCAATTCCGCACATAGATTGCGGTGCCCCTGGCGGGGGGCCACACCACGCTGCAGGTATGCAGAGAACCCAGGGATGCGTGGCTGTGGGGGGGTGGGGGCTTGACAAGGGTTTCTTGGAACAGAAACACATCTATCTCATCCCGGACTGCCGCTGGATAGCTAGGTGGAGTTTCTGCCTCAGACCACAGATGTTCCACTGGAGAATTTTAGGGACTGCCGGGCGACCCGTCGGACTCCATCTCCTCCTGTTCGGCCATGGTCCTCCGGAACATCCGTGCGTGTTCTACCATTTCCTCGGCGTGAAGACCTGGGTGAGGTGATCTTTCAGGGCTGCTGAGTCGACCCTCTCCAGGAGAGCCATGCTGTACACGGTAGTCAGGAGCTCCTTGCAGACCTGCCTGTCCTTCATTGATGGGAGTAGCATGGATAGCACCTCTACCACAAGCTTGATTACGGTGACAATGTGAACCTGCGAGGTGCCCTCCTCTGGGGGACAGGGCTTTCCTGGCTGCGGCCTGAGGTTGTTGGCCCACTCCCGCGATTGTTGCTGCTGCTGACCCGCAGGTCGCGCAGGTCTCCGTGGTTCTCTGTGCCATCTGACTGGGTGCCGCGGCCTGTTTCCTGCGCACTCGGGTGGGGACTGACTCGGACGGGAAGTTCCCTTGCTGGTGTCCTGTCTGGTGCTGAGTAGTCCGCAGCTCCTTGAGCAGCTGTCCTGAGCCGGGCTTGTTGTGTTCCTTTGTTCCGTTTCTGCTGAGCTTCGAGACTTGCCCATGCCGTTGTTCCCTTGCGGTGCAACTGGTCTCCTCTGTTGCTCCCCCAGTGCTGGGAACTCTCTGCTGTAGGGTGTGGCCGCCGCAGAGGGCCTGTACTGGCTGCCGCGATTGGCGGTGATGATAGTTCCATGGGTTGGGGCGTGGAGAGGGGGCATTGGTCGATGTCCCCACCTGTTGCTGTTGGTGTTTACCGAGTTGGGCTGGGCTGTCGCCACAGGGGCATCCGCTGTCGCACCTGTTGCCACCGCTGTACCATGACAGGACAGCCTGGTTCCATGCGTGGTGTTTCTTGCCGCAGTTGGCGCACTTGGGTTCGGGGCGTGGTGGTCTCGGGGGCGGGCTGCTTGAGCAATGCAATGCAATCCTTGGAGTCGTGCTGCTTGCTGCAGACTCCACAACTTCTTCACATGTTGGCAGGTAGCCGCGATATGGTTGAAACCTGGCAGTTGTAGCATTGTAGTGGGCCCTCTACATATGGCGAATCTTGAACCGCCCCACACCCCCAGTGCGACGTGGGGATGGTAGGGGCCCTCGGTGGTGGATCAACATATTCCGTGTTGGAATCTTGTTGGTCCCGGTGGTCAGCCTCTCTGCCTTGACAATGTTGGTTGCATCGAGGAAATCGCTCTCTGCTGGTATGGGTACAGGGACGTGGAGCACAACCCCCTTGTGCATCTTTTTCTTGAGCCAGGAGCCTCCCTTATCTCGGATTCTCTGCAGGCCATTGCCTTCAGTCGATCGTATGTGTCCTCGTCGCGCGGCTTCGCCACGATCTCTCCCCTGAGTGTGATGTCGCAGCTGAGCTTGATGGAAGCATGGTCGCCTCCAGGTTCTTCACCATGTCGTAGTGAGGGATAATGAACTTGTTGAAGGCCACAGTTGGTTGCCTTGCAGCACGGTTCTGAGGTCTTGAGCGCCCCTGTTCCATCTCGTTCTCCTCTGTTGCCTGTGAGGCTTCGTCTGGGTTGGTTGTTCCTGGTGCCATCTGCTGAGGAGGAGGGTCCTGGGTCACTTCCATGGTCCCCATATGTTGGGGGGTGTCCACCTGCTGGGCGGGCTTGGGTTGGCCTCGGCTGTCCTCATCGTCCCCTGGCCATCTGGGAAGCAGCTGGGATCAGCTGAGGCGCTTCTGTGGCATCGCCCTGCAATGCAGGTTGTCCTTGGGTTTCTTCGCTGGCCCTTCCACTTCCTCCACGTCGCCCTGACAGTCGTCGTCGCATGATGACATGGGCCGTTTGCCTCTTGGTTCCTGAGATGACATGGCCGTACAGCCACCCCAACGAGGCTCGTAGCTGTGTGCCACAGTTCCAAGACCTATTAACAACGCAGCTGGGTTCACAGTGGTTCACAAGCGAGTATCACGTCACTCACTGGTATCGTATTGTGAAGACCTAGGTTACAAATGGATATTTTCCCAGAGCACTGAGCACACACATATGACTCACAATTGCACGAATGGCGAGGGCAATCAGGTGCTATGCGTAAACTAACACAGCACCAGGCACCTGGCGAGCTGTACCAGTGCACGAAGCACACTGGCTGGTCAGCGCCACGCCACAGCACACGTACGAATCACACGAATGCACGACAGATTCGCAATTGTGCGTAAACTAACACAAAACTCACTGCAGAATGTCTTGAAAGAAAAGCACTTAGTCACGAACGTTCCCGTGCGTAGCGATGGCGCGGCGCAGCACGCACGAACGCCCACGAATTATGTTGCCACGGTAGCACACGTTGACTGGCGTGGCTGTGCGTAAACTAACACAGAACACGCCAGACTCACTGCAGAATGTCTTGAAAGAACAGGACTTAATCACGAAAGTTCCTGTGCGTAACGGTGGCGCGGCGCAGCACGCACGAACGCCCACGAAAGCACACGAATTATGTTGCCACGGTAGCACACGTATGACTGGCGTGGCTGTGCGTAAACTAACACAGAACACGCCAGACTCACTGCAGAATGTCTTGAAAGAAAAGCACTTAGTCACGAAATTTCCTGTGAGAAACCATGCGTAAACTAACATGGACCTCACAGGGAACATCCCAGCATTCGTGAGTGCTCCCACGAATGCGTGGTCCACGCACGAAGGCGCGAACCGTGCGTAAACTAACACAGGTCGGCGAGAAGGAGTCACTCTGAACACTGAGCGATCCACTCTGAACACTCCAAAACCTCCGTATCGCGTTCTAAGGTCTATGACTGATATCAGCAGAGGGGTGCCGTGCACAACCGCACTCCACCGAGGTCAGGCAGCGACTCCCGCTGAACTGGTGAAGACGAGATTTCCGACTGGTCAGTTGTTCTAGCAGTGGATGGAAGCGGTAGTGGACTCTCATTGGTGGAGTTTGCCGACGTCTCAGTGGTCTCTGATTGGTCCATCTCTGTGTCTAGTGGAGGTTGTGAGAGCGGTGGAGCAGCGGTGATGCTGGTAATATTTGCAGTAGATTTTAGGATCTCAGTGGAAGGTGGTGATGCAGGGAATGTGAGGCCAGGCATATTATTTAGTTTGAAAAGTTCATTGATGGTGGTGTTGAAGGAACCAGGCTCAGCTGCATTATGTACATGAGCATACATAATGCAATAAAGAATCTTGGTGGAGTCGGCAGTAGGTGCTGGCAGGGGAGTGGTGGGAGCAGCTTGCGTGGCTTGCAGTATCTTGGTAGTGTCTGCTTGAAGCTTGGCGATAGCAGAATATGTGGTTGCTTGTGGGTTGGGTTTCTTTTGTTGTTGTTGTTGTTGTTGTTTCTTGAGTATGTCTCTTCTGGTAGGGCACCTGGCAGCAAGAGTATGGTGGTCATTCTTGCAGTTCAAGCATTTAGGTGGTGAAGCAGTAGTGCAATTCTTGAAGTCATGACCCTCACGGCCACAGGTGGGGCAGAACGTCTTAACCTTGGTAGGACAAGCACTTGTGGTGTGTAAGTATTAGTAACAATTATAGCACTGTGAGATATGTTGGAATTTCTCTGCTTCGATGAAGGCTGGGTTGATGTGGAAGTAGTGAATAGCCAGGCCCTCAGCGGAGCTTGGCTCCCTGTTGACTCACTGGGTGACCTTCAGCATGGAGAAGCATTGGGGATTTTGTAATAAGTCCCCCTTGGCCCAAGGGGTTTTTTGCTTGATAGATGACAGATTTCTTTAGTGGCCTGAAAAGTGATAAAGGGTTTTGGTCCATGAGGAAAACCCGTTCTCCTGGCCCTAGGGCTGGGGGAATCAAGACAAAAATCCCTGGGCTCGTAAGTGGTATAGCAGTAGTGGTAAGTGTTTCTCAGCCTGGTTTTTCGTACAACGACAACAAAGGGCCTCTTTGAGCATAAAATGCATTAATTTGACTTGCAGCCTGCCACTAACGACAGCTGCAAGTGCTAGTTTTGGACGACTCATTGGTTGTGCCACTGCTGGTTTTATCTTTACTCTGAAGTAAAGCATAGTGGAAGCATGCTCGGTGGTCTTGAAATGATGTACCTGGTTAATAGACATGTGTATTTATAGGGTGGGGGAGTAGGTGGGAGTACTGGATTGGTGGATTTGAAACGGTCGGTAAGGGATCACCGAAAAGTTTTTGTAGGTTGGGGGAACTGAGAGGACCCCCCTGGATGGGCGGTGTGTATTAGTTATGTAGGATAACGAGAGGGGTTTTTGGCAAGA
>NC_069441.1:2870221-2918277 GCF_026875155.1 Cherax quadricarinatus
TCCCTACCTCACTCCCTCCCTCACCACCTACCTCATCCCTCCCTCAACCCCTCACTCCCTCCCTCACTCCTCTATCATGTGGGGTTCGAACACGTGGATAGGGTAAAGAAATACTCACGTAGGCTGGTAGTACGTATATTACGGATAGTGTGTGAAGCGCCCAAACAGCCGTGACCTGCCTCCTTGCTCACTCTCGTAAGACTGACCGCCCACATTTACCCTATGTGAAGGGGTGTTTGAAAATGCTGCTAGGTCTCTCAGTAGTAGTACCAGTTCCTAGTAACCAGTTACCAGTAACTGGTACTACTACTGAGACCTCCCTCACTGCCTCCATCACTACCTACCTCACTACCTCCCTCACTACCTCCCTCACTGCCTCCCTCACTACCTCCCTCACTACCTCACTGCCTCCCTCACTGCCTCCCTCACTGCCTCACTACCTCCCTCACTATCTCCCTCACTACCTCACTGCCTCCTTCACTACCTCCCTCACTACCTCACTACCTCCCTCACTACCTCACTGCCTCCCTCACTGCTTCACTACCTCCCTCACTACCTCCCTCACTGCCTCTCTCACTACCTCACTGCCTCCTCACTACCTCCTCATTACCTCACTGCCTCCCTCACACCCCCTCACTACCTCCCTCACTACCTCACTGCCTCCCTCACTACCTCACTGCCTCCCTCACTACCTCACTGCCTCCCTCACCACCCCCCTCACTACCTCCCTCACTACCTCACTGCCTCCCTCACTACCTCACTGCCTCCCTCACTACCTCACTACCTCACTGCCTCCGCTAAGTCGGATAATCCCGGATCCTTGGTTTACGTTTTTATAGTCACCGTCTTATAAAAACGCTAATGGCTTATAATGCTGAAGCATCCTCAAGCTGGAGCCATTTGTTGTCGTGTGTGTGTGTGTGTGTGTGTGTGTGTGTGTGTGTGTGTGTGTGTGGTGTGTGTGTGTGTGTGTGTGTGTGTGTGTGTGTGTGTGTGTGAGGGACGGACAGACCCCAACACACACAAAACGTTAACAATCCATGTTTTAAGTTGATCACTCTTGATTGAAGTTGATTACAGAGAGAGAGAAGACCACCAGATGAACATGACCCGATAATGACGGAAAAGAAAGTGAGAATATCAATGAAATCATATTCAGTGGCGGTAATACTCCGTCCCCTCCCTCCCCTCCCTCCCCTCCCTCCCTCCCCCCCTCCCTCCCCCTCCTATTGTTCAATTAGCCGCGGGTAATTAGCTGACGCTGCACTCACTTACCGGGCTCATTAAGAACCAAGTGATCATTAACTCAGCAGCGGTCATTTAACACGTTGAAATTTATGCTTTGTTGTTCTGGTAATGTATTCAAATCCATTAGTTTTTGCTCGGCTGACCCGCGGCAACACTCGTAGCCACGCAGACACATGTTGCACTGCAACACTCGTAGCCACGCAGACACGTGTTGCACTGCAACACTTTTCCAACTAGCCGTTTCTGCCTATGTAGGTCGAGACGTGGCTGTGGTGTTAAAAGTCATTAGACAAATCAAAGGGTTTTCTTTGGAAGACTACGTACCCTTTTCGGGAACCATTTCGGGAAACCCCATGATGACAAAAAAAATTGAGTTTAGAATTAAGTGTTGTACGGAGAGAGAGGGGAGAGAGAGAGAGAAGAGAGAGAGAGCGAGAAAAGGGAGAGAGAGAGAAGGAGAAGGGGAGAAAAGAAAGGGTCTGGGAAAAATGAGAGGGCAGGTCAACATCGGGGAAAAACCTTTTTTAAAGGGACTTTTCCCAAAACCCCCAGTGGCTTGTTTAAATTCAATACAGAGATAATACGAAAACCGGGTAAGATGGAGGTTATCAGTCCCTCAGTTTTTGGCAGAACAACAATGAGACTGAAAAACCTTAAAAATGTACTGTCCAGTATGTTTCCTGTGTGAAACCCTGTGTTGCGCTTTTTTATTTTCAGAAAACTCATCATTCACCTGCAACAAAAGTTTCCCTGTCTTTTTTTAATTATATAAAAGTTGCCCCAATATTTTTTAGTTTATACAACCAGATATATCCAAGTTTTTAGTTTTTTTAAAACATGGTTTTTTTAAATTTTCAAAACTCACAAAAAATCGATAACGCGATTGCAAAAAAAAAAAACTTTAAAATCGTAATAACACGACTGTAAAAAGGGGTCAGGGAAGGTGGGATTTAAAACCCCTGGGGGAGGGGGTGGTAGACTCACGAGCCAGTGCCCCTCAGTGGCAGTTTGGTACATACATAACGTCAGGACAGATCGGCGCTGGAATGGTTCCCCTTTTCCCAGAATTTAACAAATAAAACAACAGCAGTCGTGTTTACTCTTTAAAACTGTATCAAATAAACAAAAAGTTTGGGACTGTTTGGGACTGCCCCGAAGCCCCGCTTTTGCGTTTGCTAACCCCGCAAAAATCTTTTTTCGTTAAAATTTTTGCATTTAAATTTTTGATTTTTGAAAGTTTTTTGGAAATGCAAATGGGGGGTAGAAATCGGGAAAATCATGGGAAAATCCCTTTAAAATTTCCATGATTTTTTTTTTTTTCATTTTTTCTAAAACTTCTTGGGGGCTTTAAAATTTGGGGAGGAGGAGGGGAGGGGGGGGAGGAGGAGGGGGAGGAAGACGTTTAAATCAAGTAGTAAGAAGAAAAGGAAAAAGGTTTTTAAGGGAAAATAGGGAATTTTTTTAAGAAGACAGGAATGTTCTTAAAAAGATAGGGAAAGTTCTTAAGGGAAAATAGGAATGTTTTTAAAAAGATAGGAATGTTCTTAAAAAAGATGGAATTTCCTTAAGAAGATAGGAATGTTCTTTTAAAAAGGGTAGGGAAAGTTCTTAAAAAGATAGGAAGGTTCTTAAGAAAATAGGGAAAGTTTTTTTAAGAAGAGAGATTAGCCAGGAAGGAAGGGAATTTTTGAGGGGCATACGGGGGACAAAACCACAAAAACAAGACCCCGGCTCGTGAAAAAACCCCAAAACCCAAAGGGTCGTGACACCACCACAAGACCCCGGCCGTGACAACACCACAAAGGGCCCCCGGCTCGTGACAAAACCCCAAGACCCCGGCTCGTGATCAAAAGCTTCATTGATGACTTCACGAAGCGGAATGTTGTCCCAATTAAAGCTTCTTCAGCGTTGTGAGGAAGAAAATGTATAAGGAAAAATACGGGTATATAATTACTCAACATTAATTGATAAGAAAATAAGCTTGTATTGGAATAGGGAGCAAATAGGGTTGATAAATAGGAAACAGTTACCACATGAACCATCCTAGTACTAGGAACCATCGTTATAGATTCTTCCTCCTTAGTTACGTCCGGTGAATAATGGACCAAAATTAATCTTGTGCTCTGGTGTGAGTTCCTAGAAACTATACGAATCATCACTGAACCCAGATTGTATAGGCTCTGAATCAACACTTTTACCATCACACTTTCAACACTGTTAGCAGTCTATCAGCAGGCCAGCAACACGCTGTCAACACACTGTCAATATTTTATCGCAGCAAAACACCGCATTATCAACGGTGTTATAAACAGTGAATGTTGTGAGACTTGGTTTACAGAAGTGGTAAGAGACTTCTGACACTTGGCATACCTGACTCACCTCACCTTGTAGACTTGTTTAATAATCACGCGTGAGCAAGCTGAAATGTGTGCGCCCTCCTTTCCTGACTTAATGACTGCTTCGTATTGACCTCATCGCTCTAGGGCCGTGAGGTTGTGCTGCGCCTTGCTCCTGCATTCGTCACTCAGCCTTGGTGGAGGACGGACGTTGGCAGTTGAGCTAGCACCTGTTGGTAGCACTGAGTGATTTTCACAAGATGGCGCAGGCTATCAGGCGGAGAATCAACACTGTGTGTATTGAGGTGTTGAAAGGAGCAGTATATCAAACCAATGCCTCTGTTATGCTGCCTGCTATACTACGGGATACCTACTGCATCAGCAAAGACGATCTGTATGGTATTGCCTTAAATGAGCAAACAAGGATATTTGTGAAATTTGTGACGCGGGCGACTTATGACAAGATGGTGGAAAAATACCAAGACTGTGTATGACGGTTAATCCTGGTCTGGAAGTACGCATGAGGGACGTATCCAAGTATATACTTGGGAAAGTTACGGAATGTCCCATTTGAAGCGGATGAAGAAGATATAAAAGCAACATTCAACGAGTATGGTGTTATACATCAGGCAACAGTTGGAAGGGGGTCTGATAATATGTATGGTGGACTGCGTGAGGTCTCCTTTACCCTCAAATGTTTTTGCGCAAATCTATACCATCATATGTGACTCTGAGTGACTTTAGAATACAGGTATAGTAACATATGCGGGGCAAAGACGAACTGTAGACTATGTGGAGCCTTTGATCATATAGCAGCAATGTGTCCTCGTCGATCAACACCAGAAAAATGGAGAGGGAAAAGGTGTGTGGAAGGAGAGAGAAGTGACGACCCAGTCTACAGGGAGCATCTTCAAGATCAGAGAACATGGAGTGAAATCGGGGAAGACAATCCGGAAGAATGTGTAACATTACCGGGAGGTGTCTCAGGTTTATTGAGAATATGCGTTTGGAGGATGAGGTGAGAAGAGAGGATTTGGTAGTCGGGTTACGGCTACTATAGATAATGTTATTCAAGAATTCTTGGGTAATCAGAATGAGGGCGAGACACTAAGCATGGTGTCAGAAGGGAAACTTATAGGTGAGGAAGGAATTGAAGAGGTGAGTAATGTGGGTGTTGGGGATAAGCATTTAAACAGGATTAGTGAGGTTGTGGTTGAAGTACACAACGTAGATTGTGGAGATGAGGGAATGCACATAGTAGAGGCATCACGTAAGAGAGAGGCAGGGGCTTCTGATAGTGAGGGATGTCCTCACACCAGCGCAACGAACTGGTAAGAAACTATCAGTGGATGTTAAAAAAAAAATAACAGGGGGGGAGGAAAGGGCAGAGGAAAGGTGAGGCAAAAAATGGACAATGCGATCAGAATGTTCAGCAAAAACGTAAGGAAAGGCAAGGATATCGGTCGATTGGTAAGCCCCCGATAGCATTTTAAGTGCCCTAACCTTAAATGTTAACGGCCTAAGGCTGATGTAAAGCGTAAGATATTTAGTGTTTTTTTAAAGAGACTTGGCATACAAGTAGTATTTTTACAAGAGCATAATTTCAGGTATGGAAGGGATTTGTCGGTAGATGGATATAAAGTTTTTTGCTGGGTATACTGGGAAGCTTAAGGGAGGTGCTGCAGTTTTAATAGCTGAGACCAGTCCGTTCCAATTGTTACATTGGGAAGAAGGGGGAGATGGGAGAGTAGCGAGGGTGGATGGGACATGGGGTGGGGTACGTGTGTGTTTTGTGAGTGTATACATGCCGGCGGACAGTAATAGACGTTTAAAGAGGAATTTGTAAGGGACACACTAATTTATCATATGCGGGGTTTACCTGTTTATTCATTATTTGGAGGGGATTGGAATAGTGTGATACGTAGAAAAGATGTGGAGCCGAGGGATGCAGGGTGTGTTCTGGGGTGTTCTACGAGATGTTTTAGGGGGAGTTGGCTTAACGGATGTTGTGAGGGGGGAGGGTGGAACGTGGAGCATACATATGTGAGGAGAGGATACGCGGCACGACTAGATCGTATTTATGCTTCTCCCGGGTTACAGGTGGCTACTACAGAAACTATAAATGTAGTGTTTTCAGATCATAGAGGAGTGGTCGTGGATGTGGGATGGGGAGTTTACCAAAGCGTTACATGAGTTTATTGGAAACTTAATGTGAGATTGTTAGACGAGCAGGAAGACGGTGATAGTTTTGTTGAGGGGTTTGGACAAAGGAGTGGAACAAGGGGAGAAAAGGAGGTGATATCCTACGATGGTGGGAGGATTATGCCAAACCAGAATCAAAAATTTTTTATATGAGGAAAGGAAAGGAGGTAAGTCAATGGAAATATGGCTTACAGAGATATTGGAAGGGCTGCTGAAACAGTGCATGAAGGTTTTAGTGGGGTTTATCCAGTACAAGAGATTGAGGGCATCAAAGCGCAATTAAGGGAAATGCAGAATGCAAGATTTGATGGGAGAGAATGAGAGGTGGATTGGAAGATTTTTTTATGGGGAGATAAGCCATCAGCCTGTGTTTTGCGGCGATTAAAGACGCGACAGAAGACAATGACATGATGAATTTGGACGTACATACGGATGTGGGAGGGTAAAACGACGGACAGAGGTTAGTAACTACGGAAAGTATGAGTGGTTATGCTGATAAGTGGTTTGAGATATATATGAGAGGGGGAAACAGAAAGATAGCGGATATGAAGATTTTAGAGAAGGGGATACAGAGCAACCTAGAGTCAGCAGATAGAGCGATGATAGAAGGGCCTATAGATGAAGAGGAAGTGTGGACGGCATTAAAAGGGATGAGTGTCGGGAAAGCACCTGGGATAGATGGAATCCCAAATGAATTTTATTTGAGCAACTGGGATGTAATGAAGGAATTCTTGGTGCAGTTGATGAATGTAATGAAGGAAAAGGGGAAGCATGAGTCTAACACAAAGGACAGGTGTAGTAGTTATGGTTCCAAAGGGGGAAGTACAGAATAGCATCCTAGATTATAGAGGTTTATCATTAATGTGCGGGGATTATAAATTGTTTGCCAGGGTGTTAGGTAATAGATTGCGTAAAGTAATTGGGAAGGTTATAGAAGGGGGACAGATGGGTGTGCCAGGGAGAACAATGTTTAGTGGGCATGGGAGGATAAAAGGTTTTTATAAGGAGCGTAGGATGGATGGTGGAGGTGTTCTTGCGTTGGATTGGAAGGCGGCTTATGATTGTGTAGAGAGAGAGACATTATGATGATTATGAGGAAGATTGGGTTTGGTGAGGAAATCGTGCAGTGGCGGAAACTTTATATAGAGGTGCAGAAATACGAGTGCAAATTAATGGAAGGGTGGGGAAGATGGTTAGTATGGGTAGGGGGCTGAGGCAGGGATGCCCCATGTCTCAGATCCTATTTGCATGTCTGCAAGACCCATTATATAGGTTGATAAATGTTGGTGTAAGTGAGGGGGAGGTAAGAGTTAGGGTGCTACGGGTATAGTTGGCTATGTAGATGACACGACGGTCTTAGTGGGGGGAGAGGAGGGGTTAAAGAATGTAAGTAGAATTGTTGAAATATTTAGTGGAGCAACAGGTATGAATGTTAATAGTGAGAAGTCGAAATTACTGGAGGTGGGGTCATGGGTGGGAGGGGAACTGGGAAAAAAGTTTGGATGGCAGGTAGTAGAGCAGTTAAAAATTTGTGGAGTATTGTACAGAGGGGCAGCGCAGGAGACTCGAGAGGCAAATTCTAAAAGGGTAGTGCAAAGAGTATTGCTTAGGTTAGGGGGAATAAGAACGAGTGGTTTAACTATACAACAGAGAGTCATTGTAGTTAATACACTCATTTATCCTAAATTGTGGCACGTGGTGTGGTGTACCCATTGATGGCGAAAGAAAGTGCGGCAAGTGCAAAGGAAAGTACTGAATTTTATATGGGGATATGGTTGTCATTGGCTGAGGCAAACGGTTGTAATGACACCGCTGGCAAAAGGGGGATTAGGTTTAATTCCTTTGGGTAGCAGACTGAAGAGCATGTACGTGAAGCATTGTTATCTGAGATTGGGCGGGGAACGTGGTGTCAGAGTGAGAAAAGTGATGGAAGATGTGAGGCGGTGGTGGGGGGGTAGGGAATTAGAGGAGTGTATGAGTATGTTGAGATACTTATTACAGGTAAGAAATCCGGAAAATGTAACGGCGTGTGTTTTGGGGAGGTTGGAAAGGGTTCAAGAGGTGTTGGAAGGGGAGACAGTTTTTCCATTATATAATTGGACACGAATCTGGGGAGACTTCAGTAAGTTACGGGTGAAGTCAAGGGTGAAGGAAACTATGTATAGGTTTTTACATGGATTTTGCCAACTAAAGTACGACTGTATCAGATGGGAATTTTGAAGTCTCAATGGGTTTTGTTTTGTGTGGGGGGGAGGAAACAGCATATCATGTGGTGTATTTCTGTGAGCAGATCGAGCGGGCACGTCTATGGTTACGAAGAGTGTTGGATATGGGGGGGAGGGAGTGGGTTAGTGGTATTAAGGGCACTGAGTTTGGATATAGAGGGAGTGGGAGATAGTGTGAGGAGGGCCGTCCATGTATTTAGTGGTAGATTATGTTCTATATATCGTGGGTGATGAGGGAAGTGGGGGGGGAGGAACGAATAAGGGCTTTAGCAGACACTTCTATAGAACAAGTGTATAAATGAGTAGTGTATGGATGTAGATGGGCCAGAGAGATTTTCCGGTATCGTATAGAGGTATGACTGTGAGAGGGTTGCGCGCATTAGTGTCGTAATGGCTGGGTGGACTGGTCTCTGTAAAAGGGGGGAGGGTAAAATGATTTATATGGATATAGAATATCATGATTATTAAGCATAGTTTCCTGAGAAGCAAGAGGCGGCTTACCAATCGATTAGGGGCTATAATGTTGTATTATTAACCATAGTGCGTGAAAGAGCAAGTCTAAAAATGGCTCTGAAACATGTCATTAAACATCTTGAATTTGTTGAAACAAGACAATACGTGTTTAATAATATACATTCTTGGTATATGTAATACAAGTGTGTATTTCAATATCCAGTGTACAGTTATCATATTGTTTGACATTGTTCACTATAGTAAAGCAGTGTTATTATACAAATATTGTCATAAAGTATAATAGTTGTCAGTATTTTAAAAAGTTCATTGAATAGTTTTAAGATGTTGTGGAGTTTGTTTCATGTTGGCTCATAGATAAACGTGTAAGTGTATTGCGCATATGTAATTTCATTTAGTTCTGTGGAGGACCAGCTAAGGCGTCTTTTCTTTATTAACGCATAGTAATGTTTTAAACTAAAAATGAGAATGTATGGAGTATATAATACTGTTAAAGTACATGTTCATCATTGTGGCTTAGCGCAACTTTTTGAGTGTAATAATAACAATTACGTAAATGTTGGGGGGGGGGGGTGAGTCACTAATATTGTAAGTGCTTTGTATCATTGTACATTATGTTAGTTATGTAGTTAGGTGCATATCAGACTCATAATGAATAGTTACTTAGTGGGCAGGATCAGAGCCACTGATAATGTCTCTTTTTATATTTATTTATTCACATATATATACGTAACTATCTATGTATATTGTATGAACTGCTTTAAATAAAATATAAAAAATAAGGAACAACCCAAATACTATGTCCTAGGGGTTAAATTATGATGGTTATTAATCTCTGTGTTCAATGAACAATGATATGACGTTGTTCAATATGATGATCTGAGCTAATGGGGGGGGGGAGTTGAAAAAGTCCTAAAAATATTTGTTATTGAATGAGCTTAATAAATGTTGTATATTTAGCAATGGGTATGCGACGAGGCTCAATAAAGTGATTCGGTATTTTTATACTATTATGTAAGTTAATGGGCATGTATGACACTGATATAATTCCTGTGAATATAAATTTTCATAAGTCATATAATATTATGTTTCAATTTTTGTACATATGGGGAATATGTAATATGTGAGTCCGTGACTATATCATGTGTAATGATCCATGGATGACCACAATCATAATTATATAAATGGTTTTTAGTGTTAGTCAAATACTAAGTTCAATCTTATGTTGTTTTTTCTAAATATTAATTGTCATGTTGGCATCATCTATTTTCTTACACTAAAGAGAAATTTTTTATTGTCAACAAGAGTCTATATCAAGGTTTAAATCATGTTGGTAATTCATCTGCGATCACTGAACAATAGTATGATCTGGGTGACGGGGGGGGGGTATCGGGGGGTTGTGGGGGTTATGGGGGGTTGTGGGAGTACGGCTCAAACATATTTTATTACATGTACTTAATTAATGTGTATAATGCTGATAGGATGGGATAATTGAGAATTGTTTTTAATTACTATTGCTTGCACAGTTTTCTTTTGTTTTTGCATAAAGACAATTTACATATATCAGGAGTGTGTAGTGTACTAAGTCACATTATTGTAACTTGAAATGATTTGATTGATGTTGGGTATAATATTGTGTAATGTTGTTCATCACTCACGTGTTGTGGGTTGTACTGAGTCATGTGAAGAGGAAATTTTCTAAAGGCAATGTAAACGAGCAGTGTGTTTTGATTATGAGGACGTAGCTGTTTTTTGTATTATCTGACCCTGTATGCTTTTATTTACTTATTGTAATATGTGTTTTAAATAAAATATAAAAAAAAATGACTGCTTCGCGGTGGGGTATTCCACAGTGTATATACACAGAGAGGTGCATATTAGGTTAGGTTAGGTAGGTTCGTCGGGAAACAGGACAAGTGTTTCCTGACGAGGGTCATATTTTTGTGTATACACGAGTTGAGTTTTCTTATTTTAGTCAGGTTGGTTGTTCAGTGCACAGGTGGAGCACATGTAGTCAGTGATCTTTACATGCTAACACTTGCAAAACAACCACTGGGGGAGTTGAATGATAGCTCTAGGCCTTTCGTGTTGCATTCAACACATCAGGAGCTTGCAGTGTTGCAAAAAAGAGGAAGAGGAGGTCCAAGCAAACACGATTCCAGGATCCAGCAAGGGTGATCGTGTTTGTTTGAACCACCACCACTTTTCTGGAACATTGCAAGCTTCTGATGTATTGATTGCATCACGAAAGGCCTAGAGCTATCATTCAACTCCTCACATGGTTGTTTTGCATCTTGTGTTGCTTGTTCGTGAATTTTGCACGCTGACACGTGTGTGTTAGCGTGTAGGGAAGGTGTCAGGTGTAGTTGGCGGGTGTTCACTTAGTGTAGAGATGTCAAGGTTCTGCTGAGTTTATTATGTCAGCTATTTGCTGTCTTTCATTCTCTCTTCGTTTTTCTTGGTTATGTTATTTTTTGGGTGTTTTTCGTATTCACTTATAAAATTATTGGCACTACTCCAGAAATTTATTTCTCGGGGCAGACTGGATGAACTGTGAAGACTGTATGACTGGAGTCACGGCACACAAGTGCTTCATAATATATGCACGAGGAAGCTCGGCTGTCTTACGACATGATAACATTTACATACACAGCACAAACTGGCAGCTTTGTCGCAACAGATACACTGTGATTACGAAAGAATATATAGAGAGACTCGTATTGCAGTTGTCTCGACTTTCAACATTTCACGGCGTGAAATACCCTGGTAATACCATCACGGTATTGGTACCGAGGCCCCACGTGTTCCAAACTCACCTGCAGGTGAGGAGGATTCCAGGACACAGGTAAAAATATAAACTCGTCACCTATGAAGTTTATTTACAAAGCAGTTTTGAGTTGTGTTAATTGTGCTCTGATCTGGACGTCGTGAAGGTTGTGTGTGCTACAAACGCGTCCCCTGACTGCTTCTTGTGGACTGTGAATTACCTTTCCCTGGAGGCTCCACTTGTCATTGATTCGTTTGTCTTATGTGCGTGTGTTTGTTTTCGTGTGCATACTCGCCTATTTGTATTCACCTGTTTGTGGTTGCAGGGGTCGAGTCCCCGCTCCTGGCTCCGCCTCTTCGCTGGTCGCTACTAGGTCCACAGCTGGTCACAGACCGGGCCGCGGGGGCGTTAACCCCCGGAACTCTCTCCAGGTAAACTCCAGGTATGTATGGATCCTGCCTCCACTACGTCACTCTCCAGTGTGTGTGTTGTGTTGTATCGTGTACTCTCTGTGTTATGAGTGTTCTCTGGTGTTATTGTGCCTCAAAGCAAGAGCTGAAGCTGTGCCTAGTGCCATTACAGCGAGTCTTAGCTGGGAGGAGAGAGCCTGGGTGTGCTAATAGGGCTTGCTTGCTCATCTTCAAATAGTGAGTCTGTCTTTGCTTGGGATGGTTGTGGTGGTTGAAAGATAGTGGTTGTTGTGGTATCAGTGAGGGGAGGCTCTGGATGGTAGTAACAAGTAGCATGGTGAATGGTGGTGGTAGGTGCTAGAATATGATGGTATCTGTAGATAGTGGTGGTAAGTGGTGATAGTTATTAGTGGTGGTTGTTGCGGTGGTGGTTGTTGTGGTGGTAGTTGTCGTGGTAATTGTTGGTAGTATTGGTTGCTGTGTTGGTGATAGTTATTAGTGGTGGTTGTTGTGGCTACTGTTGTGATTAGGTCTTCTCTGCATTCCCTGCTGTATCACCACAACAAACGTGTATGTGTGTACATAACATATCCGTGGCCGCAGGTGTAGAACTCCAGCGCCTGGGCCTCGCCTCATAACCAATAATAGATCGGTGCGTTGCCTCAACCTGCCCATCCTCCCTGGAATACCTCGTATTTCCTGTACCATTACTCACCATCTTCTCTCATGACGCTCTCTTATCATTCATTCACGTCGTGTATTTTAGCTTCGTCTTGTGTCCGGTTGCACCGGAGCGTTTAGTGGACGGAAGGTGGAGCCTCCATTACCTGTTCTGAATGAACCACGTGGGTTTACCGCTTCATATAAGTAACTCCCTGTATCTGATAAGAACATAAGATCGAAGGAACACTGCAGCAGGCCTACTGGCCCATGCGAGACAGGTCCAAGTCTCCTACCGGCTTAAGCCAAAGCACCCAACCTAGTCAGGTCAGGTCACATTGACTTAGGGGAGGAACACGGCAACCGTCCTGGTAGCACAAGCTAATCAGGTCCAACTCACACCCACCCACACCCACTCATGTATTTATCCAACCTATTTTTAAAGCTGCACAACGTTCTGGCCTCTATAACTGTACTCGGGAGTTTGTGCAAGAAAGGCATAAAATACCGACAATATGAAAGTTAAGACACACGTGCAACATCTGGATATCTTTATTGTAGACGTTTCGCCAACCAGTGGCTTTATCAATACAGATTCTAGGACATAATAGGAAGACAGTAGAACTATATACAAAAGATGAGGTAATCAGTCCCTCGGCCTTGGAGTTAGTGTTCACAGCATCGTGGTGGAGGAGAGTCTGGAGCAAAGACAAGAAGACTGGCGGTTATATAGGCGTCAGTGGATAAGGACGTGCAGCAGACGAGGGCATAGTCACTAGCAGGCGGGATTCCCCAGTGGAAGTAGGTCCTTCCCAAAGAGATGGGTTAGTTGCAGTAGCCGTGAAGAAGGTCTTGTAGATGTCCTCTGAACCAAGATTCCATGATGTTGCAGTGTCTGACACTAACCATGGCATGGTTATTGTCCTGTCCAACATTTAGAACTTTGCATTTGTCTATATTAAACTGCATCTGTTGTTAGCTAAGACACATATGCAACAGTTAGGTATCTTAATTTCGAAACGTTTCGCCTACACAGTAGGCTTCTTCAGTCGAGTACAGAAAAGTTGATAGAAGCAGAAGATACTTGAAGACGATGTAAAGTTTTGAGGTGGTCAGTCCCTCAGTCTGGTGAAGACTATTATTCCATAGTCTGAAACAGTATGGAGTTGAAGTTTAAATACCGCCAAGAGGTGAGGTGTAGGCCACTAGTAGAGGTAAGAATGAAGTCGTTGGGAGGTCAGGTCCCTCTCAAATCCAGCCATTCTCACTAGTAGAAGTAGTCCAAGTTGATTTCAGGTCTGTATCAAGATACCCTTGTGTTGCAGTGTCTGACAGAGTGAACATTAAAATGGTATAGAATACCGACAGGTTGTTAGCTAAGACACATATGCAACAGTTAGGTATCTTTATTTCGAAACGTTTCGCCTACACAGTAGGCTTCTTCAGTCGAGTACAGAAAAGTTGATAGAAGCAGAAGATACTTGACGACGATGTAATCAGTCCATCACCCTTAAAGTTTTGAGGTGGTCAGTCCCTCAGTCTGGAGAAGACTATTGTTCCATAGTCTGAAACATATGCAACTGTTGCATATGTTTCTTAGCTAACAACCTGTCGGTATTCTATACCATTTTAATGTTCACTTTAAACTGCATCTGCCACCTCTCCGACCACTGCATCAGTCTACTCAAATCTTCCTGGAGTGCTCTAATGTCCTCGTCAGAATGAATTCGACGGCCTATTTTGGTGTCATCGGCAAACTTGCCGATGTCGCTCTTTATGCCCTCATCTATGTCGTTTATGTAGATTGTGAACAGCAGGGGGCCCAACACTGACCCCTGTGGAACACCGCTCGTGACGCTTCCCCACTCTGATTTCTCCCCATTTATGCAAACTCTCTGCTGCCTATTTGTCAACCATGCCTCTATCCAGGAAAAAATACATTATAATATACTTCTATAATACACACACACACACACACACACACACTGGAGAATGAAGTAGTGGAGGCAGGACCCATACATAGCTTTCAGATGAGGTACAATAAGGCGCTTGGAGCAGTGAGAGAGTTTACCTAGTAGACATTAGCGGAGAGGCAGAGCCAGGAACTGACTCGACCCCTGCAACAACAAAGAGGTGAGTAGGTAAGACACATATGCAACAGTTAGGTATCTTTATTTCGAAACGTTTCGCCTACACAGTAGGCTTCTTCAGTCGAGTACAGAAAAGTTGATAGAAGCAGAAGATACTTGAAGACGATGTAATCAGTCCATCACCCTTAAAGTTTTGAGGTGGTCAGTCCCTCAGTCTGGAGAAGAGCATTGTTCCGTTGTCTGAAACAATATGAAGTTGAAGTGACAGGATGGAGCCTTTTATAGTGCCAGGAGGTGAGACGTAGGTTGCGTTGGGAGGGCAGGTCCCTCTCAAACCCAGCCGTTCTCACTAGTAGAGATTGTCGAAGTTCATGGTCTGTACCAAGATACCCTTGTGTTTGCAGTGTCTGACAGAATGAACATTAAAATGGTATAAATACCGACAGATTGTTAGGTAAGACACATATGCAACAGTTAGGTATCTTTATTTCGAAACGTTTCGCCTACACAGTAGGCTTCTTCAGTCGAGTACAGAAAAGTTGACAACTTTTCTGTACTCGACTGAAGAAGCCTACTGTGTAGGCGAAACGTTTCGAAATAAAGATACCTAACTGTTGCATATGTGTCTTACCTAACAATCTGTCGGTATTTTATACCATTTTAATGTTCAAAGAGGTGAGTACACTGATGATTGGTAGATTTTCCACCAATACTTACGTGTTCGTTTCTTCCGCCTCACGTGTGATGAATGTTGCAACTACTGTGACAATTTTTGTGGCCATTTTCGGGACAAAGTTCGCCTCTGCAACACTTTTTTTGTCACAAAGATGTGTTAATTGCACAATCAAGGAAAGATCCGATTTCGTTAGAAAGTGAAAAAGGGAAATGCGCTGAAAATTATGGACAAGGTAGTTATAGGGGAAAAAAACCTGATATTGGGAGACGGGAAAAAATCGGGGCGCCTCTTAAGTAAAATGAATGCCGTCAGCCCCCAACTCTGGTTAACTGAAGTGTTGCAGCTACGGTATTGTGATTTTTCATTTTGCACATGGCAAGTGGGTGGTGTGAAGGAAGTAGCGACCTGGTTTGGGCACTTAAACACTGACAATCCAAATAAATTTTTTTCACGAACCCAAAATTTTGCCGACGTCTCCAAAAAATTTGACAACTTTAAACTTCACTCGACTTGGGAAATGCTGCCGATATTGATAATTAATATTGGAATTAATATTGATAATTAATATTGATAATTAATATTGATAATTAATATGCAGAACACAAACAGAACACAGAGATATCGTCAAAAAGAGTAAAGCCCGAGGCAGCTACGGTGAAAAGCTCTTTTCCCACAAGGCACAGTAACTCGCTCCCCAACTTGTCCTTTCATCCCAATATCCGACATAGAAAGGATGTCACCACAGCCCGTGTCTTCCTTTTGCAGATGACACCCGAATCTGCAGACAGTGTCTTCCATTGCAGCACTGCAAGGCCCAGGCGGACTTTCAACCAAATCTTTCAGTGGGCTGCAGAAAACAATATGAAGTTCAACGAGAGAAATTTCAATTACTCAGATATGGTAAACATGGGGAAATTAAAACTTCATCAGAGTACAAACAAATTCTGGCCACAAAATAGAGAAAAAAACCCAACGTCAAAGCCCTGGGAGTGATCATGTCGGAGGATCTCACCTTCAAGGACCAAACATTGTATAAATCGCATCTGCTAGAAAAATGACAGGATGGATAATGAAACCTTCAAAACTAGGGATGCCAAGCCCATGATAAACACTCTTCAGGTCACTTGTTCATCTAGGCTGGAATATTGCTGCACACTAACAAAACTTTCAAGGCAGGTGAAATTGCTGACCTAGAAAATGTACAGAGAACCTTCAACGGCACGCATAACGGAGATAAAACTCAATTACTGGGAGCGCTTAAGTTCCTGAACCTGAAACTCCCTGGAACGCAGGCGGGAGAGATACATGATTATATACACCTGGAAAAAATCCTAGGGGGACATACCGAACTTGCACACGAAAATCACTCACAAACGAAAGCAAAAGACCGGCAGACGATGCAACATCCCCCCAATGAAAAGCAGGGTGTCACTAGCACGTTAAGAGACAATACAGTAAGTGTCAGAGGCCCGAGACTGTTCAACTGCCTCCCAGCATACATAAGGGGGATTACCAATAGACCCCTGGGAGTCTTTAAGCTGGCACTGGACAAGCACTTA
Organism: Cherax quadricarinatus; assembly: GCF_026875155.1. Taxonomy (NCBI): domain Eukaryota; kingdom Metazoa; phylum Arthropoda; class Malacostraca; order Decapoda; family Parastacidae; genus Cherax; species Cherax quadricarinatus. The sequence continues at coordinate 2,886,866 of NC_069441.1, forward strand.
AAGTCGGTACCTGACCACCGGGCTGTGGCTCGTACGTTGGATTGCGTGCAGCCAGCAGTAACAGCCTGTGATCCGGCTCTGATCCACCAGGAGGCCTGGTCCCCAGACCGGGCCGTGGGGGCGTTGACCCCCGAACCTCTCTCCCCGGTAAACTCCAGGTAAACTCTACCCTAGCCCCTCAAAGGAGGTTCCTTGAGGCTAGTGAGGGGGTCTTGATCTACGGAAATTGGGGTCTGTGCTCCGGTTCCCCGAATTTGGGCTCTAAAAAACCTTCCCCTCCCCCCACATGCGCTTATAATCCTATGGGTTTAGCGCTCCCCCATGATAATAATACTCTCCCCCCAAAGGGTCATGCTTGTATATTCCGTATTCATCAAATTATGTCTGAAAAAAACTATTACATAGCTTACATATAGAGTCGAAGTCCAGATACAGGAGTCATTCCACAGTCATTCTCACAGCCTATTCACATTTGGGAATCTTTACTGAGGAAACGTTTCGCCAGCGGTGGTTTCTTCAGTCTAATACAGAGAAGAACGGAGAAAGATGAGGAGAACGAGGGAATCAGTCCTCAGCCCGGATCGACGTGTTCAGTCCATTTTAAAGATTTTCAGATGTTTCATTCTTCAAATATTTCATTCTTCGGATGTTTCATTCTTCAGATGTTTCATTCTTCAGATATTTCATTCTTCGGATGACTCATTCTTCAACTTGTTGTCTTTCTAAATCATTAGCATCACAGTCTTACAGCTGCGTACAACAAAGGTAGCAGCGAAGTAACTGCAGAAATCTACAGAGTGATGGCACTAATGTCACATAAAATCGTTGAAAGAGTTTTAAGAAGCATAGTTGTTAAACAGATGGAATTACAAGACTTCACAACGCAGGGCAGGTCGCTGCTGCCTCTCACAATTACTGGATCACTGCGACATGTTCCTGGATTGATAAAGCCATTGGATGGCGAAACGTCTACAATAAAGATACCCAGATGTTGCACATGTGTCTTAATTTCTTCTTGGGTAGCATTGAAAATTGGGTTGGTCAAATGTTTTGTTAGTGGGATGAATTGTAAAGGACCTGCCTAGTATGGGCCAACAGGCCTCCTGCAGTGTTCCTCCTTTCTTATGTTCTTATGATTCACTGGAAGACAAGCTGTAAACGAAGTGTACACAGATTTGTAAAACCCCAATCGAAAAGGTTTTAAATGATGTAACAACAAGAGATTTTTTAACAACACAGGATGATTTTGTAACAACACGGATGATTTTTGTAACAACACGGGATGATGTAAAAACCAAGGATGAGTTTTTAACAACACGGGAAAATTTTTAAAACAACACAGGATGCCTAAAAGAGTAATAACTAAACCACTGGGAGAGGGATTTTAAAAATTTTTTTAACAAATTTTGATACAAAAAATTAATAGTGGGACTAAGTCGGGAGGCGGGGCCTAGTAAAAAACCCTCTTTCCTAAACACGCAGAATTTTTCCTCACTTCGGGTTTTCCATATCTGAAATAGCCCAAAAAACCCGTTATAGTTTTCCTACGACTTAAAGGGTGATGGACTGATTACATCGCCCTTCCATCCTCCCTGTTCCTGGCCTACTTTCTGTATTCGACGGGAAGAACCCCTTACTTGGGGCGAAACGTTTCGGAAAAAAAAAAGTTTCTAACTTTTGCAAAATGTGTTTTACCAAAACAACATTTTATAGTATTGTATTGCCCCTTTCAAATGACACTAAACCCTCTATGAAAGCCCACATCCCCGGGAAAAGGGATAAATCTTAAAGGGTTTGATTTAAAAACCAAATTTTTCCACCCCATACACAAAAAAATGTGATCATTGAGAACAAACTCATTTAAACTGGGGCTGTGTAAAAATTGAAAAATTTAAAAAAACGGGAAGGGAAAATATAAAATTTTTAAACCACTTCAGAAGAGGGAAGACTAATCCCCGAAAAGCCCTGAGAAGTGACGTATTAATCTTACTTCAATAGTCACAACAATGTTGTTTATCAAATAAAATGCAAGGATTATTGAAAGACAAAATCTCGGAACTGAAGAATGAAACAACGAACCGTGGCTTAAAGATAAAAATTTTTAAATTTGAAAGGGCCTAATTTAAAGGGGAAAAAAAACCGGGAAGGCCCTTCAACGTATTCCGGAACGAAAGAGAAAAAAAAACACAAATAATTCACAACCGGGAAAAAATTTTTGTAGAGCTTGGCGCAAATCGCACACAGAAATAAACTTTCCTTAAAAAATTTCAGAAGCTCTGCAAAATACGTCCAATGAAAAAACAAGGTGCATCTATTTCCCCAAAAGACAAAAGTCATTAGGTGAAAAGGGCCAAGACATTTCAACACCCACACTTCCCCAATGTAAGGGAAAGTACCAACAAAAACTTGACGGTTTTCAAGAGAAAACTTAATTTAAAAATCATTTCCCCTGTTTCACCGGGTTTGGGGTGCATACTTTTCGGGGGGCACCAACAGCCGGGTTTGATTGGGCCACCTACGGAAGGCATGGCCCGGGGCCCCAGGCGGCCGGGGGGGGACCGCCCGGTAAAATCCCCCCGCGATGAATAATGAAAAGTAAATATACAAGAAAAAGCAATACAAAATGGGAAAAAAAGGCTCTCTTTTCCTCTCCTTCTCTTCCCCCTTCCCCCCTCTTTCCTCCTCTCTCTCTCTCTCTCTCTCTCCCCCATCTTTTCCTTTTCTTTCCCTCCCTCTCTCTCTCTCTCCTCTCTCCCCCCTTCCCTCGCTCCCCTCTCTCTCTCCTCTCTCTCCCCCTTCTCTCTCTCTCTCTCCCCCTTCACCCCACTTTTAAAGAAAGGTCTTACCATCACCCGGCCAAAAATTAAATCGTTCTTAATTACATAATAAGTGAGGCCCCTACCTTGCAGCTCCCCACGGGAAAAAAAATTTATAAACGTTCCAAAGCATTTTTTTTTTCCGCCCCTTGGCAGACCACCTTTAAGATTTTAAAGGGTGGAGCAGGCGAGGGTCCCCTCCGTGTCATTATCTGCATGGGACCCCCAACAACAAAAACCTTAAATACAACTTGCAATAAAAAAAAAAAAAAAAAAAAAGAATACCACCTTGTCCCCGGGCTAAAAAACCCCTTAATTTTTTTTTCCTTAAATTACGAAGGACGGGAAAATTTAAAACTGACTTGCGTACATACACTATTCATTTTCCCTTGGGGGAAAATTTTGATATGAATGTTTTCACTTGGAAAAACTTTTTTTGGGAAAAGCTTCGTTTTTGGGAAATCGCTTCAAAATCCATTTCAAGGACCGAAATGTTTCAGTAAAAAAAGTCGTGACAGTAAAATGTCCTGAGGCTGCTTTCTTTTCCCCTTGAAGATTTTTAAACCAGTTTTTTAAAACCGCTCATACACATTCATAGTTCAATTATCCCTGGGGTTTTATGGATGAATCTTTTCCCCTTTAAATTTTCAAAAAAATTCCGGAAAGGGGAAACCCTAAAATACCCGGGAACAAGGGATTTATTTAACGCCTTTTTTTTTTCGCGCGAAATTACTAAAGGACTAAAATAGAGGGTGCAGGAGTAACGAAGAGGGTTTGGTGGAAAGATGGGGGTGTGAAGTGTAGAAAGGGAGGAAAAAAGGGTTGATTATGAAACGTTTATCCGGGTGAAAAAAGATAAAAGGAAGGAAAGAATATGGATGAGAAAAGGTGATCTGACTAAAAGGGAAAGTGTAGGGAGGGATAACTTTTTTTTGATATTTTGGAGTGAATTTTTCCCGCTGAGATTGAGGAATATTAAAGTAAAACCATTGTTTTTCACAGCACCACTAACTACTGGCATTCACACCACCCACCACCACCCTCAACCCACCATATACCACCATCCACCATCCAAAACCCCCCCCCCCTCCACCCCACCTTTTCCCACCCTACCCACACCCCCCCTCACTAGCCCGACCCCCCACACCACCCTTCACCACCCCCCCCCTCCCCCTTTCTCCTCCCCACCTCTCCAGTATACAACACGTAAATTTAAAGGAGCCCCCCGGGTACCCCTGACATAATGGAGATCTGGGACGCTCCTGATGGGTGGGGGGAAGGGAAACCCCCTTTCCAAAAATTGTGAGTTTGGGGAAAGGGAAAATCTTCGTCTCTTTCAATGATTGTAGGATGGGGGGCTGGAACACCCTGGGGAGGGACCCCGGGACACCCTCGTAGCACCCTTGGGGGGCCCTCATGTCCCCCCTGAATCTCACCACCTTAAATTTTCGCCCTTTTGTCCCACCTTTTATCCCATGTTTCGCTTTTTCTCTTTATCTCCTCTGTTCTGCCTCTCATCCTGTACTTTTGCCTGCCACTCTTTTTCCCGACTTGCCCTGCTCCTCTTCCCGTACTTTTCCCCGCCCCTCTTTTCCCGTACTTGCCTGCCCCCCCTTTCCCCGTACTTGGCCCCCCCTTTTTTCCCGAAATTTCCTGCCCCTCTTCCCCTTTCTTGCCTGCCCCCCCCTACCTGACTTGCCTGCCCCCTTTTTTCCTGTACTCGCCGCCCCTTTTCCTGTACTTTTCCTGCCCCTTTTTCCCATAAATTTTTCCTGCCCCTTTTCCTTTTTAAATTGCCTGCCCCCCTTTTTCCCGTACTTGCCTTTCCCAACCCTTCCCGTACTTTCCTGGGCCCCTTTTCCCGTATTTCCTGCCCCTTTTCCCCGTACTTTCCTTCCCCTCTTTCTGTAAATTAGCCTGCCCATCTACCTGTACTTTTCCTGCCCCCCTACCCCTTTCTTGCCCGCCCCCTCTTCCGTACTTGCCTCCCCTCTTCCTGTCCCTTTCCTGCCCCCCTACCTTACTGCCTTTCCCCCCTTCCCGTACTTGCCTGCCCCCTTCCTGTTTCTCGCCTGCCCCTCTTCCGTACTCGCCTGCCCCCTTTTTCCTGTACTTTTTCCTGCCCCTTTCCTGTACTTTTTCCCGCCCCCCCTTCCTGTACTTGCCCGCCCCCCCTACCTTACTTTTTCCTGCCCCTCTTCCCCGTACTTTGCCTGCCCCTCCCTTTCCCGTACTTGCCTGCCCCCCTTCCGAAATCGCCTCCCCTTTTTCCTGTACTTGCCTGCCCCCTTTTTCCCGTAAATTGCCCGCCCCCCTTCCCGTTTCTTGGCCCGCCCCTCTACCTTAATCGCCTGCCCCTCCTTTTCCGAAATTGCCTGCCCCTCCCTTCCCCGTACTTTTCTTGCCCCCCTTTTCCCTTTCTTGCCCCCCCTCTCCCCGTTATTTTGCCTGCTCTTTCTTCCTGTACTGCCTGCCCCCCCTTCCTGTACTTTGCCTGCCCCTTTTCCTGAACCTTTTTCCTGCCCCTCTTTTTGTACTTGCCTGCCCCACTACCTGTACTTGCCTGCCCCTCTAAACCCGTACTTGCCTGCCCCTCTTCCCCGTACTTTCCCCGCCCCCCCCTTCCGTCCCTTTTTTGCCCCTCTACCCCTTTCTTTTCCCGCCCCTCTTCCTGTACTTTCCTGCCCCCCCCTCCTGTCTTTGCCCCGCCCCCCTTCCTGTACCGGGCCCGCCCCTCTTCCTGTACTTTCCTGGGCCCCCCTTTCCGTACTTGCCCCGCCCCCCTTCCCGTCCCTTCCTGCCCCTCACCTGTACTTGCCGCCCCCCCCTTCCCGTCTTGCCTGCCCCTCTTCCCCCGTACTTTTCCTGCCCCCCCTTCCCGTAAATTTGCCTGGCCCCCCTCTTCCTGTACTTGCCTGCCCCTTTTCCCGTACCCTTTCCTGCCCCTCTTCCCGTACCCTTTCCTGCCCTTCTACCTGTACTCGCCCCCCCCTCTTCCCGTACTTGCCTGCCCCCTTTTTCCTTTACTTGCTTGCCCCTTTTTTCCCCCGTACTTTTCCTGCCCCCTACCTGTATCGCCTGCTCTTTTTCCTGTACCCTTTCCTGCCCCTCTTCCCTTTCTTGCCTCCCCTCTTTCCCGTACTTCCCCCTGCCCCTCTTTTGTACTTGCCTCCCCCCTTTTTCCCGTACTTGCCCCCCTCTAACCCTTTCTTGCCTGCCCCCCCTTCCCGTACCCCCCTTCCCCTTTTCCTGTACTTGCCTCCCCTCCCACCTGTACTCGCCTGCTCTTCTTCCTGTACTTGCCTGCCCCTCTTTCCCCCCTTTTTCCTGGGCCCCTTCCTGTACTCGCCTGCCCCTCTAACCCGTAACCGCCTGCCCCTTTTTTCTGTACTTTTCCCCCCCCCTTCCTGTACTTGCCTGCCCCTCCCTTCCCGTAACCCGCCTGCCCCTCTACCTTTTACTTGCCTGGCCCCCCTTCCTGTACTTGCCTTCCCCCTTCCTGACCGCCTGCCCCTCTTCCATACTCGCCCGCCCCTCTTCCTGTCTTGGCCCGCCCCTTTTCCCTTTTTTGCCGTCTTTTTCCCGTTTTTTTTTGCCTGCCCTTTTTCCTGTACTTGCCGCCCCCTTCCGTACTTGCCTGCCCCCCTTTTTCCCGTACTTGCCTCCCCCCCTTCCCGTACTTGCCTTCCCCCTTTTTCCCTTTCTTTTCCGCCCCCCTTCAAAGTACTTGCCTGCCCCTCTTCCAAATACCTTTTTTTCGCCTGCCCCTCTTCCTGTACTTGCCCGCCCCTCTTCCTGTACTTGCCTGCCCCTCTACCTGTACTTGCCTGCCCCCCTTTCCCGTTTTCCCCCGCCTGCCCCTCTTCCCGTACTCCCCTGCCCCTCTTCCTATAAATCGCCTGCCCCTCTTCCCGTACTTCCTGCCCCTCCCTTTCCCGATTGCCTTCCCCCCCTTTTCCCCGTACTTGCCCCGCCCCCTTCATGTACTTGCCCCGCCCCCCTTCCAGTACCCCGCCTGCCCCCCCTTTTCCCGTACTTTCCTGCCCCTCTTCCCCGTACTTCCTGCCCCCTAAACCCTTTCTTTCCGCCCCCCTTTCCCCCACCCTTGGCCGCCCCTTTTTCCTGTACTCGCCTGCCCCCCCTTTTTTATCTCGCCTGCCCCTTTCCTGACTTGCCTGCCCCTTTTCCTGTACTTGCCTGCCCCCTTCCTGTACTTGCCGCCCCCCCTTTTTCCGTACTTTTGGGTGCCCCTCTTCCAGTACCTTTGCCTGCCCCTCCAATGGGGGGGACTTGCCTCCCCTCTTCCTGTACTTTTCCTTTCCCCTCTTTTCCCATATTTGCCTGCCCCTCTTCCTGAATCTTCCTGCCCCTTTTCCTGTACTTCCTGCCTCTCTTCCTGTTTCTCCCCCCGCCCCTCTTCCTGAACTTGCCCGGGCCCCCTTTTTTTGTACTTGCCTGCCCCTCTTCCTGTACCCCGCCTGCCCTTTTTTCCCCGTACTTGGGCCCGCCCCCTTCCCGTACTTGCCCCCGCCCCTTTTTCCGTACTTTTCCCCGCCCCTCTTCCTATACTTTCCCCGCCCCTCCTTTCCCGTAATTGCCCGCCCCCCTTCATGTACTTTCCCCGCCCTCTTCCTTACTTTCCTGGGCCCCCCTTCCTGTACTTTCCTGGGCCCCCTTTTTCATGTACTGTACATCTAACAGAAACCCAGACAAGAACGTGATACAACGAGAGGGATACCAAAAAAAGCTTGTAATTTTTTTTCATGTTCCTAATAAAACTTTCTTTGCTATAAACAAAACCCAAAGTTGCTGTTTTCCCGGGCCCCCGTACCCTTTCCCTAAACCATTTAAAATGTGTATGGGGGTTTGTCTCATTAATCCTATGATGGTTCCACTTTCCCAAAATAAAATCATCACAGGTCCAATTCGTCTAATTTTTTAAATTTTTTTCCCAATTAATTTTTTTAAAAGCAAAACAAATTAAGTTTCATATTTTCTTTAGTTGCTGGGTTTTTTCTAAAGAATATTAAGGCCCATTAAATAATAATTTTTTTCCCCCTTTACGAAAAGTATTTCCTTAAGTCCCAGGAGTCATCCACGTCTTGACTTGGTATCTTTTTTCCCTCTCACTTTCTGCCTCTGTCTTTTCCCCTTCACTTTCCTTGCCTCTGTCTTTCCTCTCACTTTCTTGCCTCTGTCTTTCCCCTCTCACTTTCTTGCCTCTGTCTTTCCCTCTCACTTTCTTGCCTCTGTCTTTCCCCTCTCACTTTCTTGCCTCTGTCTTTCCCTCTCACTTTCTTGCCTCTGTCTTTCCCTCTCACTTTTCTTGCCTCTGTCTTTCCCTCTCACTTTCTTGCCTCTGTCTTTCCCTCTCACTTTCTTGCCTCTGTCTTTCCCTCTCACTTTCTTGCCTTTGTCTTTCCCTCTCACTTTCTTGCCTCTGTCTCTCCCTTTTACTTTCCTGCCGCTGTCTCTCCCTCTCTCTTGCCTCTTTCTCTCCTTTCCACTCTACTTAATCCTCTAAGTATTGTGTGTCTTAAGCATGTCCCTTTTTGGTCGTCATCTCTTCGTGTTGTTATTTTTGAGCTCTAAGTCTGTCCCCGTAGTCAGTTCCCTGATTCCAGTACCAGTCTTGATGTGAACCTTTGGATATTCTGCAGTTACTTAATTTTTCTTGATCGCATGCATGTCCAATGCTTAAGTTACTTAAAAATGGGTTCCTCTGGTAATGTGCTCGTTGTGATGCCCACCTCTAGATCTTTCTCCGTGTATGATGCCTGAAGCTTCTTTCCTCTACTTTTCTGGCCATGTTTACTCTCTGTTAATATAATCTCGGAGCCTTTCCCTGTCCTCTGTCATTATTATCCTGGAGATGACTGGAAGAGGATCCTGTTAAACAGTATGCATAGCCTCCCACCTTGTCGTTACCCATGAGTATCTTGTATATTATGATCATGTCTCCTCGGATTCTTTTTCTCTGTTAGTTATGCAAGCTTTAACACGTATAATAATATACTCAGAATAAAAAAGCACAACACCGTGACTAGAACAGTACATGAACAGCCCTGACACAGGAGATTAAAACTTATGACCATGTTTCGGTCCAACTTGAACCATTATCTAGTCACAAAGAAGCGCGAAGGAGAGGAGCCAGAATATATATACTTCCGTCCCCCGCCCTCCTCTAGTATATATTCTAGCTCTCTTCCCTTCGCCCTTCTGCGCGAATATATACTAGAGGAGGCGGGACGGAAGTATGTATATTCTGGCTCCCTCTGCTTCGCGCTTCTTTGTGACTAGTTAATGGTTCAAATTGGGACCGAAACTTCGCCATAAGTTTCCGTCTCCTGTGTGGGGGTTTTATTTGTGTACTATCCTCATAGTTCGTATCTCTCAGCACCGTAACATTGTTGGTGGATAACTTCTGAACTTTCTTAATCTTCGTTATTGACGAGGAGAAGGTTGCATGTTGGTGCCACATACTCGAGAAGTGAACTAACATAGGTTATGAGAGCAGTGTATGGTTGTGTGTGTGTGTGTGTGTTGTGTGTGTGTGTGTGTGTGTTGTGTGTGTGTGTGTGTGTGTGTGTCAGCACGGAGGCGCCTCCGTGATACAGTGAATGCCTCCATTCAACCTGATTTTGCACCCCCAGTTCTCCTCTCCATTGTCCTGTCCTCTCAGGGGGGGAAAGGGAGGAGGGAAAGCTGCAGGGCTTGTCATGGGAGGGAGGGAGGAGTTCTGTCGGAGGGGTGCAAGTGGAGGGAAGGGTGTTGCTCCACGAAATGAGGGATACTGGTGGAGGGGTTGTAAACAGAGGGTGCATTCTAAAGGGGAGGGGTGCTGCTCAGCACAACGAGTGTTGACGCCTGAGAGGATGCAAGTGAAGGGAAGGGAAGCCGGTGGTAAGGGAACGGGACTACAGTGAAGGTAAGGTTGTGGTAGAGGGATTCATAGGACAGGAGGAAAATGGGACAACAAAAACTCTTACAACGGTCAATTTGAAACTAAATTAAAAATTCATGGGTGAGAAAACTCTGAAGACGAGTGTCAGGCTACAGCAGCAGCAACATGACACTGTGGTAGCGTCCACACAACTTCAGAGTTAACATACAGGGAAAAAAAAAAGGCTCAGAGATACGCCGTAATATAGAGGACACAAATAACCCGTACATAGGGGAGAGAAGATTACAACTACGTTTTCGATAGGAATGTGACTGTGTAAATGGTCCAAGTTGGACCGAAACGTCGTCATAAGATTTTTCTATGTCAGGGTTATTTATGTATTGTTCCAGTCACGGTATGTTCCTTTTTGTTCTTCGTAATGTAACATTGTTACATTATAACTGATCCAGTCTCCCGGTTCTTAATAAACTAAAAAACAACCTGAGACAAATGTTTATTATTGTCAATTATTCCCTCTCTCTTAGTGTCTTAATTTCTGTAACTTCTCTTCGTTTCTTCTTTTCCTTTTCCCTCCTTCCTCCTATGACATTTTTTTTTTAAAAGTATAGTAATAATAATTCATAAAATAATGAAGTACAACTTACGACAAGCGATGTAACGTGAGAGTGGAAAGGAGTGAAAGAGTGGACCGTCGGGGTCAACGCCCCCGCGGTCCACCCCTTGACCAGAGCTTTCTGGCAGACACTTTAGGTTAGGCTAGGTTAGGTGAGGTTAGGTTAGGTGAGGTTAGGCTAGGTTAGGTTAGGTCAGGTCAGGTTATGTTTGTCACGAAACAGGACAGGTGTTTACTGACGTGAGTCTTGGTCATAAAATGACCCCGCAGCTGGAGTTTTAGGTCATCTGACCGAGGCCTGCAGCTGGCTTACCCCTCCACCCCTTTAAAAATTATCGTTATAACTCATAGTATGTAGCAAACACTTGTGAAACAGTCTGCATGCGAAGTTAGTGTCATCAACTCAGCCCTTAAGAACCAGTTAGTTACACTGTAGATATAGGATTCTGCTCTTCAGAGTCCACTCCTGGCAGTGATCACTGACACTATGGAAGAATCTGGGGAACTTCATTAAAAGCCTGGTTGTCTACATTCCACCTGCGGCACTGTAGTGGTGGACAGTGCTGCAGCTGGTAGTGGAGTAGAGTGAGTAGTTACAACAATAGTAATACTATTTCAGAGGCAGTTGTAGTCCATGTAGAGGAAGGTGTAGTCCATGTAGCAGCGAAAGCCAAATCAAATTCAGAACTGATATGCAACCACATCAGAAGGCAAACAACAGCCAAGAACCAGGTAATCAGGTTGAGGAAAGGGAAAGGGGAGGGGAGCTCATGGGGAGCGACCAGGAAGTTTGTAAAATGGTATCCATCCATGCCTTTCATCCTTTTAAAACCCTTGCGGGGTGTTGACTGGTGTGGCTGCTGCAACTAATTTTTTTAAAAGCCTAGAAATTTCACAAAATATGTTCTTCAATATCACAAAAAATTCTGATTAAACGTTTAAATTTTTAAAACTATTCCCACCAGGTACAGCATCCCCGGGTAAAAGGGATGAAGACTAAAAAAAAACTATCCTCTTTTGAGTTAAAAATTACTCAAAATAAAAATTTTCCAAACGACGGTTTCTTTTTAATATATTTTTGGTATTTTTAAACTTTTTAATACTAGCGGTGACCGAACGGGGGGGAAAGGGAAAAAGACCCCATTTTCCCTTCACTATCCCCAAACGTCGCCTTCCCAAAAAAAATTTAGTAAATAGTTGTCAATTTTGTTGATATCCCTGAAAATTTTTCTTAGGTGGAACTCAAAAACTTTTTCTACCCTTTTTTCCCCCTTGTATTTTTCCCTCATTTTTCCTTCCCCCTCTTTTCTTCACTTTTCCCCCAATTCTCCTCTTTCCTTTTTATCCTCCATCCCCGTTTCCCTCTTTCCCAGCTCACTGCGACTCTAATACAATTTGGGAAATATAAAGGGAAAAAAAGCCAATTATTTGGGTTTTTTTTGGGATGTCAAAACAGTGGTCGGAAATGGTCCTTGAGGGGCATAACTAAATCGGGGGGGCCCGAAGGGCTCTTCTGGGCCCCTTTTTGGGGCCGGGGCCCCCCGATGGCCCCTGAGGGGCCCCAGATGTGCCCTAAAATAACGATAGGTGGGCCAGAGCCTTCTAACAAGGAAGAAAAGAGACCAGGAATGTTTTTAACAAAAAAGGTACATTCAAAAAGTGCTGCTGTCCTGATTCCTCATGACTTTAAATAGTGGGAACAAAAGATAGATTTTCCCCCTGTTATACTCCCACAGGGGGTTTTGGCATACATAAAGGGAGTGAAATGTGCAGCAGCCTGAGCGGGGAAACCCAGTAGAATGATGAAAAAGTCGTCAAGTATCAGGAGGAAAAAGAGAGGGGAGATGAAGCTTGATAGAATGGAGGTGAAGGATTAGGGGATTTATGAGAGAGAAGAGTTTTTTGGTGATGAAGGTTTTTCTTTTAATTTGGGGGGTTTTTTAATTTTTAGGAAAAATCAGTTTTGTGGAAAGACGCTTGGGGTACATTTTCAGGCCCATTTCTAAAAAAGGGAAAAACGTTCGCCATGATTGCTTTTTCCCAGTCATTTTTAAAAAGGCCCTTAAACCCTGTACACAGGTTGTTTGTTTTTGCCATTACGGGTATCAACATACTGTTTACAACCAAACTGAAATTTTAATACGTCTTAGGTGATGGAAAAACCCCTCAAGTGTTTAAAAAAACCTTTTCGAACTCATTTAAAATTTTAGTAAAGGGACAAAAACCCAAAAAGGGACAATATCGTGACTGGAAAAAATCCACAACACAAACCCTTTCATAAGAAGAAAAAAACTTATCACGGGGTTTCGTTTCCCACCTTTGGGCCATTTTTCAAGCACAATAACATTAGTGACTTTTAAAAAGGGCCCAAATCGGGCCGAAACGTCGTCGTAAGTTCCTCTCTCTCCCATGGGCGGGTTATTTGCATATCTAGTAAAAATACGGGAAAAAACACATTGGGGACCTGGCACCATGTTAGAAAAAGAGACATGAAAAAAAAAGATTACTTTGTGGTTTTTGCTACGTATAAGAAATTTTTTTCAAAAGTGGGGATCACAACCAAACACAGTTTTCCCTAATAGCCAATAAATTTGGGTCCCCCCCACAACCAAAAAAAATTGGTTTACCCACGACACAGCAGGCCAAATCATGAGTGAAATTTTTTTGTGCTCACTAAATTTTATTTAAATTTACTAGATGATTGTTGGGGAAAATTCGACTTCCAGGGCCCAGCGCCTGAGCCACGGACAAGCACCGGGGTTTTCCCAGAATTAAAAAGTTTAAAAACCTCTTGTTTTCCCGAATCCAACCCCTCAAATGACTTTTTTTCTTTCCCCGCACTGATTGACGTTTGAAGTTTAAAAAGCATTTGGAAAAAAAAGTTCATTTTTTAGTGGAAGATTATATATAAATTGCGAAAGACTGTACTCTCCCCCTTTAAAGCTGAGTTTTTCCTTTAAATTTAAAAATTGGGGGCTATAAAAATATACCCCAGATGGAGATAAAAGGCACAATACGGGCGGGAAAAGAAAACCTATAACCCCCCACAAAAGGAGAGAAAACTTACAACTAGGTTTTTGGGTCATTGACAAAGAAAAACTAAAACAAAGAGTGGGGGGAGCCAGTATATATAGGTGAGGGGGAAAAGGGGGGCGGACCAAGAAGGAAGAAAAAAAGTAGTGGGTTTGTGATAATGTTGGTAGTGGAAGTAAATTTAAAAAATAAAGGTAGTAAAAAGTATGGAGAGTAATTTAGTGGGACAGGAATAAAAGGGGAAAAGAAGGGAGGAAATGATAGTGTAATTGGGGTGAATTTTTATTTAAACCACTGGGCCCCAGTGGCTTACGCCCCTGCCCTGGAGTTTTTTTAAAAAACCCCCGCCCTGGGGTTTAAACCCCTTTCCCCCTGTTCCCTGGGTTTTTTTTTCAGTGTGTTTTTACCATTTTCCCTGAGTCGTGGTTTAAGTTTGAAATATTTTTTGTCTGGGGGTAGGGGGGGGGGGGGGCCCCCCCTTTTCTGAGAGGGGTACCACTCTCCCCAAAAGGAAAGCCCCTTTCCTGACTGATAAAAACCCCATCTCTTCCAGCATAAATAGTGGGGGGTAATTTCCCCGTTTTAAACTAAAAATTTGCTTTACACTCCAATGACACGAAACGAATTATGAAAAAGGGAAAGAAGAACTTTAAGAAATTTGAAAAGTTTAATTTTTTCTTATTTTTTAAAGATTTTTCAGTAAAGTGCCATGAGAATCAGTGTCGACAGCAAGTTGAAGATGATAGTGGAAATTTAATATCGGAAAAATAGTATAAAAATTCGAGTGCTAAAAGAAAAAAAAAAAACCAGAATGTACTGTTTTTTAATTTTTGAATATTGAAGCCGCTGAGTCCCGCCCGCAACAAGTGGGAAAATAATGAAACTGTTTGGGGTAACCCCGTACGGAGACAAAGTAAACCCCCAGAAGAGGAAAAAACTGGGGGCAAAGTAAATTTCCCCAAATTAAACAGCAGTAGCTTTTTTGAAAATCGTGCCAGGGAACTTATATGAAATATACACCAACAAATACTATGAAATCTATTAGGGTAATAAAAATTTTAAACACAAGAAAAACACCATCTTATAAATTTTACGAAGATGAGAGTGTTTGTGCGCCTCTGGAAAGAAAAGCAAGCAATGCAAGTCAGGGGAATAAACCAGGAGTGCTACCAGCACACAAGCATACATCACTGTGGCCTGGAGACACTGCCATATTCTATGCTTCGTTAATGTGTTTTCACTGATGGCATTAAAATAATTAATTTTTGATATTCCCTAACTTATGTTAATTGCTTTTGAAACCAGTTTTTAAGGATTTTTTTTTGTATTCTGTTAGCAACTTTCCCCCCAGGGGGGGTAGCCCACGTAATAAACTCGACGCTACGGCATCAAAATCAAAGGTTTTTTTGATTAATATTTTGGGGAATTTTGGGGGGTTGAAATTTTAGGAGTATTTTTGTAATTTTTAAGGGGGTATAGTTTTAATGTAGGTAGTGAATGAAGTCCACCCCTAAAACTCTCACCCCCGAAGACTCCCCCCCTGAAGACTCTCACCCCTGAAAACTCCCCCCCGAAACCTCCCCCCGAAACCTCACCCCTAAGACCACACCCCCTGAAACTCTCCCCCCTGAAGACTCTCACCCCTGAAGCCCCACCCCCTGAAAACTCCCACCCCCCAAGACCCCCACCCCCTGAAGACCTCCCCCCTGAAGATTTCCCCACCCCCCCGAAGACTTCCCCCCCCTGAAGACTCCCACCCCCTAAGACTCCACCCCCTAAGACTCCCACCCCCTAAGACCCAACCCCGTGAAGATTTCCCCCCCCTAAGACCTCACCCCCCTGAAGACCCCCCCCCCTGAAGACTCCCCCCCCGAAACCTCACCCCCCCGAAGCTCTCACCCCGAAGACTCCAACCCCAAGACTCCAACCCCGTGAAGACTCTCACCCCCGAAGACTCTCACCCCCTAAGACCCCACCCCCTGAAGACTCCCACCCCCTAAACTCTCACCCCCGAAGACCCCCACCCCCGAAACCCCCCCCCCCTAAGACCTCACCCCCCCCGAAGACTCTCACCCCAAGACTCCACCCCGTAAACTCCCAACCCGTGAAAATTTTCCCCCCCCCTGAAGACTCCACCCCCGAAACTCCACCCCCTGAAGACTCCCCCCCCCCTGAAGACCCACCCCTGAAACCTCACCCCTGAAGACTCCCAACCCCCTGAAACCCCACCCCGAAAACTCCCAAACCCCCTGAAGATTCCCCCCCCCAAGACTCCACCCCCTGAAGACCCCACCCCCGAAGACTCCCCCCCCCTGAAAACTCCACCCCCTGAAGACCCTCACCCCTGAAGCTCCAACCCCTGAAACCCAACCCGTGAAACTCCAACCCCCCCCGAAGACTCGAACCCCATGAAGACTCCCCCCCCCTGAAATCCACCCCCGAAACTCTCACCCCCTGAAAATCCAACCCCTGGAGACTCTCACCCCCTGAAAAACTCCCCCCCTGAAAAATCCAACTCCCTGAAGACCCCCACCCCTGAAGACTCCCCCCCTGAACTCCCACCCCTGAAAACCCCACCCCTGAAACCCAACCCGAAGCCCCCACCCCGAAACTCCCCCCCCGAAACCCACCCCTGAAACTCCCCCCCGAAGACCCCACCCCTGAAACTCCCCCCCTGAAGACCCCCCCCCGAAGCTCCCCCAACCCCGAAACTCCCCCCCTGAAAAACTCCAACTCCCGAAGACCCACCCCCGAAGACTCCCACCCCCAAGACTCCCCCCCCCTGAAGACTCCCACCCCCTGAAGACCCCCCCCCTGAAGACTCCCACCCCTAAGACTCCCACCCCTGAAGACTCCCACCCCGAAAACTCCCACCCCTGAAAAACTCCAACTCCCCAAGACTCCCAAAACCCCAAAGACTCCCACCCCTAAGACTCCCCCCCCTGAAGACTCCCACCCCGAAACTCCAACTCCCCCGAAGACTCCCACCCCTGAAGACTCCCCCCCCTGAAGACTCCCACCCCTGAAGACTCCCACCCCGAAGACTCCCACCCCGAAAGACCCCCCAAACCCGAAGACTCCCCCCCCCTGAAGACTCCCACCCCGAAAACCCCACCCCTGAAAACCCCCCACCCCTGAAGACCCCAACCCGAAGACCCCACCCCCCGAAAACTCCCACCCCTGAAGACTCCCACCCCGAAGACTCCCACCCCCGAAGACTCCCACCCCTGAAGACCCCAACCCGAAGACTCCCAAACCCCGAAACTCCCACCCCCCGAAAACTCCCCCCGTGAAACCCCACCCCTGAAAACTCCCACCCCTGAAGACCCCACCCCTAAGACCCCCAAATCCCGAAGACTCCCCACCGAAAACCCCACCCCTAAAAACCCCCCCCGAAGACTCCCACCCCAGATTCCCCCCCCCCTGAAGACCCCCCCCGAAGACCCCACCCCTGAAGACTCCCCCCCCCTGAAACTCCCCCCCGAAAACCCCCACCCCGAAGACTCCCACCCCTGAAGACCCCCAAACCCTGAAAACTCCCCCCCTAAGACTCCCAACCCTGAAGACTCCCACCCCGAAAACTCCCACCCCTAAAACTCCCAACCCTGAAGACTCCCCCCAACCGAAGACTCCCCAACCCGAAACTCCCCCCCCCGAAGACCCCAACCCTGAAGACTCCCCCCCCCTAAGACTCCCAACCCTGAAAACCCCCCCCACCCTGAAGACTCCCAAACCCCGAAGCTCCCACCCCGAAGACCCCAACCCTGAAAACTCCCACTCCTAAGACTCCCCCCCCTGAAAACCCCCCCCTGAAGACCCCACCCCCCGAAGACTCCCACCCCTCAAGGCTCCCCCCCCTGAAGACTCCCCCCCCCTGAAACTCCCAACCCGAAGACTCCCACCCCTGAAACTCCCAACCCTAAGCTCCCCCCCTTTAAGACTCCCAACCCGAAGACTCCCCCCCCCTGAAGACTCCCAACCCTGAAGACTCCCACCCCTGAAGACTCCCCAAACCCCGAAGACTCCCACCCCTGAAGACTCCCAACCCTGAAGACTCCCCCCCTGAAGACTCCCAACCCTGAAGACTCCCCCCCCTGAAAACTCCCACCCCCGAAGACCCCACCCCTGAAGACCCCACCCCAGAAGACTCCCCCCCCTGAAGCCCCCCCCCCCCTGAAGACTCCCCACCCCCCGAAGACCCCAACCCTAAGACTCCCAAAACCCCGAAACCCCAACCCTGAAGACTTTCCCCCCCCTGAAGACTCCCAACCCTGAAGACTCCTACCCCTAAGACTCCCACCCCTAAACTCCCACCCCTGAAACTCCCCCCCTGAAGACCCCCCCCCTAAGACTCCCACCCCTGAAGCTCCCAACCCCGAAGACTCCCACCCCTGAAGACCCCAACCCTAAACTCCCCCCCTGAAACTCCCACCCCTGAAGACTCCCAAACCCTGAAACTCCCACCCCCGAAGACTCCCAACCCCTAAGACCCAACCCCAAACCCACCCCTGAAGACTCCAACCCCTGAAACTCCCACCCCTGAAATCCCACCCCTGAAAACTCCCACCCCTGAAGACCCCACCCCTGAAACCCCAAACCCGAAGACCCCACCCCTGAAGACCCCACCCCCTAAGACTCCCACCCCCGAAACCCCACCCCTGAAAACTCCCACACTGAAGACTCCCCCCACCTGAAGACTCCCACCCCTTAAGACTCCCCCCCCCTGAAAACCCCACCCCTGAAACTCCATCCCTGAAGACTCCCACCCCCCAAGACTCCCACCCCCCCCCAAGACTCCCACCCCTGAAACTCCCACCCCCAAAAACTCCCACCCCAAAAACTCCCACACCTGAAGACTCCCACCCCCGAAACTCCATCCCTGAAGACTCCCACCCCTGAAAACCCCACCCCCCAAGACTCTATCCCCGAAGACCCCACCCCGAAGATTCCCACCCCTAAAAACTCCCCCCCGAAGACTCCCACACCTGAAGACTCCCACCCCAAAACTCCATCCCTGAAGACTCCCACCCCTGAAACTCCCACCCCGAAGACTCCCACCCCGAAACTCCCACCCCTAAGACCCCCCCTGAAGACTCCCACCCCTGAAGACTCCCACCCCCGAAGACCCCACCCCTAAGACTCCCCCCCTGAATTTTCCCCCCCCGAAGACTCCCCCCCCCTGAAGACTCCCCCCCGAAACCCACCCCTGAAGACCCCCCCCTGAAGACCCCACACCTGAAAACTCCCCCCCAAGACTCCCCCCCCTGAAGACTCCCACCCCTGAAACTCCCACCCTGAAGACCTCCCACCCCTGAAAAACTCCCACCCCTGAAGACTCCCACACCTGAAGAACTCCCACCCCTGAAGACTCCCACCCCTGAAGACTCCCACCCCTGAAGACTCCACACCTAAAGACTCCCACCCCTGAAGACTCCCACCCCTGAAGACTCCCACCCCTGAAGCCCACCCACCCCTGAAGACTCTCACACCTGAAGACTCCCACCCCTGAAGACTCCCCAACCTGAAGACTCCCACCCCTGAAGACTCCCACTCGTCTTCTCATCACACTTTGTTTACACTCTTAAGATGCTGGAGCTTTCTTGTATTTTCCCTAAAGACAGAAAAATAGCTCCCCCATAACCTGGGGCCCTTTTAAAGGGAAGGTCCCCGGCCCTTTAATTTTTGTGTGCACGTGTTTTTGTTCAGTGTGGGACCCCCATGTTGTGTGTGTGTGTGTGTGTGTGTGTGTGTTCTGTCATAACTGATCTTGAAACTGTGTACCGAGCTTCCCTCTCCCACTTGTTGTCATTTTGGGATTATGTTGATTATTGCGAACCTGAAGATAAAGACAGAAATATTGACAAACATCCCAGCACCTCGCCTGCGTCTCTTACCACCTCGTCTCAGTGACTAGCATTTCAAAACCCCTGACTTTGTCTTCTTCAGTATTTTGTATGTCGTATTCATGTCTCTCTTGGTCCTCTTTTCTAAAGTAGTCAGGCTTAATTAGTTTATCCCATAACGGAAACGTGGGGTGTGTGTGTGTGTGTGGTTGTTGTGTTGTGTGTGTGTGTGTGTTTGTGTGTTGTGTGGTGTGTGTTTGTGTGTGTGTGTGTGGGGTGTGTGTGTAGTGTGTGTGTGTGGAGGGAACATCAAGTTAAGTGTACACTGTGTACACCATGTGTTTAAACAATGGTGTGTGTAGGTGGGGAATATGATGTTAGAGGTACAGTGTACCCCAGGTTAACACACAACGGGCTCCTCGGCGAGAATACTCTTCCGTTTTCATTCAGTCTGTTTTAACTGGTTAATGTTAGCAAATTCTGTTTAGTTTACTTTAACCTAACCTTTAAGTAATTCACAAGTTAACTTTTACAAATAACATCGGGAATTCAACTATGTACTCGGCGACAAGCGTTACTTCCCTACGTTCTTTAAATCTTCTAAGCACCGGGTTTTCATCTTGAGTAGATAGATGGTGAGTTAGATTTGTGTGGGATCTAGTATATAAATGATTATAAATTATAATATTTCTTTTTCTTTAAAAGGATCACAATAGTGTTTTCTATCACGTTTTTGCTATCACAACAGTTTTTTGCTATTATAACAGTGTTGCTATTACAACAGTGTTGCTATCACAGTGTTGCTATCCAACAGTGTTGGGTATTATAACAGTGTTGCTATTACAACAGTGTTGCTATCACAACAGTGTTGCTATTATAAACAGTGTTTGCTATTACAAAAAGTGTTGCTATCACAAAAGTGTTGCTATTATAACAGTGTTTGCTATCACAACAGTGTTGCTATCACAACAGTGTTGCAATTATAACAGTGTTGCTATCACAACAGTGTTGCTATTAAACAGTGGTGCTATTACAACAGTGTTGCTATTACAACAGTGTTGCTATCACAACAGTGTTGCTATCACACAGTGTTGCTATTATAACAGTGTTGCTATTACAACAGTGTTGCTATCACAACAGTGTTGCTATCACAACAGTGTTGCTATCACAACAGTGTTGCTATTATAACAGTGTTGCTATCACGTGTTGCTATCACAACAGTGTTGCTATCACAGCAGTGTTGCTATCACAGCAGTGTTGCTATCACAGCAGTGTTGCTATCACAGCAGTGTTTTCTATCACAGCAGTGTTGCTATCACAACAGTGTTGCTATCACAGCAGTGTTGCTATCACAGCAGTGTTGCTATCACAGCAGTGTTGCTATCACAACAGTGTTGCTATCACGGCAGTGTTGCTATCACAGCAGTGTTGCTATCACAGCAGTGTTGCTATCACAGCAGTGTTGCTATCACAGCAGTGTTGCTATCACAACAGTGTTGCTATCACGGCAGTGTTGCTATCACAGCAGTGTTGCTATCACAGCAGTGTTGCTATCACAACAGTGTTGCTATCACAACAGTGTTGCTATCACAACAGTGTTGCTATCACAGCAGTGTTGCTATCACAGCAGTGTTGCTATCACAGCAGTGTTGCTATCACAACAGTGTTGCTATCACGGCAGTGTTGCTATCACGCAGTGTTGCTATCACAGCAGTGTTGCTATCACAGCAGTGTTGCTATCACAACAGTGTTGCTATCACGCAGTGTTGCTATCACAGCAGTGTTGCTATCACAGCAGTGTTGCTAACACAACAGTGTTGCTATACAACAGTGTTGCTATTACAACAGTGTTGCTATTACAACAGTGTTGCTATTACAACAGTGTTGCTATCAACAGTGTTGCTATTACAACAGTGTTGCTATCACGTGTTGCTATCACAACAGTGTTGCTAATCACGTGTTGCTATCACAACAGTGTTGCTATCACAGCAGTGTTGCTATCACAACAGTGTTGCTGTCACAACAGTGTTGCTATCACAGCAGGTTGCTATCACAGCAGTGTTGCTATCACAGCAGTGTTGCTATCACAGCAGTGTTGCTATCACAGCAGTGTTGCTATCACAGCAGTGTTACTATCACAGCAGTGTTGCTATCACAACCGTGAGGAACATGACAAGCTGGATAACTAGAACCTTCACAACAAGAGATACCAAGCCAAAAAGATCTTCTTTAAGTCACTTATTCTCTTTAGGCAAAAATATTGTTGCGCTCTAACAGCTTCCTTTAAGATATTCAAAATTACAGAACTTTCACTGCAAGTTTGAAATCCAGTCCAGCATCTCTATAACTGGAACGCTCCAAGCGTCTCGATCTGTATTCCCTGAAACGCAGGCGAGAAAGACACATCATAATGTACACCTGGAAATCCCTAGAGGAACCAGACCTGAATCTGGATACATAAATCACTCTACGAAAACAAGAGGTTGTCACCGTTGCAAAATACCCCAGTGAAAGGCAGGGGTGCCATGAGTACACTGAGCTAGAACTCAATAAATGAAAAAGGACCAAGACTCTTAAAAGTCCTTTATACATCAGGGGAACTGCCGATGGAACCCCTTTTTCTTCAAGGGGGAAATGAATAAATTCCCAGTTAGTTTCCTGATCATCGGGCTGGGTGCCTACGTTGAACTAAGCGGGGCTAGCACCAACACCTGGGTGATAAAGCCGCCAGTAGAGAAGCCCTGGTCTGGACCGGGACCACAGGGACGGTGATTCTGAGTTTTGGCCAGCTGTCAGGTCCTGGGTGTGCCAGCTGTCAGGTCCTGGGTGTGGCCAGCTGTCGGGTCCTGGGGTTGGCCAGCTGTCGGGTCCTGGGGTGTGGCCACTGTCAGGTCCTGGGGTGTGGCCAGCTGTCAGGCCCCGGGGAGTCAGGTCCCTCAGGCTCCTCCAGTAGTAACATCGGGCTCTCTCACTTCCTCGCTGTTTTATCAGTGAGAGTTCCTGTGGCGAGTGTATTCCCAAACCCCCTCATTCAACTAATTTCTTCCATTTGTTCCATTCAATCATTTATCTCCCCTCTCTCTCTCTCTCTCCTCTCTCCTCTCCTCTCTCTCTCTCTCTCTCTCTCCTCTCTCTCTCTCTCTCTCTCTCTCGTCGTTGTTTAACCCCTACCTGTAGTCTACCTGGAGGTATTCCGGATCAACGCCCCGCGGCCCCGTCCACGACCAGGCCTCCCGGTGGATCAGCGCCTGATCAACCAGGTCCCTCATGGCTGGTGGGGCCTTCATAACTTTCCTCATTTCCCTGTACATCCCTCATTCCCCTCATTTTACTCTTTCCCTTTATTCATCAATCATCCTGTCATTCTCTCCCTGTCATACCCCTCAAGAAGGTTCCTTGATGTTGGTGAGGGCTCTTGATTTAGGGAATTGATCTGGCTCCAGTTCCCCGAATTAAGCCTGAAAAGCCTTTCACAAACCCCCCCCCAGCGCTGTATAATCCTCCGGGTTTAGCGCTTCCCCCTTGATTTTAATAATAATAATAATCTTCCTGTCAGATACAGTAACTGAGAACAGAGACAGAACTCAAGAGAATAAAAGAGGTATTAATTAAGTGATACAGTCACACAGTTTTGGAGTCTGTGCTGGAGACCTTTAAAACGCTACAAATAACTGAGAAATAATAAAATAATTAATCAGTTTTGCTAACAAGACTAATTAACTGTTAATTTGAGATTCATTAGTCGCTGATGTTTATTGACAGTAAATGACAAACTTCTTATTCTTGTTTGTTCTTGTTTTACAGTATTAAGTATAAAGTAATAACTTGATAAAGAATACCTCCTGGTCCCATTAACCCCTCATCACCCTTCCCTCCCTCCTTCCCTCCCCCCTTCCCTCCATCCTTCCCTCCATCCTTCCCTGCCTTTCTCCTCCCTTTCCTTCTCTCCCCATTATTTCACCACTCACCTGGGGTGCTGTGTAGCTCACTGGTGAAAGCATCAGTCTTAAAACAGCATGGTCCTGAGTTTGATCTCTTGGCTCGTAGAAACACATGGGCAAGTTTCATTACAGCCCCGTGCTGTCCCTACCAACCTAGCAATCAAAATAGAAACCTATATGTTGCAGGTTGCAGCCAGAGAAGAATGTTAGAAACCTCCTGTCTTGCTGGAATGTACATTGTGTAAGAAACTCCAGTACCTTCTGGAAAGTTATATCCTGTGTAAGAAACTCCAGTACTTGATGGAATGTTATACTGTGTAAGAAACTCCAGTACCTGCTGGAATGCTATACTGTGTAAGAAACTCCAGTACTTTCTGGAAAGTTATATCCTGTGTAAGAAACTCCAGTGCCTGCTGAAATGTTATATCCTGTGTAAGAAACTCCAGTACCTGCTGGAATGCTATACTGTGTAAGAAACTCTAGTACCTGCTGGAATGCTATACTGTGTAAGAAACTCTAGTACCTGCTGGAATGCTATACTGTGTAAGAAACTCCAGTACCTGCTGGAATGCTATACTGTGTAAAAAACTCCAGTACCTGCTGGAATGCTAATACTGTGTAAGAAACTCCAGTACCTGCTGGAATGCTATACTGTGTAAGAAACTCCAGTACCTGCTGGAATGCTATACTGTGTAAGAAACTCCAGTACCTGCTGGAATGCTATACTGTGTAAGAAACTCTAGTACCTGCTGGAATGCTATACTGTGTAAGAAACTCCAGTACCTGCTGGAATGCTATACTGTGTAAGAAACTCCAGAAACCTGCTGGAATGCTATACTGTGTAAGAAACTCCGTACCTGCTGGAATGCTATACTGTGTAAGAAACTCCAGTACCTGCTGGAATGCTATACTGTGTAAGAAACTCCAGTACCTGCTGGAATGCTATACTGTGTAGAAAACTCCAGTACCTGCTGGAATGCTATACTGTTAAAAACTCCAGTACCTGCTGGAATGCTATACTGTGTAAGAACTCCAGTACCTGCTGGAATGCTATACTGTGTAAGAAACTCCAGTACCCTGCTGAATGCTATACTGTGTAAGAACTCCAGTACCTGCTGGAATGCTATACTGTGTAAGAAACTCCAGTACCTGCTGGAAGCTATACTGTGTAAGAAACTCCAGTACCTGCTGGAATGCTATACTGTGTAAGAAACTCCAGTACCTGCTGGAATGCTAACTGTGTAAAAAACTCCAGTACCTGCTGGAATGCTATACTGTGTAAGAAACTCCAGTACCTGCGGAATGCTATACTGTGTAAGAAACTCCAGTCCCTGCTGGAATGCTATACTGTATAAGAAACTCCAGTACCTGCTGGAATGCTTATACTGTGTAAGAAACTCCAGTACCTGCTGGAATGCTATACTGTGTAAGAAACTCCAGTACCTGCTGGAATGCTATACTGTGTAAGAAACTCCAGTAACCTGCTGGAATGCTATACTGTGTAAAAAAACTCTAGTACCTGCTGGAATGCTATACTGTGTAAGAAACTCCAGTACCTGCTGGAATGCTATACTGTGTAAGAAACTCCAGTACCTGCTGGAATGCTATACTGTGTAAGAAACTCCAGTACCTGCTGGAATGCTATACTGTGTAAGAAACTCCAGTACCTGCTGGAATGCTATACTGTGTAAGAAACTCCAGTACCTGCTGGAATGCTATAACTGTGTAAGAAACTCCAGTACCTGCTGGAATGCTATACTGTGTAAGAAACTCCAGTACCTGCTGGAATGCTATACTGTGTAAGAAACTCCAGTACCTGCTGGAATGCTATAACTGTGTAAGAAACTCCAGTACCTGCTGGAATGCTATACTGTGTAAAAAAACTCCAGTACCTGCTGGAATGCTATACTGTGTAAGAAACTCCAGTACCTGCTGGAATGCTATACTGTGTAAGAAAACTCCAGTACCTTGCTGGAATGCTATACTGTGTAAGAAACTCCAGTACCTGCTGGAATGCTATACTGTGTAAGAAACTCTAGTACCTGCTGGAATGCTATACTGTGTAAGAAACTCCAGAGTCCTGCTGGAATGCTATACTGTGTAAGAAACTCCAGCACCTGCTGGAATGCTATACTGTGTAAGAAACTCTAGTACCTGCTGGAATGCTATACTGTGTAAGAAACTCCAGTACCTGCTGGAATGCTATACTGTGTAAGAAACTCCAGTACCTGCGGGAATGCTATACTGTGTAAGAAACTCCAGTACCTGCTGGAATGCATACTGTGTAAGAAACTCCAGTACCTGCTGGAATGCTATACTGTGTAAGAAACTCCAGTACCTGCTGGAATGCTATACTGTGTAAGAAACTCCAGTACCTGCTGGAATGCTATACTGTGTAAGAAACTCCAGTACCTGCTGGAAAGCTATACTGTTAAGACACTCCAGTACCTGCTGGAATGCTATAACTGTGTAAGAAACTCTAGTACCTGCTGGAATGCTATACTGTGTAAGAAACTCCAGAGTCCTGCTGGAATGCTATACTGTGTAAGAAACTCCAGCACCTGCTGGAATGCTATACTGTGTAAGAAACTCTAGTACCTGCTGGAATGCTATACTGTGTAAGAAACTCCCAGTACCTGCTGAATCCCTATACTGTGTAAGAAACTCCAGTACCTGCTGGAATGCTATACTGTGTAAGAAACTCCAGTACCTGCTGGAATGCTATACTGTGTAAGAAACTCCAGTACCTGCTGGAATGCTATACTGTGTAAGACACTCAGTACCTGCTGGAATGCTAAAACTGTGTAAAAAACTCTAGTACCTGCTGGAATGCTAATACTGTGTAAGAAACTCCAGTACCTGCGGGAATGCTATACTGTGTAAGAAACTCCAGTACCTGCTGGAATGCATACTGTGTAAGAAACTCCAGTACCTGCTGGAATGCTAAAACTGTGTAAGACACTCCAGTACCTGGTGGAATGCTATACTGTGTAAGAAAACTC
This sequence comes from Cherax quadricarinatus, assembly GCF_026875155.1. Taxonomy (NCBI): domain Eukaryota; kingdom Metazoa; phylum Arthropoda; class Malacostraca; order Decapoda; family Parastacidae; genus Cherax; species Cherax quadricarinatus. The sequence continues at coordinate 2,913,018 of NC_069441.1, forward strand.
TAGTACCTGCTGGAATGCTATACTGTGTAAGAAACTCCAGTACCTTGCTGGAATGCTATACTGTGTAAGACACTCCAGTACCTGCGGGAATGCTATACTGTGTAAGAAACTCTAGTACCTGCTGGAATGCTATACTGTGTAAGAAACTCCAGTACCTGCTGAATGCTATACTGTGTAAGAAACTCCAGTACCTGCTGGAATGCTATACTGTGTAAGAAACTCCAGTACCTGCTGGAATGCAAATACTGTGTAAGACACTCCAGTACCTGCTGGAATGCTATACTGTGTAAGAAACTCTAGTACCTGCTGGAATGCTATACTGTGGTAAGAAACTCCAGTACCTGCGGGAATGCTTTTACTGTGTAAGAAACTCTAGTACCTGCTGGAATGCTAACTGTTAAGAAACTCCAGTACCTGCTGGAATGCTATACTGTGTAAGAAACTCCAGTACCTGCTGGAATGCTATACTGTGTAAGAAACTCCAGTACCTGCTGGAATGCTATACTGTGTAAGACACTCCAATACCTGCTGGAATGCTATACGTGTAAGAAACTCTAGTACCTGCTGGAATGCTATACTGTGGTAAAAACTCCAGTACCTGCTGAATGCTATACTGTGTAAGAAACTCTAGTACCTGCTGGAATGCTAATACTGTGTAAGAAACTCCAGTACCTGCGGGAATGCTTACTGTGTAAGAAACTCCAGTACCTGCTGGAATGCTATACTGTGTAAGAAACTCCAGTACCTGCTGGAATGCTATACTGTGTAAGAAACTCTAGTACCTGCTGGAATGCTATACTGTGTAAGAAACTCCAGTACCTGCTGGAATGCTATACTGTGTAAGAAACTCCAAGTACCTGCTGGAATGCTATACTGTGTAAAGAAACTCCAGTACCTGCTGGAATGCTATACTGTGTAAGAAACATCCAGTACCTGCTGGAATGCTATTACTGTGTAAGAAACTCCAGTACCTGCTGGAATGCTATACTGTTAAGAAACTCCAGTACCTGCTGGAATGCTATACTGTGTAATGAAACTCCAGTACCTGCTGGAATGCTATACTGTGTAAGAAACTCTAGTACCTGCTGGAATGCTATACTGTGTAAGAAACTCCAGTACCTGCTGGAATGCTATACTGTGTAAGAAACTCTAGTGCCTGCTGGAATGCTAACTGTGTAAGAAACTCCAGTACCTGCTGGAATGCTATACTGTGTAAGAAACTCCAGTAACTGCTGGAATGCTATACTGTGTAAGAAACTCCAGTACCTGCTGGAATGCTATACTGTGTAAGAAACTCCAGTACCTGCTGGAATGCTATACTGTGTAAGAAACTCCAGTACCTGCTGGAAATGCTATACTGTGTAAGAAACTCCAGTACCTGCTGGAATGCTATATTGTGTAAGAAACTCCAGTACCTGCTGGAATGCTATACTGTGTAAGACACTCCAGTACCTGCTGGAATGCTAAACTGTGTAAGAAACTCCAGTACCTGCTGGAATGCTATATTGTGTAAGAAAACTCCAGTACCTGCTGGAATGCTATACTGTGTAAGAAACTCCAGTACCTGCTGGAATGCTATACTGTGTAAGAAATCCAGTACCTGCTGGAATGCTATACTGTGTAAGAAACTCCAGTACCTGCTGGAATGCATACTGTGTAAGAAACTCCATTTAAACCTGCTGGAATGCTATACTGTGAAGAAACTCCAGTACCTGCTGGAATGCTATAACTGTGTAAGAAACTCCAGTACCTGCTGGAATGCTATACTGTGTAAGAAACTCCAGTACCTGCTGGAATGCTATACTGTGGTAAGAAGCTCCAGTACCTGCTGAATGCTATACTGTTAAGAAACTCCAGTACCTGCTGGAATGCATATTTGTGGTAAAGAAACTCCAGTACCTGCTGGAATGCATACTGTGTAAGACACCCAATACCTGCTGGAATGCTATACTGTGTAAGAAACTCCAGTACCTGCTGGAATGCTATACTGTGTAAGAAACTCCAGTACCTGCTGGAATGCTATACTGTGTAAGAAGCTCCAGTACCTGCTGGAATGCTATACTGTGTAAGAAACTCCAGTACCTGCTGGAATGCTATACTGTGTAAGAAACTCCAGTACCTGCTGGAATGCTATACTGTGTAAGAACTCCAGTACCTGCTGGAATTCTATACTGTGTAAAGACACTCCATGTACCTGCTGGAATGCTATACTGTGTAAGAAACTCCAGTACCTGCTGGAAATGCTATACTGTGTAAGAAACTCCAGTACCTGCTGGAATGCTATCTGTGTAAGAAGCTCCAGTACCTGCTGGAATGCTATACTGTGTAAGAAAACTCCATCCTGCTGGAATGCTATACTGTGTAAGAAACTCCAGTACCTGCTGGAATGCTATACTGTGTAAGAAGCTCCAGTACCTGCTGGAATGCTATACTGTGTAAGACACTCCAGTACCTGCTGGAATGCTATACTGTGTAAGAAACTCCAGTACCTGCTGGAATGCTATACTGTGTAAGAAACTCCAGTACCTGCTGGAATGCTATACTGTGTAAGAAACTCCAGTACCTGCTGGAATGCTATACTGTGTAAGAAACTCCAGTACCTGCTTGTTACTTCATCGTTTGTGCTACTTTAAACTTAGTCTCATATCTTTCTATATCAGAGAACAAAGTAAAAATAACTTATCAGATATAACAAACAGGTATCTTCAGTTTGACTGAAAGAAATAAAATGTAAATTAAAATATATCTAGATGTACTCCAGGCAGCTTTTTTCGAGGGCCTAGTTCCAGGGCCTTTTTTGTGTTCAGTTGTTCTTGTCTTACCGTACATAAGATGGATGTGATCTTGTTACCGTACATAGCATAGATATGATCTTGCGTCACTGTACATAGCATGGATGTGATTTTGTGTTAACGTACATAGGATGAATGTGATCTTATGTTACTGTACATAGCATGGATGTGATCTTGTGTTAACGTACATAGGATGAATGTGATCTTGTTACCGTACATAGGATGAATGTGATCTTGTTACCGTACATAGCATGGATGTGATCTTGCGTTACTGTACATAGCATGGATGTGATCTTGTGTTACTGTACATAGCATGGATGTGATCTTGCGTTACTGTACATAGCATGGATGTGATCTTGTGTTACTGTACATAGCATGGATGTGATCTTGCGTTACTGTACATAGCATGGATGTGATCTTGCGTTACTGTACATAGCATGGATGTGATCTTGTGTTACTGTACATAGCATGGATGTGATCTTGCGTTACTGTACATAGCATGGATGTGATCTTGCGTTTACTGTACATAGCATGGATGTGATCTTGTGTTACTGTACATAGCATGGATGTGATCTTCGTGACTGTACATAGCATGGATGTGATCTTGCGTTACTGTACATAGCATGGATGTGATCTTGCGTTACTGTACATAGCATGGATGTGATCTTGCGTTACTGTACATAGCATGGATGTGATCTTGCGTTACTGTACATAGCATGGATGTGATCTTGTGTTACCGTACATAGGATGAATGTGATCTTGTTACCGTACATAGGATGGATGTGATCTTGTGTTACCGCACATAGCATGGATGTGATCTTGCGTTACTGTACATAGCATGGATGTGATCTTGCGTTACTGTACATAGCATGGATGTGATCTTGTGTTACCGTACATAGGATGAATGTGATCTTGTGTTACTGTACATAGGATGGATGTGATCTTGTGTTACCGTACATAGGATGAATGTGATCTTGTTACCGTACATAGGATGGATGTGATCTTGTGTTACCGCACATAGCATGGATGTGATCTTGTGTTACCGTACATAGGATGAATGTGATCTTGTTACCGTACATAGGATGGATGTGATCTTGTGTTACCGCACATAGCATGGATGTGATCTTGCGTTACTGTACATAGCATGGATGTGATCTTGCGTTACTGTACATAGCATGGATGTGATCTTGTGTTACCGTACATAGGATGAATGTGATCTTGTGTTACTGTACATAGGATGGATGTGATCTTGTGTTACCGTACATAGGATGAATGTGATCTTGTTACCGTACATAGGATGGATGTGATCTTGTGTTACCGCACATAGCATGGATGTGATCTTGCGTTACTGTACATAGCATGGATGTGATCTTGCGCTACTGTACATAGCATGGATGTGATCTTGCGTTACTGTACATAGGATGGATGTGATCTTATGTTACCGTACATAGCATGGATGTGATCTTGCGTTACTGTACATAGCATGGATGTGATCTTGCGTTACTGTACATAGCATGGATGTGATCTTGCGTTACCGTACATAGCATGGATGTGATCTTGCGTTACTGTCCATAGACAATAGTTGATATTTTCTTTGTCTTTGTTAACGAAGCGTTACTAATGGACAACCTTGATTATGCTGTAATCTAATCTAGAAATTTATTCTGCCTCTCGCCCCACTCTTCTCAGCTTCCCCACTCCAGTTCCACTCATTTCCCTCTCTATCACCACTCCAAAAGTCACCTCTCAAGCATGTAATCATGTTCCTAATTCGTACTAATTAATGACATCATGACCTCGGGATTGACTGTGTCTAGAATAGTGATTTGTACTGATGGGTCGATGACTGGGAGGGGGGTGAGTCTGTTTTGTGGACTCGCTGGGGACTGACATTTTGTCCCTCTGTCAGTAGAAGCGTCAGCGTTTACACTAGAACAACATATTGTTGAAGGTGTTGTGGTCTAAGTGTGAGGACTGGCTACAGTGGGTCCCTCTTACTGAGTGTTCCTCCCAATACAGTGTAACACATTCTTAAGAACATAAGAACATTGCAGCAGGTCTACTGGCCCATGCTAAGCAAGTCTTTCTCAAACCCAACACACATTAACGTGGATCTGAATGTGGTGTTGGTAACAGTGTTGTGGATACACACTGTAGTGTAAGAAGATGTTTGATACTGTCTCTCTCCAGCTGAACGGGGGACAGGGCCACCTTTTATCGCAAGAATCTTAAAGGAAAATCCCAAATTATTGCCAGTTGGGTGGGTCCTGTGCCCCTCCCCCGGAATATCTGGGTGCATGGTTTACGTTTCCTAAACATCGAAGTGTACCTATCCCCTAAACGTAGGTGTTACAAATGCCAGCACTATGGCCATGTTGCAGTAGACTGTGGAATACTACATTCTTGGTGTGGTAAGTGTGCTGGGAAACATTCCACTAGAGAATGCACAGTAGGCCCTGACAGCCAAA
>NC_069441.1:2918777-2976277 GCF_026875155.1 Cherax quadricarinatus
AGGGGGACCGCCCCCCAACTGCAAAATTTGGGATTTTCCTTTAAGAATTCTTGCGATAAAAGGTGGCCCTGTCCCCCACGTTCAGCTGGAGAGAGACAATATCAAACATCTTCTTACACTACAGTGTGTATCCACAACATTGTTACCAACACCACATTCAGATCCACGTTAATGTGTGTTGGGTTTGGGAAAGACTTGCTTAGCATGGGCCAGTAGACCTGCTGCAATGTTCTTATGTTCTTAAGAATGTGTTACACTGTATTGGGAGGAACACTCAGTAAGAGGGACCCACTGTAGCCAGTCCTCACACTTAGACCACAACACCTTCAACAATATGTTGTTCTAGTGTAAACGCTGACGCTTCTACTGACAGCGGGACAAAATATCAGTCCCCAGCGAGTCCACAAAACAGACTCACCCCCCTCCCAGTCATCGACCCATCAGTACAAATCACTATTCTAGACACAGTCAATCCCGAGGTCATGATGTCATTAATTAGTACGAATTAGGAACATGATTACATGCTTGAGAGGTGACTTTTGGAGTGGTGATAGAGAGGGAAATGAGTGGAACTGGAGTGGGGAAGCTGAGAAGAGTGGGGCGAGAGGCAGAATAAATTTCTAGATTAGATTACAGCATAATCAAGGTTGTCCATTAGTAACGCTTCGTTAACAAAGACAAAGAAAATATCAACTATTGTCTATGTACAGTAACGCAAGATCACATCCATGCTATGTACGGTAACATAAGATCACATCCATCCTATGTACAGTAACACAAGATCACATCCATGCTATGTACAGTAATATAAGATCACATCCATCCTATGTACAGTAACACAAGATCACATCCATGCTATGTACAGTAACGCAAGATCACATCCATACTATGTACAGTAACACAAGATCACATCCATGCTATGTACAGTAAAGCAAGATCACATCCATGCTATGTACGGTAACACAAGATCACATCCATCCTATGTACGGTAACAAGATCACATTCATCCTATGTACGGTAACACAAGATCACATCCATGCTATGTACAGTAACACAAGATCACATTCATCCTATGTACAGTAACACAAGATCACATTCATCCTATGTACGGTAACACAAGATCACATCCATGATATGTACAGTACACAAGAAACACATTCATCCTATGTACGGTAACACAAGATCACATCCATGATATGTACAGTAACACAAGATCACATTCATCCTATGTACGGTAACACAAGATCACATCCATGCTATGTACAGTAACACAAGATCACATTCATCCTATGTACAGTAACACAAGATCACATTCATCCTATGTACGGTAACACAAGATCACATCCATGATATGTACAGTAACACAAGATCACATTCATCCTATGTACGGTAACACAAGATCACATCCATGATATGTACAGTAACACAAGATCACATTCATCCTATGTACGGTAACACAAGATCACATCCATGATATGTACAGTAACACAAGATCACATTCATCCTATGTACGGTAACACAAAATCACATCCATGCTATGTACAGTGACGCAAGATCATATCTATGCTATGTACGGTAACAAGATCACATCCATCTTATGTACGGTAACACAAGATCACATCCATGCTATGTACAGTGACGCAAGATCATATCTATGCTATGTATGGTAACAAGATCACATCCATCTTATGTACGGTAAGACAAGAACAACTGAACACAAAAAAGGCCCTGGAACTAGGCCCTCGAAAAAAGCTGCCTGGAGTACATCTAGATATATTTTAATTTATATTTTATTTCTTTCAGTCAAACAGAAGATACCTGTTTGTTATATCTGGTAAGTTATTTTTACTTTGTTCTCTGATATACAAAGATATGAGACTAAGTTTAAAGTAGCACAAACGATGAAGTAACAAGCAGGTTACCTGGAGGTTATTCCGGGGATCAACGCCCCCGCGGCCCGGTCCACGACCAGGCCTCCCGATGGATCAGGGCCTGATCAACTAGGCTGTTACTGCTGGCCGCACGCAGTCCGACGTACGAGCCACAGCCCGGCTGATCCGGCACTGACTTTAGGTATCTGTCCAGCTCTCTCTTGAAGGCAGCCAGGGGTTTATTGGCAATTCCCCTAATGCTTGATGGGAGGCTGTTGAACAGTTTTGGGCCCCGGACACTTATGGTGTTTTCTCTTAGTGTACCAATGGCGCCCCTACTTTTTATTGCGGTATTTTGCATCGCCTGCCCAGTCTTTTACTTTCGTAGGGAGTGATTTCTGTGTGCAGATTTGGGACCATTCCTTCCCAAGATTTTCCAAGTGTAGATTATGATATATCTCTCCCTCCTGCGTTCCAACGAGTACAAGTCAAGTGCTTTCAAGCGTTCCCAGTATTAAGGGCTTGACGAACTTATACGTGCATAAAATCTCTGTACACCTCTAGATCTGCGATTTCACCTGCTTTGTATGGGATGTTAATTACAGCAATCCACCTAGAGAGAACAAGGATTTGAAAAAGGAAATCATCATGGCTGCATCTCTCGTTTTAAAAGTTCTCATTATCCATCCTATCATTTTCTTTGCACGGCGATCGGGCACTGTTGTGATTTTTTAAAGTGAGATCCTCAACATTACTACTCCCGGGTCCCTTACATTATTTTTTCCGCTCTTTTTGTATGGCCGGGTCAGTATATACTCTGTTCTAGTTTTAAACTCCTCCAATTTTCCATAACAGTAGTTGGAATTGCCTCTTTGAACATCAATTTTTACCGTCCCCCACGGAAACTTTGTTTATATTTTCTTGGGGGAAAACCGGGGCGTCCTAGCAGATGCAGCCTCATGCAGATCCTATATCATCCGCAAAGGATGATACGGTGTTTGGGGGGGTATATCCTGTTTATTTCGAATGAGGAAAGGAATAAGAGGGGGGCGAGTACTGTGCCTTGTGGAACAGAGCTCTTCACTAGGCACCTCCGATTTAACCTGTTGACCACACTCTTGTGTTCATTTGTTTTGGGAATTGAAGATCCATCTCCCCACTTTCCCAGTTATTCCTTTAGGGACGTATTTTATGGGCTATTTTCACCATATGGGGATTTTTCAAATGCTTTTTCAAAGTCTGTGTATTTACAACTGCATTCGATTTTCTTCCAGCATCCAAGGCCCTGTCATAGTGGTCCGTAGTTTGAGAGGGAGGAGCGACCTGCCCGAAAACCCCTGTTGCCCTGGATTTGCAGATTTTGGGGAAACCAGGTGATTTGCAATCCTTTTTCTTACACCTTTTTAAAAATTTTTTTGATTGGGGCGTCAGAGTATTGTCTATGTTCTTAGCTAAGCTTTGCTGCCACCTTTAAGGAGCGGGGGTATTCCGTTGTTTTAAGTGACTGTTGGGAAACTCACCCATGTCCCCCTCCCCTCCATATGTACTTAGGGGACGCGGGGGGGTTTCTTGCAGTTCTTAAGAAAAAAGATTTTCCACGAGTCGGGCCCCGGGGTGAAGTGCATAGGCATGTTGCAATGGCTTTTTCGAAATCATCGGGTTAGGGTAATGCGGAAATCTGGCATACATTTTTTTGAGTTTGAGGTCATTTTAGAAAAATCATTTGGGTCGCCCACCCAGACCGTTAGTGGGCACTAAACACAAGTCGTACTGGATTTTAAAAAATTCAAATCTTTCCTTTTGTCGCCTGTTAAAGTCCATCCTGCTGAGAAAGGGGCCCAATACTAGATGGGTATTTGCCTGTTTTTTGGAATGAAAAGAAAATATTTTAAATTTTTTTTCAATTCACTAATAGTTTTAAGCTCCCCTCCCCCCCGCCCCCTGGTTCCTTAAAGTAAATTTAGCTAAGTTCGATAGTTTCCACTTCCCTGGTCACGCCCCTTTCGTGTTTCAGATATTCTAGCACTCCGAGGAGCTAGTGACTCTTCGTCGTCTTCGTAGGGGAGGCTTTTTCTCTCCATTTTTTTCCCTGCTCCTTCTTTTTTAGGGGGAAAATGCCTAGAAAATCTTGGGGTACCAGGAATTGATCCTTTCAAGGGACTGTTTGGGTCCATGTCATTTAAGACATCTTCCCAAAAGTTTCGTTAGGACATGTTTACCTGGTCCCATTGAGTTTTTTGTTGTTGAAATTGATTTTTTGAAAACCCTTCACCGGACATGCATTCTGCTGTTCAGGACCCCCATGCATGTACTCTGACTTTGATTAAATTTTACGGAATTTGTTGTTTTTTGATATTCTTAGTCTCTTACAGGGCCTCATTTTTGTGAAGAAAGGGCAAATGGTTTTTCAGTCTTGTTTGGGTCCACTATCTGGGCTTAAGGGTTTTTTTTCGAAGACTTAGTAGCTCATGTGTGTGGACCTTTTATCTCGCACCTCCGGGGTTGTTTCAGCTATAACATTTTTTGCTACATTTTTTCCATTTGTATGCCTTTGGGTTTAAAATCACCAAGCAGTAAAAATGTTTGGGATGGAGCTGGAAGTTTTCCAACAGTAATCGATTTCAGTACTGTTCCTTGAACTTTTTGGGGGTTTTTATCTGGGGGCTTTTAACAACCACAATGACTAGGTTTTGGTTTTCCCACTTTATTGATAAACTTCACTACCTCATTTGTGGGTTCAGCAACTCCGGCAGAAAGGGGCTCTTGACATACGGCCCCAAACCCCCCCTGTTGCCTGTTTTTTCTGTCGCACTAAAAAGGTTTTAACCACTTATCCCAATTCACTTCAAAAATGATCTTTTGTGTGGGTTTTCGTAAGGCTCAAAAAATTGCCCTTTGACTCCATAGAACCAGAAAAAGTATTTTTGTTTTGGTGGAAGGGTAAGGCCCTGTAATTAGCAAAAATGAACAGGTTGTATTCTGTGTTTGGGGGGATTTTTTTTATTGGCATCATAGTTGAATTTGGAGGGCCCCTGGTGGCCCTGGCTCGCCTCCAGCCCCCAACAAGGCCCAAGGGGGGGACTATTTTTTTATTCCTTTTCTTTTTCTTTTTCTTCCTCCACTAAAAAACACCTGGAGTTTTGGGGATCGTAGCTACTATTGTTTTTCCTTGGGGTCTTTGCCTCCTGGTCCCTTTTAGAATGTGCAGGGCACTCGATTTGTAACACTGCTTCTGGGGGACCCAGGAGTGGGGACATTTTTTGGGGGAAAGAAATACAGGAAGAAAGCGACACCCCCTTTAGACGGGGGTCGCACTTTTTTGGATGGTCAAAGTTGCTTCCATTTTTTTCCCCTGTTATTCCATGCTTACAGACCCCCAACAAAATTTGCACAAAACACCTTTGGGGTTAGAATTGTTGGGGGGTGTGTTTGTCCAAATTTCTGCAGGTTCTGGGACTGCACAAATCCTCAGTTCCAAACCAGGGCCCCCCCCGTCTGGGTTCCATCTACTTTCCCCCGTAGAGGGAAGGGGGAGACTCCTCTCCAACACTGTACTGTGGGCCACGGTCTTTGGCAATGATGGTTTTATATTTACTGTTTTTGGGGGGGGGGGGGTAGTTCCCCAGGAAATCGGGGTGGCTAAGGGGGGGCGGGTCTGGGTCAGCACTGGGGCTGGGGGTTTTTTCTGGGGGTATGACTGGATGGGGCAGAAGATTCTACTCCAGGGAGGCCCTCTACACACTTTTTAGGGAATGGCATTGACTGTGGAGAGTCTTAACTGAATCCAATTTTCACAATGGGGGGGGCTGGGGGCTGGGTCAGCCCCAAGGCTGGGGCCTTTAACTAGCTGTTGTTTTTGTTTCCCGGTTTTTTCTAGTGTTACTGCTTATTTTTTGGGGGCGTTGTTGTAGAGGGCGTTCTCTTTTTTAACTTTACTCCCCCCCTATCTTCCCAGCTCTATATAATCCAGGGGAGACTATTCAATATTCCCCTTTTTTTTTGTTTTATTGTTTATTAACCTCCTGAGTGCTTTCCGATATCATCCATAGTTTTCCCCATCCCTGTTGCAGACCAAAACACCTATCTAATAGGTACGGATTTCTTCACATAAGCATTTCCCGCAGGTACGGGTTTCTTACACAGTATAGCATTCCAGCAGGTACTGGAGTTTCTTACACAGTATAGCATTCCAGCAGGTACTAGAGTTTCTTACACAGTATAGCATTCCAGCAGGTACTGGAGTTTCTTACACAGCATAGCATTCCAGCAGGTACTGGAGTTGTCTTACACAGTATAGCATTCCAGCAGTACTGGAGTTTCTTACACAGTATAGCATTCCAGCAGGTACTGGAGTTTCTTACACAGTATAGCATTCCAGCAGGTACTGGAGTTTCTTACACAGTATAGCATTCCAGCAGTACTGGAGTTTCTTACACAGTATAGCATTCCAGCAGGTACTGAGTTTCTTACACAGTATAGCATTCCAGCAGGTACTGGAGTTTCTTACACAGTATAGCATTCCAGCAGGTGCTAGAGTTTCTTACCCAGTATAGCATTCCAGCAGGTACTGGAGTTTCTTACACAGTATAGCATTCCAGCAGGTACTGGAGTTTCTTACACAGTATAGCATTCCAGCAGGTACTGGAGCTTCTTACACAGTATAGCATTCCAGCAGGTACTGGAGCTTCTTACACAGTATAGCATTCCAGCAGGTACTAGAGTTTCTTACACAGTATAGCATTCCAGCAGGTACTGAAGTTTCTTACACAGTATAACATTCCATCAAGTACTGGAGTTTCTTACACAGGATATAACTTTCCAGTAGGTACTGGAGTTTCTTACACAGGATATAACATTTCAGCAGGCACTGGAGTTTCTTACACAGGATATAACTTTCCAGAAGGTACTGGAGTTTCTTACACAATGTACATTCCAGCAAGACAGGAGGTTTCTAACATTCTTCTCTGGCTGCAACCTGCAACATATAGGTTTCTATTTTGATTGCTAGGTTGGTAGGGACAGCACGGGGCTGTAATGAAACTTGCCCATGTGTTTTCTACGAGCCAAGAGATCAAACTCAGGACCATGCTGTTTTAAGACTGATGCTTTCACCAGTGAGCTACACAGCACCCCAGGTGAGTGGTGAAATAATGGGGAGTGAAGGAAAGGGAGGAGAAAGGCAGGGAAGGATGGAGGGAAGGATGGAGGGAAGGAGGGAGGGAAGGAGGGAGGGAAGGAGGGAGGGAAGGATGGAGGGAAGGAGGGAGGGAAGGGTGATGAGGGGTTAATGGGACCAGGAGGTATTCTTTATCAAGTTATTACTTTATACTTAATACTGTAACACAAGCAACAAACAAGAATAAGAAGTTTGGTCATTTACTGTCAATAAAGATCAGTGACTAATGAATCTCAAGTTAACAGTTAATTAGTCTTGTTAGCAAAACTGACTTAATATTCTTATTATTTCTCAGTTATTTGTAGCGTTTAAAGTGTCTCCAGCACAGACTCACACCTGTGTGACTGTATCACTTAATTAATACCTCTTTTATTCTCTTGAGTTCTGTCTCTGTTCTCAAGTTACTGTATCTGACAGGAAGATTATTATTATTATTAAAATCAAGGGGGAAGCGCTAAACCCGGAGGATTATACAGCGCCTGGGGGGGGGATGTGGAAGGCATTCAGGCTTAATTCGGGGAACTGGAGCACAGATCCAATTCCCTAAATCAAGAGCCCCTCACCAACATCAAGGAACCTTCCTTGAGGGGTATGACAGGGAGAGAATGACAGGATGATTGAATGAATAAAGGGAAGAGTAAAATGAGGGGAATGAGGGATGTACATGGGAAATGAGGAAGTATGAAGGTCCCACCAGCCATGAGGGACCTGGTTGATCAGGCGCTGATCCACCGGGAGGCCTGGTCGTGGACGGGGCCGCGAGGCGTTGATCCCGGAATACCCTCCAGGTAGACTACAGGTAGGGGTAAACAACGAGAGAGAGAGAGAGAGAGAGAGAGAGAGGAGAGAGAGAGAGGAGAGAGAGAGAGAGAGATAAATGATTGAATGGAACAAAATGGAAGAATTAGTTGAACTGAGGTGGTTGAATACACTCGCCACAGGAACTCTCACTGATAAGACAGCGAGGAGTGAGAGAGCCAGATGTTACTACTGGAGGAGCCTGAGGGACCTGACATCCCAGGACCTGACAGCTGGCCACACCCCAGGACCTGACAGCTGGCCACACCCCAGGACCTGACAGCTGGCCACACCCCAGGACCTGACAGCTGGCCACACCCCAGGACCTGACAGCTGGCTACACCCCAGGACCTGACAGCTGGCCAAAACTCAGAACTCACCGTCCCTGTGGTCCGGTCCCAGACCAGACTTCTCTACTGGCGGCTTTATCACCCAGGCTGTTGGTGCTAGCCGCGCTTAGTTCAACGTAGGCACCACAGCCCGACTGATCAGGAACTAACCTGAGGAATTTATTCATTTCCCTCTTGAAGAAAACAAGGGGTTCCATCGGCAGTTCCCCTGATGTATAAAGGACTTTTAAGAGTCTTGGTCCTTTTACATTTATTGAGTTCTAGCTCAGTGTACTCATGGCACCCCTGCCTTTCACTGGGGTTATTTTGCAACGGCTGACAACCTCTTGTTTTCGTAGAGTGATTTATGTATCCAGATTCAGGTCTGGTTCCTCTAGGATTTTCCAGGTGTACATTATGATGTGTCTTTCTCGCCTGCGTTTCAGGGAATACAGATCGAGACGCTTGGAGCGTTCCCAGTTATAGAGATGCTGGACTGGATTTCAACTTGCAGTGAAAGTTCTGTAATTTTGAATATCTTAAAGGAAGCTGTTAGAGCGCAACAATATTTTTGCCTAAAGAGAATAAGTGACTTAAAGAAGATCTTTTTGGCTTGGTATCTCTTGTTGTGAAGGTTCTAGTTATCCAGCTTGTCATGTTCCTCACGGTTGTGATAGCAACACTGCTGTGATAGTAACACTGCTGTGATAGCAACACTGCTGTGATAGCAACACTGCTGTGATAGCAACACTGCTGTGATAGCAACACTGCTGTGATAGCAACACTGCTGTGATAGCAACACTGTTGTGACAGCAACACTGTTGTGATAGCAACACTGCTGTGATAGCAACACTGTTGTGATAGCAACACGTGATAGCAACACTGTTGTGATAGCAACACGTGATAGCAACACTGTTGTAATAGCAACACTGTTGTAATAGCAACACTGTTGTAATAGCAACACTGTTGTAATAGCAACACTGTTGTAATAGCAACACTGTTGTAATAGCAACACTGTTGTGATAGCAACACTGCTGTGATAGCAACACTGCTGTGATAGCAACACTGCCGTGATAGCAACACTGTTGTGATAGCAACACTGCTGTGATAGCAACACTGCTGTGATAGCAACACTGCTGTGATAGCAACACTGCCGTGATAGCAACACTGTGTGTGATAGCAACACTGCTGTGATAGCAACACTGCTGTGATAGCAACACTGCTGTGATAGCAACACTGCTGTGATAGCAACACTGTTGTGATAGCAACACTGTTGTGATAGCAACACTGTTGTGATAGCAACACTGCTGTGATAGCAACACTGCTGTGATAGCAACACTGCCGTGATAGCAACACTGTTGTGATAGCAACACTGCTGTGATAGCAACACTGCTGTGATAGCAACACTGCTGTGATAGCAAACACTGCTGTGATAGCAACACTGCCGTGATAGCAACACTGTTGTGATAGCAACACTGCTGTGATAGCAACACTGCTGTGATAGCAACCTGCTGTGATAGCAACACTGTTGTGATAGCAACACTGCTGTGATAGCAACACTGCTGTGATAGCAACACTGCTGTGATAGCAACACTGCTGTGATAGCAACACTGCTGTGATAGCAACACTGTTGTGATAGCAACACGTGATAGCAACACTGTTATAATAGCAACACTGTTGTGATAGCAACACTGTTGTGATAGCAACACTGTTGTGATAGCAACACTGTTGTAATAGCAACACTGTTATAATAGCAACACTGTTGTGATAGCAACACTGTTGTGATAGCAACACTGTTGTAATAGCAACACTGTTGTAATAGCACCACTGTTATAATAGCAACACTGTTGTGATAGCAACACTGTTATAATAGCAACACTGTTGTGATAGCAACACTGTTGTGATAGCAACACTGTTATAATAGCAACACTGTTGTGATAGCAACACTGTTGTAATAGCAACACTGTTATAATAGCAACACTGTTGTGATAGCAACACTGTTGTAATAGCAACACTGTTATAATAGCAACACTGTTGTGATAGCAACACTGTGATAGCAACACTGTTGTAATAGCAACACTGTTATAATAGCAACACTGTTGTGATAGCAACACTGTGATAGCAACACTGTTGTAATAGCAACACTGTTATAATAGCAACACTGTTGTGATAGCAACACTGTGATAGCAACACTGTTGTAATAGCAACACTGTTGTGATAGCAACACTGTGATAGCAACACTATTGTGATCCTTTAAGATAAAGAGAATATTATAATTTATAATCATTTATATACTAGATCCCACACTGACTAACTCACCATCTATCTACTCAAGATAGACACCCGGTGCTTAGAAGATTTAAAGAACGTAGGGAAGGTAACGCTGTCGCCGAGTACATAGTTGAATTCCCGATGTTATTTGTAAAAGTTAACTTGTGAATTACTTCAGGTTAGGTTAAAGTAAACTAAACAGAATTAGCTAACATTAACCAGTTAAAACAGACTGAATGAAAAACTGGAAGAGTATCCTCGCCGAGGAGCCAGTTGTGTGTAACCTGGTGTACACTGTACCTCTAACATCATATTCCCTTCCCCTACACACACGCATTGTACACACATGGTGTACACAGCGTACACTTAACTTGATGTTCCCTCCACACACACACACATACACACACACACACACACACACACACACACACACACACACACACACACACACACACACACACACACACACACACACACACACACACACAAACACACACACACACACGTACCGTTATGAGGATAAACTAATTAAGCCTGACTACTTTAGAAAAGAGGACCAAGAGAGACATGATTACGACATACAAAATACTGAAGAAGACAAAGTCAGGGGTTTTGAATGCTAGTCACTGAGACGAGGTGGTAAGAGACGCAGGCGAGGCGCTGGGATGTCTGTCAATATTTCTGTCTTTATCTTCAGGTTCGCAAATAATCAACATAATCAAGATGACACAAGTGGCAGAGGGAAGCTCGGTACACAGTTTCAAGATCAGTTATGACAGAACACACACACACACACACACACACACACACACACACACACACAACATGGGGTCCCACACTGAACAAAAACACGCGCACACAAAAATTAAAGCCGGGACCTTCCGTAAAGGCCACAGGTTAATGGAGAGCTATTTTTCCTGTCTTGAGGGAAAATACAAGAAATCTCCAGCATCTTAAGAGTGTAAACAAAGTGTGATGAGAAGACGAGTGGGAGTCTTCAGGGGTGGGAGTCTTCAGGTGTGGGAGTCTTCAGGGGTGGGAGTCTTCAGGTGGGAGTCTTCAGGTGTGGGAGTCTCAGGTGTGGGAGTCTTCAGGGTGGAGTCTTCAGGGTGGGAGTCTTCAGGTGTGGGAGTCTTCAGGGGTGGGAGTCTTCAGGGGTGGGAGTCTTCAGGGGTGGGAGTCTTCAGGTGTGGGAGTCTTCAGGTGTGGGAGTCTTCAGGGGTGGGAGTCTTCAGGGTGGGAATCTTCAGTGTGGGAGTCTTCAGGGGTGGGAATCTTCAGGGGTGGGAGTCTTCAGGGTGGGAGTCTTCAGGGGGGAGTCTTCAGGTGTGGAGTCTTCAGGGGTGGGGAGTCTTCAGGGTGGGAGTCTCAGGGTTGGGAGTCTTCAGGGGTGGGAGTCTTCAGGGAGTTGGAGTCTTCAGGGTGGGAGTCTTCAGGGTGGGAGTCTTCAGGGTTGGAGTCTTCAGGGGTGGGAGTCTTCAGGGAGTTGGAGTCTTAAGGGTGGGAGTCTTCAGGGGTGGGAGTCTTCAGGGTGGGAGTCTTCAGGGTTGGGAGTCTTCAGGGTGGGAGTCTTCAGGGTTGGGAGTCTTCAGGGTGGGAGTCCTCAGGGGTGGGAGTCTTCAGGTTGGGAGTCTTCAGGGGTGGAGTCTTCAGGGTTGGGAGTCTTAAGGGTGGGAGTCTTCAGGGTGGGAGTCTTCATGGGTGGGAGTCTCAGGGTTGGGAGTCTTCAGGGGTGGGAGTCTTCAGGGTGGGAGTCTTCAGGGGTGGGAGTCTTCAGGGTGTGAGTCTCAGGGGTGGGAGTCTTCAGGGTTGGGAGTCTTCAGGGGTGGGAGTCTTCAGGTTGGGAAGTCTTCAGGGGTGGGAGTCTTCAGGTTGGGAGTCTTCAGGGGTGGGAGTCTTCAGGGTTGGGAGTCTTCAGGGGTGGGAGTCTTCAGGGTGGGAGTCTTCAGGGGTGGAGTCTTCCAGGGTTGGGAGTCTTCAAGGGTGGAGTCTTCTGGGTTGGGAGTCTTCAGGGGTGGGAGTCTTCAGGGTTGGAGTCTTCAGGTGTGGGAGTCTTCAGGGGTGGAGTCTTCAGGGGTGGGAGTCTTCAGGGGTGGGAGTCTTCAGGGGTGGGAGTCTTCAGAGGTGGGAGTCTTCAGGAGTGGGAGTCTTCAGGGGTGGGAGTCTTCAGGGTTGGGAGTCTTCAGGGGTGGGAGTCTTCAGGTTGGGAGTCTTCAGGGTGGGAGTCTTCAGGGTTGGGAGTCTTCAGGGTGGGAGTCTTCAGGTTGGGAGTCTTCATGGTTGGGAGTCTTCAGGGTTGGGAGTCTTCAGGGGTGGGAGTCTTCAGGGTGGGAGTCTTCAGGGTTGGGAGTCCTTCAGGGTGGGAGTCTTCAGGGTTGGGAGTCTTCAGGGGTGGGAGTCTTCAGGGGTGGGATCTTCAGGGGTGGAGTCTTCAGGGGTGGGAGTCTTCAGGGGTGGGAGTCTTCAGGGGTGGGAGTCTTCAGGGTGGGAGTCTTCAGTGGTGGAGTCTTCAGGGGTGGGAGTCTTCAGGGGTGGGAGTCTTCAGGAGTTGGAGTCTTCAGGGGTGGGAGTCTTCAGGGTGGGAGTCTTCGGGGTGGGAGTCTTCAGGGAGTTGGAGTCTTCAGGGGTGGGAGTCTTCAGGGTGGGAGTCTTCAGGGTGGGAGCTTCAGGGTTGGGAGTCTTCAGGGTTGGGAGTCTTCAGGGTTGGGAGTCTTCAGGGGTGGAGTCTTCAGGGTGGGAGTCTTCAGGGTTGGGAGTCTTCAGGGTGGGTCTTCAGGGTTGGGAGTCTTCAGGGCTGGGAGTCTTCAGGGTGGGAGTCTCAGGGTGGGAGTCTTCAGGGTGGGAGTCTTCAGGGTGGGAGTCTTCAGGGTGGGAGTCTTCATGGGGTGGGAGTCTTCAGGGGTGGGAGTCTTCAGAGTGGGAGTCTTCAGGTTGGGAGTCTTCAGGGGTGGGAGTCTTCAGGGTTGGGAGTCTTCAGGGGTGGAGTCTTCAGGGTTGGGAGTCTTCAGGGTGGGAGTCTTCAGGGTTGGGAGTCTTCAGGGGTGGGAGTCTTCAGGGTTGGGAGTCTTCAGGGTTGGGAGTCTTCAGGGTTGGGAGTCTTCAGGGTGGGAGTCTTCAGGGGTGGGAGTCTTCAGGGGGAGCTTCAGGGGTGGGAGTCTTCGGGGTTTGGGAGTCTTCAGGGGTGGGAGTCTTCAGGGGTGGGAGTCTTCAGGGTGGGAGTCTCAGGGGGGGAGTCTTCAGGGTGGGAGTCTTCAGGGTGGGAGTCTTCAGGGGTGGGAGTCTTCAGGGGTGGGAGTCTTCAGGGGTGGGAGTCTTCAGGGGTGGGAGTCTTCAGGGAGTTGGAGTCTTCAGGGGTGGGAGTCTTCAGGGGTGGGAGTCTTCAGGGGTGGGAGTCTTCAGGGTTGGGAGTCTTCAGGGGTGGGAGTCTTCAGGGGTGGGAGTCTTCAGGGGTGGGAGTCTTCAGGGTTGGGAGTCTTTCAGGGGTGGAGTCTTCAGGGGTGGGAGTCTTCAGGGGTGGGAGTCTTCAGGGGTGGAGTCTTCAGGGGTGGGAGTCTTCAGGGTGGGAGTCTTCAGGTTGGGAGTCTTCAGGGGTGGGAGTTTTCAGGGGTGGGAGTCTTCAGGGGTGGGAGTCTTCAGGGTGGGAGTCTTCAGGGGTGGAGTCTTCAGGGTTGGGAGTCTTCAGGGTTGGGAGTCTTCAGGGGTGGGAGTCTTCAGGGGTGGGAGTCTTCAGGGGTGGGAGTCTTCAGGGGTGGGAGTCTTCAGGGTTGGGAGTCTTCAGGGGTGGGAGTCTTCAGGGGTGGGAGTCTTCAGGGGTGGGAGTCTTCAGGGTTGGGAGTCTTCAGGGTTGGGAGTCTTCAGGGGTGGGAGTCTTCAGGGTGGGAGTCTCAGGGGTGGAGTCTTCAGGGTGGGAGTCTTCAGGGGTGGGAGTCTTCAGGGTTGGGATCTTCAGGTTGGGAGTCTTCAGGGGTGGGAGTCTTCAGGGGTTGGTAGTCTTCAGGGTTGGGAGTCTTCAGGGGTGGGAGTCTTCAGGGGTGGAGTCTTCAGGGTGGGAGTCTTCAGGGTGGAGTTTTCAGGGTTGGGAGTCTTCAGGGGTGGAGTCTTCAGGGGTGGGAGTCTTCAGGGTGGGAGTCTTCAGGGTTGGGAGTCTTCAGGGTTGGGAGTCTTCAGGGGTGGGAGTCTTCAGGGTGGGAGTCTTCAGGGGTGGGAGTTCCACAGGGGTGGGAGTCTTCAGGGTGGGAGTCTTCAGGGTGGGGTCTTCAGGGGTGGGAGTCTTCAGGGTGGGAGTCTTCAGGGGTAGGAGTCTTCAGGGTTGGGAGTCTTCAGGTGGGAGTCTTCAGGGGTGGGAGTCTTCAGGGTGGGAGTCTTCAGGGTGGGAGTCTTCAGGGTGGGAGTCCTCAGGGGTGGGAGTCTTCAGGGTTGGGAGTCTTCAGGGGTGGAGTCTTCAGGGGTGGAGTCCTTCAGGGGTGGGAGTCTTCAGGGTTGGGAGTCTTCAGGGTTGGGAGTCTTCAGGGGTGGGAGTCTTCAGTGGTGGGAGTCTTCAGGGGTGGAGTCTTCAGGGTGGGAGTCTTCAGGGGGTGGGAGTCTTCAGGGTTGGGAGTCTTCAGGTTGGGAGTCTTCAGGGGTGGGAGTCTTCAGGGTTGGGAGTCTTCAGGGTTGGGGAGTCTTCAGGGTGGGGAGTCTTCAGGGGTGGGAGTCTTCAGGGGTGGGAGTCTTCAGGGGTGGGAGTCTTCAGGGGTGGAGTCTTCAGAGGTGGGAGTCTTCAGGGTGTGGGAGTCCTTCAGGGGTGGGAGTCTTCAGGGTTGGGAGTCTTCAGGGTGGAGTCTTCAGGGGTGGGAGTCTTCAGGGGTGGAGTCTTCAGGGGTGGGAGTCTTCAGGGGTGGAGTCTTCAGGGTGGGAGTCTTCAGGTTGGGAGTCTTCAGGGGTGGGGGTCTTCAGGGGGGGAGTCTTCAGGGGTGGAGTCTTCGGGGTGGGAGTCTTCAGGGTGGGAGTCTTCAGGGGTGGAGTCTTCAGGGGTGGGAGTCTTCAGGGTGGAGTCTTCAGGGTGGAGTCTTCAGGGGTTGGAGTCTTCAGGGAGTGGAGTCTTCAGGGGTGGGAGTCTTCAGGGGTGGGAGTCTTCAGGGGGGAGTCTTCAGGGTGAGTCTTCGGAGTTGAAGTCTTCAGGGGTGGGAGTCTCAGGGGTGGAGTCTTCAGGGGTGGGAGTCTTCAGGGGTGGGAGTCTTCAGGGGTGGGAGTCTTCAGGGGGGGAGTCTTCAGGGGTGGAGTCTTCGGGGGTGGGAGTCTTCAGGGGGGAGTCTTCAGGGGTGGAGTCTTCAGGAGTTGGAGTCTTCAGGGATGGGAGTCTTCAGGGGTGGAGTCTTCAGGGGTGAGAGTCTTCAGGGGGTGAGAGTCTTCAGGGGGTGGGAGTCTTCAGGGGTGAGAGTCTTCAGGGGGTGGGAGTCTTCAGGGGGTGAGAGTCTTCAGGGGTGAGAGTCTTCAGGGAGTGAGAGTCTTCTTTCACTACACTACATTAAAACTATACATCCATTAACAATATACATCAAATACCCCTCAATACTACACACCACAAATTACCCAGAAATACTTAATACAAGAAAAACCTTTAGATTTTGATGCCGTAGCGTCGAGTTTATTACGTGGCGCTCACCCACCCTGTGGAAAGTTGCCTAACAGAATACACATAAACAAAACTCCTTGAAACTAGGTTCAAAAGCAATTAACATAAGTTCATGGGAATATCAAAAGTTAATTATTTTAATGCCATCAGATGAAGCACGTTAACCGAAGCATAGAATACTGGCAGTGTCTCCAGGCACACAGTGATGTACTGCTTGTTGATGCTGGTAGCACTCCTGGTTGATCACATGACTCTGCATCTGCTTGCTTGCTTACCAGGCAGGCGTCACACAACACTCTCATCTTCGTAATATTTATAATGTATGGTGTTTATCTATGTGTTCAATATATTTATTACCCTAATACTGATATTCATAGTATTATGTTGGTGTATATTTCATATAAGATGCTGGCACGATATTCAAACAGCTACTGCTGCTAATTTGTGGAATTACTTTGCACCAGTTATTCCTCTTCTGGTGGTACTTTGTCTCCAGTCACAGTTACCCACCAACAGTTTCATTATTTTGCACTTGTTGCTGCGGGACTCAGCGGCTTCAATATTCAGAATTAAAAACTATTACTCTTGTACATTCTGGTTTATTTTATTTCATTTAGCACTCGAATCATATACTATTTTTACCGATATTAAATTTCCACTATCATCATCAACTTGCTGTCGACACTGATTCTCATAGCACATACTGTAAATCATTAAAAAATAAGAAACAAATAACACTATTTCAAATATTCTTCACGTTCTTCATTCCATTTTCATAATTCGTTTCGTGTCATTGGCAGTGTCAGCGAATTTAGATAAACTGGAAATTATCCCCACTATTTATGCTGGAAGAGATGCTGGTTTATCAGTCAGGCAAGCATCCTGTGAGGAGAGTGGACGGTTACAAAGCATGGCTTGCTTCTGCAGTGTTTTAAAAACTGAGGTTGGAGAGTTGAAGGAGGAGGTCTTGCTTCTCCAGGAGGAGATTAGGAGGCTGAAGGTCCACCTCAATGGGTCTGGGAGAGAGTGTGAGGTGGCTGGAGTTGTGGGGAATGAGTCTTCTAGCAGTGAGGTGCAGTCTGTCTCTCGCTGTGAGGAGGCTGTAGTTGGGGAGGTAGCAACGGCTACCAGCATGAGGTGCAGCCCAGCACCTGCTACAAGTGGCGATGTTCACAGTAATGGGGGGGGGCGCATCAGAGTAAGGAAAAATTTAAAGGAGTGAAGATCTGAAGGTAGGAAATCGCTTCTCTGTTCTCCGGGAAATGAATGTACTTCAGTGGCCAGTGAAGGTAAGGGTAACTACTGCCCTTGCTAATGAAGGTAAGCGCATTCTTGTGGTTGGTGACTCTCAGGTAAGAAAATATTGACCGTGCTTTTTGTAATAGGAATAAGAAGATGAGAGATAGAGTGGTCTTCCCTGGAGCTGGTGTTGGGGACATTGTCAACAGGGCGGGATAATATCATGTCAGGTAATGGAACAAGCCCATTATCTGTTTTCAGTGCTGTGGAAAGATATTGGAAGGTAGGAGAAAAAGAGCTGCTAGATAAGTACAGGTCAGCTATAGATTTCATTAAGTCTAAGGGAGGGATCCCAATCATATGTAGCATCTTGCCTAGAAGGGGAGTAGGAAATGAATGGTTGTCTAGGGAAATTTTGGTGTAAATGTTTGGCTAGACAGATACTGCAAGGAACTTGAAATTTCCCATTCATTGACAACTGGAACAACTTTTATGGAAAAACATGATATTTTATGCAAGGGATGGGGTACATCTCTCCGGGGGCAGGGGGGTAGCACTTGCAGACTCGATTGAGAAGGCCATTGGTGAAATGCCTATGATTTAACTGATGGAAGATAGAGGTAGGGGTGTTGTGGGAACCAAGCAGGTTGCAACACTAGGGTTGGAAACAGAAAAATGTAAAAAAGGTATTCAGCATGAATTTTATAAATGAAGACAATAGAACAGGTCAGCAAACAAAGGGGGACAGCAGAGGGCAGCAAGGGACTAGCTCCCTTAAGGTTTACTATTACTAATAGCAGGAGCATTAGAAATAAAATAATGAGCTAAGATTAATTGCAAGTGCAGGAAACATAGATATTATTGCTATAAACAGAGACCTGGCTCAATCTAAAAGATAGAGAGTGCCCTCTGAATGTCACATACAAGGCTATAAATTATTCCACACTGACAGGGTCAACGGGAAAGGTGGTGAGTAGCGATGTATGTCCAGAGACATTTAAATTGTTGTGTTACAGGATATTAAATTAGAAGCGTCAGCCACTGAATCTGTTTGGTTTACAGCTTCTCGAGGGCCGAGAAAAACTAATTTTGGGTGTGATTTAACAGGGTCCCAAATCTTGATAGGGAGTGGCAGTAAACTTCTAGGGGGACGAAATTCGAAAGGGCTCTACATACGAAAATTTTGTGCTAATGGAGATTTCAACTATAGACAGTTTTGACTGGAGCAATTTGACAGGAAATTTAGAGTCGGGTGACTTTCTTGATACGATCCAGGATTGTTTTTTAAAACAGTTTGTGACAGAGCCAACTAGGGAAATAACCTCCTTGACTTGGTTCTTGCCAGTAGGGAAACACTAATTAAAATTTTGAGGTTAATGATGAAGCTTGGGGAGAGTGATCACAAATCACTCATTTTAATATATCATGGAATTCCCTAATAATGGCAATCAAGATCTCCGTCCCTGACTTTCGCTTGGCTGATTTCATAGGACTGAAAAAATTACTTAGGTGGGCTGAACTGGAAAAGAACCTGACTAAGGGTCAGGTAGTGGTGATGGTTGCCGATATGATGCTTCCAGGGCATAGTTCTAGCTGCTCAGTAAAATATGTTCCAAATAGGAAATCAGATCAAAAAAAAAAGACCCTAAATGGATGAACAATAGATTAAAATATCTGATTGGTCAAAAAGAGAGGCATATATAGGCAAATCAAAAGAGGAGAGGGACAATTAAGAAATCGAAAATTTGATTAAAGAGAGAAATAAAAAAAGGGAATTAAAAAAGCAAAAGAGATTATGAGGTTAAAGTTGCAAGAGAATCGAAGACTAACCCAAAAGGATTCTTTCAGGTATACAGAAGTAAGATCAGGACAAGATAGGCCCACTCAAAATTTCCCTTTCGGGTCACTCACTAAACAGTGATAAGGAAATGTGTAGAATTTTTAACACATACTTCCTCTCAGTTTTTAAACACAAGGATACCAGCGATATTCCAGTAATGATAAATTATGTAGAACAGGACGAGAATAAACGTGCACTATTAGGGTCACAAGTGACAGGGTCCTTAGGCAAATAGATAAATTAAAACCTAACAAATCCCCAGGCCCGGGAAAAACTGTATGCAAGGGTTCAAAAGGAATGTAAAAAAGGAGCTTAGCACACCTTTGGCTAATCTTTTCAAATATCACTACAAACTGGCATGGTGCCAGATAAGTGGAAAAATGGCAATGTGATACCTATTTTCAAAACAGGTGACAGGTCCTTAGCTTCGAACATAGACCAATAAGCCTAACCATCCATATGGAAATTTATGGAATCAATATTGCCGAGGCAGTTCGTAGCCACCTTGAAAAGCATAAATTAATCACGATCTCAGCATGTTTTCAAAGGGCTTTTCTGCAACGAAATTATTAACTTTTTTCACTAAGGTATTAGAGGAGTAGATCATGGTAATGAATATGATATTGTGTATATGGACTAGTAAGGCTTTGACAGGTCCCACTCAGAGACTATTGAGGAAAATTAAAGCCAGGAATAGAGAGAAATTTTTTCTCCGGTAGAGAGCATGGTTGACAATAGGCACAAGAGTTTGCAATAAATGGGAGAAATCAGAGTGGGAACGTCATCGGTGTTCCACAGGTCAGTGTTGGCCCCCTGCTGTTCACAATCTACATAAACACATAGATGAGGCATAAGACGACATCGGCAAGTTTCCGATGACACCAAAATGGGCCGTCGATTCATTCTGAGAGGACATTGGGAGCACTCCTGGAATTTGAATAGATGATGCAGTGGTCGGAGTGGCGATGCAGTTTATATAGACAAAGCAAGTTCTAATGTTGGACAGGACAAAACCATGCCACATATAAACTAAATAATTAATCTTAATATACGGATTGCGAAAAAGTTTAGGAGTTCTGGTTAGCAGTAATCTGAAACAAGACAACAGTGCATAAGTGTTCGAATAAAGCTAATAGAATCTTGGCTTCATATCAAGAAGCATAAATAATAGGAGCCCTCAGTGTTCTTCAACTCTATACATCCTTGGTTAGGCCTCATTTAGATTATGTGCACCAGTTATGTCACCGTATTACGGGATGGATATAAATTCTCTGGAAAATGTACAAAGTAGGATGACAAAGATGATCCATGTATCAGAAACCTTCCCTATGAGGATAGACTAGGGCCCTGAAATGCACTCCTAGAAAACGTAGTAATTAGGGGGATATATTGAGGTTATAAATGGAAGACAGGAATAAATAAAGGGGATGTAAATAGCTGTGCTGAAAAATATCTAGCCTAGACAGGACTCGCAGCAATGTTTTAAGTTGAAAATTCAGATTCAGGAAGGATATAGGAAAGTATGGTTGGTAATAGAAGTTGTGGATGAGTGGAACAAACTCCCAAGTACCGTTATAGAGGCCAGAACGTTGTGTGCTTTAAAAATAGTTGGCATAAATACATGAGTAGATTGGGGGGGTATGAATTTAACTGATACTATGTGAAATCGGTGATTCCTCCCTAATTAATGTGCCCGACCTGACTAGGTTTGCATTGCTTACCGGAAGAAGACTTGGACCTGCCTCGCATGGGCCAGTAGGCCTTCTGCAGTGTTCCTTCGTTCTTATGTTCTTATGTTCTCAGACAAGAGCCCCCCTTCCCTACCACCAGACACAAACTACTCAAACTTAACACCACTCACGAAATGGTAATAACACGACTGTAAAGAAACCAGGGAACAGGTGGAGTCTGAATCCATGGCGAGTGAGTAATAAAACTCCAGGGCAGTGCGTAAGCCACTCGGCCAGCTGGCTACAATAAGATTCATCCAATTACCACTATCATTTCCTCCCTTCTCTTCCCTTTCTATCTCCTGTGCCACTAAATCTACTCTCCATACTTTTTACTACCATTACTTCTGTTACTACTTCCACTACCAACATTATCACTACCACTACTTCTTTTTCTTCCTCTCTTGGTCCCGTCCCTGTCCCCCTCACCTATATATACTGGCTCCCTCACTCTTTTGTGTTAGTGTTACTTTGTCAATGATCCAAACCTAGTTGTAAGCTTCTCTCCTATGTGCGGGTTATAGGTGTACTGTTCCAGTCACGTATTGTGCCTTTTTTCATCCATCTAGGTATATTTTTACACGCCACCACCTTAATTAAGGTAACTCAGCGTTAAGGGAGAGTACAGTACATTCAGCATTCTATATATAATCTTCCACTCAAACTGAACTTTATTCCAAACTGCTCTTTCACATCAAACGTCAATAAGTGCAGGAAAGAGAAAAGTCACTGAGTGGTTGGATTCAGGAACAAGAGGTCTTAACTTCATAATTCTCGGATAACCCGGTGCTTGTCCGTGGCTCAGGCGCTCGACCGGTAAGTCGAATATTCCCACACATCATCTAGTCAATAAATAACATGTAGTGAGCACCAAAATATCACTCATGATCTTGCCTGCTGTGTCGTGGGCGACCAACTTATTAGGTTGTGGAGGAGCCAATATTGGCTATTATGGAACTGTGTTTGGCTTGTGATCTCACTGATGAAAACAATTCTTACACGTAGCAGAACCACAAAGTAATCTCTTGATCATGTCTCATTTCTAACATGGTGCCATGTCACCATGTGCTTTTCCACGTACTTTACTAGATATGCAAATAACCCGCCCATAGGAGAGAGAGGAGCTTACGACGACGTTTCGGTCCGACTTGGACCATTTACAAGTCACTAATGTTATTGTGACTTGTAAATGGTCCAAGTCGGAACGAAACGCCGTGATAAGTTTCTCTCTCTTATGTCCGGGTTGTGTGTGGATTGTTTCAGTCACGATATTGTGCCTTTTTGTTCTTGTACCTTACTAAATATTAATGAGTTCGAAAGGTCTTTTATCACTTGAGGTTCTTCCATCACCTAAGACGTATTAAGTTCAGTTTGGTTGTAAACAGTATGTTGATACCCAGTAACTGAGCAAAAACAAACACACCTGTGTACAGTTCAAGACCTTTGTAAAAATGACTGAAGAAGCCACTCGTGGCGAAACGTTTCCTTTTCTAGAAATGTCCTGAACTGTACACAAGCGTCTTTCCACAAAACTAGATTCTTCCTAACATCTAAAATCCCCACCATTAACGAAAATCCTTCATCACCAAAGACTCTTCTCTCTCATAAATCCCCACTAATCCTTCACCTCCATTCTATCAAGCTCTCATCTCCCCTCTCATCTCCTCACTGATACTTGACGACTTTCTCATCATTCTACTGGAGTTTCCCAGCTCAGGCTGCTGCACATTTCACTCCTTCATGTATGCCACCATCCTGTGTGGAGTATAACAGGGGAACATCTATCTTTTGTTCCCACTATATAACAGTCATGAGGAATCAGGACAGCAGCACATTGTGAATGTACCTAATTCTGCTTAAAGCATTCCTGTCTCTTTTCTTCCTTGCTTAGAAGCCTCTGCCGACCCTATCGTTATTTTAGACACATACTGGGGCCTCTCAGGGGCCATCGAGGAGGCCGCAGGCCACAAAGGGGCCCAGAAGAGCCATTCGGGCCCCGCGATTGAGTTATGCCCGTCAAGGACCATTTCCGACCACTGTGTGACATCAAAGAACCAAGTAATTGGCTTTTTTCCTTCATATTTCCAAGTTGTATTCAGAGTCGCAGTGAGCTGGGACGAGGAGCAGCGGGGATGAGAGGATAAGAGGAAAGAGGAGAATGAAAATGTGAAGTAAAAAGAGGAGAAGGAAGATGAGGAAAGTACAAGGGAAATACAGATAGCAAGAGATATTGCAGTTCACACCTACGAATTCTGCAGAGGACTATCAACAAAATAGACAACTATTTACTATTTTTTTGGAATGGCTGACGTTGAGATAGTGAAGAAAGTGGCTCTCTTCCCATCCTCCACCGTCTCAGGTCACCGCTAGTATTAAACGATGAAAAATACCAAACTATATTAGAGAAACCGTCGTGGATATTTTATGTGAGTGATCTTAACTCTACAGAGGCATATTTTTTTTATAGTCTTCATCCGTTATACCCGGGTATGCTGTACCTGGTGAGGACATATGTTAAAATATAATCGTTCTAATCAGAATTTATTGCTGATATTGAAGAACATATATAGTGATTGCTAGGCTTAACATAGTTATGTTGCAGCAGCCACACCAGTCAACACCTCGCAAGGGTTAAATGGATGAACGGCATGGACTGGACTTCCACTTCACATACTTCCTGGTCGCTCCCTATGAGCTCCCCTCCTTCCTTCCTCAACCTGATTACCTGGTTCTTGGCTGTTGTTTGCCTTCTGATGTGGTTGCATATCAGTTCTGAATTTGATTTGGCTTTCGCTGCTACATGGACTACACCTTCCTCTACATGGACTACAACTGCCTCTGAAATAGTATTACTATTGTTGTAACTACTCACTCTACTCCACTACCAGCTGCAGCACTGTCCACCACTACAGTGCCGCAGGTGGAATGTAGACAACCAGGCTTTTAATGAAGTTCCCCAGATTCTTCCATAGTGTCAGTGATCACTGCCAGGAGTGGACTCTGAAGAGCAGAATCCTATATCTACAGTGTAACTAACTGGTTCTTAAGGGCTGAGTTGATGACACTAACAACTTCGCATGCAGACTGTTTCACAAGTGTTTGCTACATACTATGAGTTATAACAATAATTTTTAAAGGGGTGGAGGGGTAAGCCAGCTGAAGGCCTCGGTCAGATGACCTAAAACTCCAGCTGCGGGGTCATTTTATGACCAAGACTCACGTCAGTAAACACCTGTCCTGTTTCGTGACAAACATAACCTGACCTGACCTTACCTAACCTAACCTAACCTCACCTAACCTAACCTCACCTAACCTAGCCTAACTTAAAGTGTCTGCCAGAAAGCTCTGGTCAAGGGGTGGACCGCGGGGGCGTTGACCCCGGCGGTCCACTCTTTCACTCCTTTCCCACTCTCACGTTACATCGCTTGTCGTAAGTTGTACTTCATTATTTTATGAATTATTATTACTATACGTTTGAAAAAAAATGTCATAGGAGGAAGGAGGGAAAAGGAAAAGAAGAAACGAAGAGAAGTTACAGAAATTAAGACACTAAGAGAGAGGGAATAATTGACAATAATAAACATTTGTCTCAGGTTGTTTTTTAGTTTATTAAGAACCCGGGAGACTGGATCAGTTATAATGTAACAATGATTACATTACGAAGAACAAAAAGGCACAATACCGTGACTGGAACAATACATAAATAACCCTGACATAGAAAAATCTTATGACGACGTTTCGGTCCAACTTGGACCATTTACACAGTCACATTCCGATCGAAGCGTAGTTGTAATCTTCTCTCTCCTATGTACGGGTTATTTGTGTCCTCTATATTACGGCGTATCTCTGAGCCTTTTTTTTTTCCCTGTATGTTAACTCTGAAGTTGTGGACGCTACCACAGTGTCATGTTGCTGCTGCTGTAGCCTGACACTCGTCTTCAGAGTTTTCTCACCCATGAATTTTTAATTTAGTTTCAAATTGACCGTTGTAAGAGTTTTTGTTGTCCCATTTTCCTCCTGTCCTATGAATCCCTCTACCACAACCTTACCTTCACTGTAGTCCCGTTCCCTTACCCACCGGCTTCCCTTCCCTTCACTTGCATCCTCTCAGGCGTCAACACTCGTTGTGCTGAGCAGCACCCCTCCCCTTTAGACATGCACCCCTCTGTTTACAACCCCTCCACCAGTATCCCTCATTTCGTGGAGCAACACCCTTCCCTCCACTTGCACCCCTCCGACAGAACTCCTCCCTCCCTCCCATGACAAGCCCTGCAGCTGCCCTCCTCCTTCCCTCCCTGAGAGACAGGACAATGGAGAGGAGAACTGGGGGTGCAAAATCAGGTTGAATGGAGGCATTCACTGTATCACCGGAGGCGCCTCCGTGCTGACACACACACACACACACACACACACACACACACACACACACACACACACATACACTGCTCTCATAACCTATGTTAGTTCACTTCTCGAGTATGTGGCACCAACATGCAACCTTCTCCTCGTCAATAACGAAGATTAAGAAAGTTCAGAAGTTATCCACCAACAATGTTACGGTGCTGAGAGATACGAACTATGAGGATAGTACACAAATAACCCGCACACAGGAGACGGAAACTTATGGCGAAGTTTCGGTCCGAATTTGAACCATTAACTAGTCACAAAGAAGCGCGAAGCAGAGGGAGCCAGAATATACATACTTCCGTCCCCGCCCTCCTCTAGTATATATTCGCGCAGAAGGGCGAAGGGAAGAGAGCTAGAATATATACTAGAGGAGGGCGG
Organism: Cherax quadricarinatus; assembly: GCF_026875155.1. Lineage (NCBI taxonomy): Eukaryota > Metazoa > Arthropoda > Malacostraca > Decapoda > Parastacidae > Cherax > Cherax quadricarinatus. The sequence continues at coordinate 2,944,431 of NC_069441.1, forward strand.
GGACGGAAGTATATATATTCTGGCTCCCTCTCCTTCGCGCTTCTTTGTGACTAGATAATGGTTCAAGTTGGACCGAAACATGGTCATAAATTTTAATCTCCTGTGTCAGGGCTGTTCATGTACTGTTCTAGTCACGGTGTTGTGCTTTTTTATTCTGAGTATATTATTATACGTGTTAAAGCTTGCATAACTAACAGAGAAAAAGAATCCGAGGAGACATGATCATAATATACAAGATACTCATGGGTAACGACAAGGTGGGAGGCTATGCATACTGTTTAACAGGATCCTCTTCCAGTCATCTCCAGGATAATAATGACAGAGGACAGGGAAAGGCTCCGAGATTATATTAACAGAGAGTAAACATGGCCAGAAAAGTAGAGGAAAGAAGCTTCAGGCATCATACACGGAGAAAGATCTAGAGGTGGGCATCACAACGAGCACATTACCAGAGGAACCCATTTTTAAGTAACTTAAGCATTGGACATGCATGCGATCAAGAATATTAAGTAACTGCAGAATATCCAAAGGTTCACATCAAGACTGGTACTGGAATCAGGGAACTGACTACGGGGACAGACTTAGAGCTCAAAAATAACAACACGAAGAGATGACGACCAAAAAGGGACATGCTTAAGACACACAATACTTAGAGGATTAAGTAGAGTGGAAAGGAAGAGAAAGAGGCAAGAGAGAGGGAGAGACAGCGGCAGGAAAGTAAAAGGGAGAGACAGAGGCAAGAAAGTGAGAGGGAAAGACAAAGGCAAGAAAGTGAGAGGGAAAGACAGAGGCAAGAAAGTGAGAGGGAAAGACAGAGGCAAGAAAGTGAGAGGGAAAGACAGAGGCAAGAAAGTGAGAGGGAAAGACAGAGGCAAGAAAGTGAGAGGGAAAGACAGAGGCAAGAAAGTGAGAGGGAAAGACAGAGGCAAGAAAGTGAGAGGGAAAGACAGAGGCAAGAAAGTGAGAGGGACAAAGATACCAAGTCAAGACGTGGATGACTCCTGACGACTAAAGGAAATACTTTTCAGTCAAGGGAATAAATATTATTTAATAGCCTTAATATTCATAGAATAACCAGCAACTAAAGTAAATATGAAACTATTAATTTGCTGCATTAAAAAAATTAATTAGACAAAATATAAATTAGACGAATGTGACACTGTGATGATCTATGTTGAGAAAGTGGAACCATCATGAGGATTAACTGAAGACAAACACCATACACAGTTCTAATGGTATGGTAGGGTACTGGAGGCCAGGAAACACCAACGTTGGTTGTTTATAGCAAAGAAAGTGTATTAGGAACTATGAATCAAACTTACAAGCTTATGGTATCCCTCTCGTTGTCATCACGTTCTTGTCTGGGTCTTCAGTTAGAGTACAGTACATGAAGAGGGGCAGGAAAGTACAGGAAGAGGGGCAGGCGAGTACAGGAAGAGGGGCAGGCAAGTACAGGTAGAGGGGCAGGCAAGTACAGGAAAAGGGGCATGCAAGTACAGGAAGAGGGGCAGGCAAGTACAGGAAGAGGGGCAGGCAAGTACAGGAAAAGGGGCAGGCAAGTACAGGAAGAGGGGCAGGCAAATATAGGAAGAGGGGCAGGCAAGTACAGGAAGAGGGGCAGGCAAGTACATGAAGAGGGGCAGGCGAGTACTGGAAGAGGGGCAGCCAAGTACAGGAAAAGGGGCAGGCAAGTACAGGAAGAGGGGCAGGCAAGTACAGGAAAAGGGGCAGGCAAGTACAGGAAGAGGGGCAGGCGAGTATAGGAAGAGGGGCAGGCGAGTACAGGAAGAGGGGCAGGCGAGTACAGGAAGAGGGGCAGGCAAGTACAGGTAGAGGGGCAGGCAAGTACAGGAAGAGGGGCAGGCAAGTACAGGAAGAGGGGCAGGCGAGTACTGGAAGAGGGGCAGGCAAGTACAGGAAGAGGGGCAGGCAAGTACAGGAAAAGGGGAAGGCAAGTACAGGAAGAGGGGCAGGCAAGTACAGGAAAAGGGGCAGGCAAGTACAGGAAGAGGGGCAGGCAAGTACAGGAAAAAGAGCAGGCAAATACAGGAAAAGGGGCAGGCAAGTACAGGAAGAGGGGCAGGCGAGTACAGGAAGAGGGGCAGGCAAGTACAGGAAGAGGGGCAGGCAAGTACAGGAAGAGGGGCAGGCAAGTACAGGTAGAGGGGCAGGCAAGTACAGGAAGAGGGGCAGGCAAGTACAGGAAGAGGGGCAGGCGAGTATAGGAAGAGGGGCAGGCGAGTACAGGAAGAGGGACAGGCAAGTACAGGAAGAGGGGCAGGCAAGTACAGGTAGAGGGGCAGGCAAGTACAGGAAGAGGGGCAGGCAAGTACAGGAAGAGGGGCAGGCAAGTACAGGAAGAAGGGCAGGCGAATACAGGTAGAGGGGCAGGCGAGTACAGGAAGAGGGGCAGGCAAGTACAGGAAGAGGGCAGGCAAGTACAGGAAGAGGGGCAGGCAAGTACAGGAAGAAGAGCAGGCGAGTACAGGTAGAGGGGCAGGCAAGTACAGGAAAAGGGGCAGGCAAGTACAGGAAGAGGGGCAGGCAAGTACAGGAAGAGGGGCAGGCGAGTACAGGTAGAGGGGCAGGCAAGTACAGGAAGAGGGGCAGGCAAGTACAGGAAAAGGGGCAGGCAAGTACAGGAAGAGGGGCAGGCGAGTACAGGAAGAGGGGCAGGCAAGTACAGGAAGAGGGGCAGGCAAGTACAGGAAGAGGGGCAGGCAAGTACAGGTAGAGGGGCAGGCAAGTACAGGAAGAGGGGCAGGCAAGTACAGGAAGAGGGGCAGGCAAGTACAGGTGGAGGGGCAGGCAAGTACAGGAAGAGGGGCAGGCGAGTACAGGAAGAGGGGCAGGCGAGTACAGGAAGAGGGGCAGGCAAGTACAGGAAGAGGGGCAGGCAAGTACAGGTAGAGGGGCAGGCAAGTACAGGAAGAGGGGCAGGCAAGTACAGGAAGAGGGGCAGGCAAGTACAGGTAGAGGGGCAGGCAAGTACAGGTAGATGGGCAGGCAAGTACAGAAAGAGGGGCAGGCAAGTACAGGAAAAGGGGCAGGCAAGTACAGGAAGAGGGGCAGGCAGGTACAGGAAAAGGGGCAGGCAAGTACAGGAAAAGGGGCAGGCAAGTACAGGAAGATGGGCAGGCAAGTACAGGAAAAGGGGCAGGCAAGTACAAGAAAAGGGGCAGGCAAGTATAGGAAAAGGGGCAGGCAAGTACAGGAAAAGGGGCAGGCGAGTACAGGAAGAGGGGCAGGCAAGTACAGGTAGAGGGGCAGGCAAGTACAGGAAGAGGGGCAGGCAAGTACAGGAAAAGGGGCAGGCAAGTACAGGAAGAGGGGCAGGCAAGTACAGGAAGAGGGGCAGGCAAGTACAGGAAGAGGAGCAGGCAAGTACAGGAAGAGTGGCAGGCGAGTACAGGATGAGAGGCAGAACAGAGGAGATAAAGAGCTAGCAGCAACATGGGATAAAAAGGTAGACAGAAGCAGAAATTAAGGCTGGTGAGATTCAGGATGGACACTGAGGGCTCTCCAGGGTGCTACGAGGGTGCTACCAGGGTGCTACCAGGGTGTCTCCAGCACCCATCCTACAACTCACTATGAAAGAGACGAAGACTTTCCTTCCCACTCACAATCTTGGAAGACTTTCCCTTCCACCCACCCACTCAGGAGCGTCCAGATCTCCATTATGTCAGGGGTAGCCAGGGCTCCATTAATTACGTGTTGTATACTGGCAGAGGTGGAGGAGGAGGAGGAGGAGGGTGGTGAAGGGTGGTGTGGGTGGGGTTAACGGTGGTGGTCGAGGCTAGTGAGGGTGGGGTGAACGGTGGTGGTGGAGGGTGGTGAGGATGGTGGATGGTGGTATATGGTGGGTGAGGGTGGTGGTGGGTGGTGGTGAGTGCCAGTAGAGGTGCTGTGAAAACAATGGTTCACTTTAATATTCGTACAATCATCAGCTGACACATTCACTCCAATATATCAAAAAACAGTTACTCCCTCCATACACTTTCCCTTCAGTCAGATCACCTTTTCTCATCCATATACTCTGCCTTCCTTATATCTTTTTACACTCTGGATAAACGTTTCATACTCAACCCTTTTCCTCCCTTTCTACACTTCACACCTCATCATTCCACCAATCCATCTTCGTTACTCCTGCACCCTCTCATTTTAGTCCTTTAGTAATTACTCGCGAAAAAAGGAGTTAATTAAGTAGTCCATTGTTCCCGGTATTTTAGTCGCCTTCCAGGACTCTCATGATTAAGGGAAAAGATTCATCCATAACCGCAGTGATAATTGAACTATGAATGTGTACTGAGACGGTAAATAACTGTCAACATCTTCAAGGAAACGAATGCAGTCACTCAGGACATCTTTACTGTCACGACATCTTTACTGAAGACATTTCGGTCCTTGAACTGGATTAGAAGCGATCCAAGAACCGAAGCCTTTCCAATAAAAGTGTCCCAAGTGAATACATTCATATCCAATTTCCCACAAGAAAGTGAATAGTGTATGTACGCAAGTCAGTTAAATTTACCCGTCCTCTCGTAATCAAGAGAGAAAAAATAATGTTTTTCAGCAGGGCACAAGGTGGTATTCTTTTTTTTTTCTTTTTTTTCATTGCAAGTTGCTATTTAAGGTGTTGTTGTTGGCGTCACATGCAGATAATGACACGGAGAGACGTCGCCTGCCTCCACCATTAATATCTTAAAGGTGGTCTGCCAGAGCGGAAAAGTGCTCGGGAACGTGATATTTTATGTCCAGTGGGAGAGCTGCAAGGTAGAGGCTCACTTATTACTGTAATTAAGAACGATCATTATTGGCCGCAGGTGATGGTAAAGACCTTCATCATTAGTGTGAGAGAGAGAGAGAGAGAGAGAGAGAGAGAGAGAGAGAGAGAGAGAGAGAGAGAGAGAGAGAGAGAGAGAGAGAGAGAGAGAGAGAGAGAGAGAGAGAGAGAGAGGGCCTTTTTTCCCATCTTTGTATTGCATATTCTTATATATTTACTGTCATTATTCATCGCTGGTGATTCACCGGGCGGTCACCGCCCCGGCAGCCTGGTCCCAGACCATGCCTCTCCGTAGGTGGCCCAATCAACCAGACTGTTGGTGCCACCCGCAACGTATGCACCACAACCTGGCTGATCAGGAACTGATTTGAAATTAAGTGTTCTCTTGAAGACAGTCAAGTGTCTGTTGGTACTTTCCCTTACATGTGAAGTGTGGGTGTTGAAATGTCTTGGTCCCTTTACACCTAATGACTTATGTCTTAGAGCACTAGATGCACCTCTGATCTTCATTGGACGTATTTTGCAGAGCTTCTGATTTTCCTAAGGAGTGATTTCTGTGTGCAGATTTGCGACCAAGCTCTACAAAATTTTCCTGATGTGAATTATTATGTGTCTTTTTTTTTCTCTTACGTTCCAGCGAATACAGTTGAAGGGCCTTCAGGTTTTCCCAATAATTTAGGCGTTTCATTGAAATTGTATCTGAAGCCATGGTTCGTTGTACATTCTTCAGTTCCGAGATTTTGTCTGCAATAATCCTTGCATGTATATGATAGCAACATTGTTGTGACTATTGAACGTAAGATCTAACTAAGTCACTTCTCAGTCTCTCGCATTAGTCTTCCCTCCTACTGAGTGGTTTAAAATTATATATTCCATTCCAGTTTTTAATTCTTCAATTTTTACACAGCCGAGTAACTGAGTTTGTTCTCAATGATCACATTTTCTGTGTATGACTGGAAGATCTGGTTTAAGTCACCTTGAAGATTTATCGTGTCCTCGGTGGATGTGACTTTCATAGAGATTCTAGTGTCATTTGCAAAGGACAATACAATACTATAACTGTTGTTAGGTAAGACACATATGCAACAGTTAGACAACTTTATTCCGAAACGTTTCGCCTACACAGTAGGCTTCTTCAGTCGAATACAGAAAGTGTAAAGTAAAAGGACACAAGTGCAACTAATGTGACATTTATTGTGGCAACGTTTCGCTCTCCATGGAAATAAATGGTATAAAATACCGACACAATGGCAATATAAACACAAATGCAGTATAATGTGATCCTTTATTGACTACGTTTCGCCCACACAGTGGGCTTTTTCAAGTCACAAACAGAACTACCTGGGGTGGAAGGAACGCGAGTATTTATAGTCCGGCTGAGGTCAGGTGAAGAATGCTGCATCTGATGATGTACCGAGTTGGGTTGTAGAGTCTAAAAACTTGGGTAGCTTGGAAAGGAGACTGGACAAGTTTGTGAGCAGACCTTCTACAGTGTTCTTATGTGGGATAGCGATGAAGAAGTTTCTTGGCAAGTGGTTCAGCTATGTTATAGAAGCCACTATTCTGGTTGAAGTTGTCGGATACAGAAATAAGTGATGATTCCAGGATTCTTCGGTATTGGGTGTTGTCTTCTGTGGCGATAAGTCTTGAGTTTCTGTAGTTTATCAAGTGGTTGTGTGAATTACGGTGTTGTACGCATGCATTCCTTGTGTCGTCAGACCTGCTTGCGTATTGGTGTTCTGAAATACGTGTTTGGAGGTCCCTTGATGTTTCGCCCACGTATAACTTGTTGCAGTCATTACAAGGGATTATGTATACCCTGCAGAGGATTGAGGCTTGTCCTGCCTACTACTGGTGATGTCCTTGATGGTCGTGGTTGTGGAGGTAGATACTTGGAATGATGTTTTGGCAAAGATGTTGGAAACATGTTTGGCAATGGAGTTGGTGGGAAGGACTATGTATCTCTTCTCGGCAGTGTCTTCTCTGGGTGTGTTGAAGATGTTTAATGCTCGTCGTCTGCAGTCTCTGATGAAGTGACGAGGATAGTGGAGTTTGGAAAATACCTGTTCAATTATAGTGCATTCTTCCTCAAGGAACTCGTTGCTGCAGATTCTGAGTGCACGCAGGAAGAAGCCTATAATTACACCACGTTTGGTTTTGGTGTCGTGGTGTTTTAAAGTCTATCGAAAACCCACCAACCAAAACGATCTTCTCCACTTCTACTCTCACCACGACACCAAAACCAAACGTGGTGTAATTATAGGCTTCTTCCTGCGTGCACTCAGAATCTGCAGCAACGAGTTCCTTGAGGAAGAATGCACTATAATTGAACAGGTATTTTCCAAACTCCACTATCCTCGTCACTTCATCAGAGACTGCAGACGACGAGCATTAAACATCTTCAACACACCCAGAGAAGACACTGCCGAGAAGAGATACATAGTCCTTCCCACCAACTCCATTGCCAAACATGTTTCCAACATCTTTGCCAAAACATCATTCCAAGTATCTACCTCCACAACCACGACCATCAAGGACATCACCAGTAGTAGGCAGGACAAGCCTCAATCCTCTGCAGGGGTATACATAATCCCTTGTAATGACTGCAACAAGTTATACGTGGGCGAAACATCAAGGGACCTCCAAACACGTATTTCAGAACACCAATACGCAAGCAGGTCTGACGACACAAGGAATGCATGCGTACAACACCGTAATTCACACAACCACTTGATAAACTACAGAAACTCAAGACTTATCGCCACAGAAGACAACACCCAATACCGAAGAATCCTGGAATCATCACTTATTTCTGTATCCGACAACTTCAACCAGAATAGTGGCTTCTATAACATAGCTGAACCACTTGCCAAGAAACTTCTTCATCGCTATCCCACATAAGAAACACTGTAGAAGGTCTGCTCACAAACTTGTCCAGTCTCCTTTCCAAGCTACCCAAGTTTTTAGACTCTACAACCCAACTCGGTACATCATCAGATGCAGCATTCTTCACCTGACCTCAGCCGGACTATAAATACTCGCGTTCCTTCCACCTTCCTTCAAAAAGTTTGAAAATGGCCCCATTGCTAACCTCCCTCCTCAGTTACTCCTAAACTCCCATATGTGTTCAAACCCCTCTGATGTGCCCCTAGCTGCTGCCAGCACTCAAGATTAAAGACTCAACTACAAAAAGTTAAATGCAACGTCCCTCTTTTCCCTGTTTCAAGTCTGCCCCCACGATCCCTTTAGCTGTGGGTTAAGCCCTGGCTCTATTTTCTTATAAAACACTCCTCCCAAGCTTTTTTTCATCGCCCCCCTTTCCCCCCTATCCCATTGGGATTTACCTAAACTTTTTTTGCTTGTTTGCTTGCACCCCAGGTATTCTTTTGTGACTTAAAAAAGCCCACTTGGGGGCAAAAACGTATCAAAAAAAGGATCACATTATACGCTTTTTGTTTTTTATATTGCCTTTTTCGCCTCCGGAGTTGATAAAGCTCCTGGAAGCGAAACTTTGCCACAAAAAATGTCACATTATTGCCTTGTGTCCCTTTTTTTTAATTTGTGGGGAATTCTACCAATTTTTATCACGAATACAAAGTGGGGCAGGAACATAGAGAGTGAAGACGATGTAACAGTCCATAAACCCTTTGAATGAAATACTAAACTTTTTTGTGTCTTTTTCAGTATGAAACCCGAAGTGGGGAAAGTTCTGCGGTTAGGAACTGAGTTTTTCACTATCCCACCTCGATTTAGTCGACTATTATTATTTGTACAGATTTTTTAAAAAAAATTTAAAGTCCCCTGCCCTGTTCAGTTATTCCTTGTGGCATCCGGTTGTTACAACTATCCTGTGTTGTTAAACATCCCCCTGTGTTTTTTGGGTAAGACCAATGCAACAGTTAGACAACTTTTTTCCGAAACGTTTCGCCTACACAGTGGGTTTCTTCATCGAATACAAAAATACAGGAACAGTAGAGTGTAAGACGTTTGAAATCAGTCCATCACCCTTAAAGTCGTAGAATTTGGTTGTCATCCCTCGGCCTGGAAATTCGTTCCATGTCGGAACTATCTGAAGATCAACGACAGTGCAGAGACTTAAATCTGTCTAAGGAAGGGCGGGTAGTAGTATTAGTATAGTTAGTAGAGTATAGTGAGGGCAACTGAGGGTATTTTCCTCTCAACCCAAACCCCTTTCACTTGAAAAGCTTGTCCAAGGTGTTTTTTTACAAGATGCCACGTGTTGCAGTTCTGACAAGATGAACATCAAAAGGTATAAAAACCCGACGGTTGTTAGTAAGACCATTGCAACATTTGACAACTTTATTCCAAATTTTTCGCCTACACAGTAGGCTTTTTTAGTCGAACAGAAAGTGGCGGAACATAAGTTTGGGAAGACGATGTAATCAGCCCATCACCCTTAAAAGTCTTTAGAATTTGGGGTTGTCAGCCCCCCGGCCTGGAGAGTTCAGCCCCCAAAGTCAGGAACTATCAAAGATCAAGCGACATGCAGAGATTAAATCTTTTGAAGGAGAGGTGCGGGGTAGTTAGTAGTTATATAGTGTAGTAGTAGTATGTAGTGAAGGCAATGAGAGTCTTTTCCTCTCAATCCCCCCTTTCTCACTAAAAAGCTTGTCCAAGGTTTTTTCTGTACCAAGAGCCACGTGTTGCGTGTCTGACAAAATAAACATCAAAAGGGTTTAACAAACCGACAGGTTTTTTGGGTAAACACATATGCAACAGTTAGAAAACTTTTTTCCCGAAACTTTCGCCTACACATAGGCTTCTTCATCAATACAAAAGTAGGCAGGAACAGTAAGAGTAAAGACGAGTAATCTCCACCCCCTTTAAAAGCGTAAATTTGGGGTTGTCATCCCTCGGCCCTGGAGAATTTCAGTTCCATAGTCGGAACATCTGAAGATCAAGCGACAGGCAGAGACTTAAATCTGCCGAAGGAGAGGTGCAGGGTAGTAGAGTGTAGTAGTAGTAGTATAGTAGTAGTATAGAGAAGTGTAGTAGTGAGAGGAAACTGAGAGGCATGTTCCTCTCAGATCCAACCCCTTCTCACTTGAAAAGTTTGCCCAATTTTTCGTACCAAGATGCCACGTTTTTGCAGGTTGACAAAAAACCCAAAAAATGGTATACAATACCGCGTTGTTAGGTAAGCACATAGAACAGTTAGACAACTTTTTTCCGAAACGTTTCGCCTACACGTAGGCTTCTTCATCGAATACAGAAAGTGGCAGGAAAGTAAATGGAAGACGATGAATCATTTCCCATCCCCCTTAAAGTCGTAGAATTTGGGTTGTCATCCCTCGGCCTGGAAAAGTTCGTTCCATAGAAAAAAACTATTTTTAGATCAAGCGACAGTGCAGAGACTTAAATACTGTCGAAGGAGAGTGCAGGGTGTAGTGTAGTATATAGTAGTATAGTAGTAGTAGTATAAGTGAGGGGCAACTGAAGGTATGTTCCTCTCCAGACCAACCCTTTCACTTAAAAAGCTTGCCCAAGGTTTTTTTCCCCCAAAGACCAGGTTCAGGGGCTGACAAGATAAACATCAAAATGGTATACAATACCGCAGGTTTGTTGGGAAAGACACATATGAAACCAGTTAGACAACTTTAAATTCCGAAACGTTTGCCTACACGTAGGCTTCTTCATCGAATACAGAAAGTGGGCAGGAACAGTAAGGTAAAAGACGATGAATCGCCTCCCCCTTAAAGTCGTAAAAAAAAAAAAAAAAATTTGGGGTTTTCACCCCTTGGGCCCTGGAGAAAGTTCAGTTCCATATCAGGAACTATCTAAAGATCAAGCGACAGTGCAGAGACTTTAAATAGTCTAAAAGGAGGGTGGGGGTAGTAGTTAGTAGTAGTAGTAGTGTATATAGTTATTTTGTGGAGGAAACTAAAGGGGGAAAAATTTGTCTAACGTTGATATGTGTCTTACCAACCCTGTGGGGATTGTATCCCTTTTGAGTTATCTGTCAGACACTGAAACACGGGGCATCTTGGTACAGAAAACCCCGGGGACAAGCTTTTCAAGGAAAAGGGGTTGGATCTGGGAACATACCTCTCATTCCTTCATTTCCTACTATACTACCTACTACTACTACTACACTACTACTCTACCCGCACCTCTCCTTCGGGACGTATTTAAGTCCTGCACTGTCGCTTGTCTTCAGTAGTTCCGACTAGGAACAACTTCCCCCGGCCCCCCCCGGGGGACTGACAACCTCAAATTCTACGATTTTTAAGGGTGATGGCGTTTACTCGCTTCACATCTCTACTGTTCCTCACTTTCTGTATTCGACGAAGAAGCCTACTGGTAGGCAAAACGTTTGGGAAATAAAGTTGCTAATGTTGCATATGTGTCTTACCTAACAACCTGTCGGTATTGAAACCATTTTGATGTTCACTTTCAACACTGCAACACGTGGCATCTTGGAAGAAAACCCCCTTGAAAAGCTTTTAAAAGTGAAAAAGGGTTGGACGAGAGGAACATGCCCTCTCATTGCCTCTCACTACTACTACTACTACTACTATACTCTACTACACTCTACTCCCCTGCACCTCTCTTCAACAGTATTTTAAGTCTCTGACTGTCGCTTGATTTTCAGTATTTTCCTGACTAGGGAACTGAATTTCCCTTCCAGGCCGAGGGACTGACAACCTCAAATTCTACACTTTAAGGGTGATGGCCCTGTTTTCACGTCTTCAATCTCTACTGTTCCTGCCATTTCTGTATCGACGAAAACCCCTACTGTGAGGCGAAACGTTTCGAAAAAAATTGTCTAACTGTTGCATATTGCTTCCCTAAAAACCTTCGGTATGTTACCTTTTTTGAGTTCATCTTGTCGACACTGCAAAAGTGGACTTGGTACAGAAAACACCTTGGAAAAGCTTTTCAAGTGAAAAGGGGTTTGGTTTCTGGAGGAACATGATTATTGCCTCCAATATACTATACTACTACTACTACTACTACTACACTACTACCGCACCTCCCCTTTCAGACAGAATTTAAGTCTCTGCACGCGCTTGTCTTGTATTTCCACTAGGGAACTGAACTTCCCCGGGCCAGGGACTGAACCTCAAATTCTACGACTTTAAGGGTGATGGGAACTGTTAATCGTCTTCCATCTCTACTGTCCTGCCTATTTTGGTTTTCGACTGAAAAACCTATGTGGGGCGAAACGTTTGGGAAAAAATTTGTCTAACTTTTCATATGTGTCTTCCCTAACAACCTGTCGGTATTGTATACCATTTGATGTTCACATCCGGGTTTTGTTAGGTAAACATATCAACATTAACATTTTTATTCCAAAAACGTTTCGCCTACACATAGGTTTCCCTTTTCAGTCAAAAATACAAAAAGTAGGCAGGAGCAGTAGAGATTGAAGACGATGAAATAAATCCTCACCTTAAAGTCGTAAATTTTGAGGTTGCAGTCCCCGGCCTGGAGAAGTTCTTCCTGTCAGGAATAAAGATGTCAAAAACTGTTGCATATGTGTTTTACCTAACAACCTGTCGGTATTGTAAAACCTTTTTTGATGTTCATCCTGTGTTGTTACAACTCTCCTGTTTTTACACTTTAACTTTCGAGGTTTTTAAAAAATCTGTGTACATTTCTTTTTACAGCTTGTTTCCCCTTGAAAAAAAGAAAAAAAGAACATAAGAAAGGGGGAAACACTGCAGGAGGCCCGTTTTGGGCCCCCTAGGCAGGCCTTTACAAATTAAACCCACTAAAAAACATTTGACCAACCCAATTTTCAATGCTACCCAAGAAGAAATTAAGACACATGTGCAACATCTGGGTATGTAGATGAATGGTTCAGAGAACCGACATGTTGATAAATTAGACACATGTACAACTCTTGGGTATCTTTATTGAGGAAACGTTTCGCCACACAGTGGCTTCATCAGTCCATACAAAGGAGAATCTTGAAGAACAGGAGGAGAATGAGGTAATCAGTCCCTCAACCTTGAGTCGATGTGGTCAGTCCATCAATCTTGAATAGATTGATGGAGTTGTACATGTGTCTAATTTATCAACATCTGGGTATCTTTATTGTAGACGTTTCGCCATCCAGTGGCTTTATCAATCCAGGAACATGTCGCAGTGATCCAGTAATGGTGAGAGGCAGCAGCGACCTGCCCTGTGTTGTGAAGTCTTGTAATTCCATCTGTTTAACAACTATGCTTCTTAAAACTCTTTCAACGATTTTATGTGACATTAGTGCCATCACTCTGTAGATTTCTGCAGTTACTTCGCTGCTACCTTTGTTGTACGCAGCTGTAAGACTGTGATGCTAATGATTTAGAAAGACAATAAGTTGAAGAATGAGTCATCCGAAGAATGAAATATCTGAAGAATGAAATATCTGAAGAATGAAATATCTGAAAATCTTTATTAATGGACTGAACACGTCGACTCCAGGCTGAGGGACTGATTACCTCGTTCTCCTCATCTTTCTCCGTTCTTCTCTGTATTAGACTGAAGAAACCACCGGCTGGCGAAACGTTTCCTCAGTAAAGATTCCCAAATGTGAATAGGCTGTGAGAATGACTGTGGAATGACTCCTGTATCTGGACTTCGACTCTATATGTAAGCTATGTAATAGTTCTTTCAGACAATATTTGATGAATACGGAATACTACAAGCATGAGCCTGGGGGAGAGTATTATTATCATGGGGGAGCGCTAAACCCATAGGATTATACAGCGCATGTGGGGGGGATGGAAGGTATTTAGAGTCAATTCGGGGAACCGGAGCACAGATCCAATTTCCGTAGATCAAGAGCCCCTCACTAGCCTCAAGGAACCTCCTTTGAGGGGCCTGGGGTAGAGTTTACGTGGAGTTTACCTGGAGAGAGTTCCGGGGGTCAACGCCCCCACGGCCCGGTCTGTGACCAGGCCTCCTGGTGGATCAAAGCCTGATCAACCAGGCTGTTACTGCTGGCTGCACGCAATCCAACGTACGAGCCACAGCCCGGCTGGTCAGGTACCGACTTTAGGTGCTTGTCCAGTGCCTGCTTGAAGAATGCCAGGGGTCTGGTAATAAATGGTATAAAATACCGACACAATGGAAATATAAACACAAATGCAGTATAATGTGATCCTTTATTGACAACGTTTCACCCACACAGTGGGCTTTCTCAAGTCACACACGGATCTACCTGGGGTTGGAAGGTACGAGAGTATTTATAGTCAGAATGTTGAGGTCAGGTGAAGAATGCTGCATCTGATGATCTACCGGGTGGGGTTATAGAGTCTTGGGTAGCTTGGCAGGGGTATTGGACAAGTTGTAGACCTTCAAGTTGTAGACCAAGAAACTTCTTCATCGCTATCCCACATAAGAACATAGAACACTGCAGAAGGTCTACAACTTGTCCAATACCCCTGCCAAGCTACCCAAGACTCTATAACCCCACCCGGTAGATCATCAGATGCAGCATTCTTCACCTGACCTCAACATTCTGACTATAAATACTCTCGTACCTTCCAACCCCAGGTAGATCCGTGTGTGACTTGAGAAAGCCCACTGTGCCAGGGGTCTATTGGTAATCCCCCTTATGTATGCTGGGAGGCAGTTGAACAGTCTCGGGCCTCTGACACTTACTGTATTGTCTCTTAACGTGCTAGTGACACCCCTGCTTTTCATTGGGGGGATGTTGCATCGTCTGCCGAGTCTTTTGCTTTCGTTGTGAGTGATTTTCGTGTGCAAGTTCGGTACTAGTCCCTCTAGGATTTTCCAGGTGTATATAATCATGTATCTCTCCCGCCTGCGTTCCAGGGAGTACAGGTTCAGGAACTTCAAGCGCTCCCAGTAATTGAGTTTTATCTCCGTTATGCGCGCCGTGAAGGTTCTCTGTACATTTTCTAGGTCAGCAATTTCACCTGCCATGAAAGGTGCTGTTAGTGTACAGCAATATTCCAGCCTAGATAGAAGAAGCGACCTGAAGAGTGTCATCATGGGCTTGGCATCCCTAGTTTTGAAGGTTCTCATTATCCATCCTGTCATTTTTCTAGCAGATGCGATTGATACAATGTTATGGTCCTTGAAGGTGAGATCCTCCGACATGATCACTCCCAGGTCTTTGACGTTGGTGTTTCGCTCTATTTTGTGGCCAGAATTTGTTTTGTACTCTGATGAAGATTTAATTTCCTCATGTTTACCATATCTGAGTAATTGAAATTTCTCATCGTTGAACTTCATATTGTTTTCTGCAGCCCACTGAAAGATTTGGTTGATGTCCGCCTGGAGCCTTGCAGTGTCTGCAATGGAAGACACTGTCATGCAGATTCGGGTGTCATCTGCAAAGGAAGACACGGTGCTGTGGCTGACATCCTTGTCTATGTCGGATATGAGGATGAGGAACAAGATGGGAGCGAGTACTGTGCCTTGTGGAACAGAGCTTTTCACCGTAGCTGCCTCGGACTTTACTCTGTTGACGACTACTCTTTGTATTCTGTTTGTGTTCTGCATATTAATTATCAATATTAATTATCAATATTAATTATCAATATTAATTACCAATATTAATTATCAATATCGGCAGCATTTCCCAAGTCGAGTGAAGTTAAAGTTGTCAAATTTTGGAGACGTTGACAATATTTTGGGTCTCGTGAAAAATTCATTTGGATTGTCAGTGTTTAAGTGACACCGACCAGGTCGCTACTTCCTCTCACACCACCACACTTGACACCGACCAGGTCGCTACTTCCTCTCACACCACCACACTTGACACCGACCAGGTCGCTACTTCCTCTCACACCACCACACTTGACACCGACCAGGTCGCTACTTCCTCTCACACCACCACACTTGACACCAACCAGGTCGCTACTTCCTCTCACACCACCACACTTGCCAGTGTGCAACAGTGAAACTCACAATACCGTAGCTGCAACACTTCACGCTTAACCAGAAGTTGGGTCTGATGCGGCGCTTCATTTTACTTAAGAGGCGCCTGAGTTTCCCTGTCTCCTAATATCACGTTTATTTTACCCCTATAATCTACCTTGTCCATAATTACAGTCGCATTTCCTTTGTCTACTTTCGTAACGTAAAGTCTGAGATCTTTCCTTGATTGTGCAACTTAACACATCTTTGATGACAATTGTGTTGCAGAGGTCTGAACTTTGCTCCTGAAATGTTGCCACAATAAAAAGTTACATTAGTTGTAACATTCATCACACGTGAGGCGGAAGAAACGAACACGTAAGTATTGGTGGAAAATCTACCAATCATCAGTGTACTCACCTCTTTGTTGTTGCAGGGGTCGAGTCAGTTCCTGGCTCTGCCTCTTCGCTAATGGCTACTAGGTAAACTCTCTCACTGCTCCAAGCGCCTTATTGTACCTCATCTGAAAGCTATGTATGGGTCCTGCCTCCACTACTTCATTCTCCAGTGTGTGTGTGTGTGTGTGTGTGTGTGTGTGGACTCACCTAATTGTGGTTGCAGGGGTCGAGACTCAGCTCCTGTGTGTGTGTGTGTGTGTGTGTGTGTGTGTGTGTGTGTGTGTGTGTGTATTATAGAAGTATATTATAATGTATTTTTTCCTGAATAGAGGCATGGTTGACAAATAGGCAGCAGAGAGTTTGCATAAATGGGGAGAAATCAGAGTGGGGAAGCGTCACGAGTGGTGTTCCACAGGGGTCAGTTGTTCACAATCTACATAAACGACATTGATGAGGGCATAAAGAGCGACATCAGCAAGTTTGCCGATGACACCAAAATAGGCCGTCGAATTCATTCTGACGAGGACATTAGAGCACTCCAGGAAGATTTGAGTAGACTGATGCAGTGGTCGGAGAGGTGGCAGATGCAGTTTAAAGTGAACATTAAAATGGTATAGAATACCGACAGGTTGTTAGCTAAGAAACATATGCAACAGTTAGGTAACTGTTGCATATGTTTCAGACTATGGAACAATAGTCTTCTCCAGACTGAGGGACTGACCACCTCAAAACTTTAAGGGTAATTGACTGATTACATCGTCGTCAAGTATCTTCTGCTTCTATCAACTTTTCTGTACTCGACTGAAGAAGCCTACTGTGTAGGCGAAACGTTTCGAAATAAAGATACCTAACTGTTGCATATGTGTCTTAGCTAACAACCTGTCGGTATACTATACCATTTAAATGTTCACTCTGTCAGACACTGCAACACAAGGGTATCTTGGTACAGACCTGAAATCAACTTGGACTACTTCTACTAGTGAGAATGGCTGGATTTGAGAGGGACCTGACCTCCCAACGACTTCATTCTTACATCTACTAGTGGCCTACACCTCACCTCTTGGCGGTATTTAAACTTCAACTCCATACTGTTTCAGACTATGGAACAATAGTCTTCACCAGACTGAGGGACTGACCACCTCAAAACTTTAAGGGTGATGGACTGATTACATCGTCTTCAAGTATCTTCTGCTTCTATCAACTTTTCTGTACACGACTGAAGAAGCCTACTGTGTAGGCGAAACGTTTCGAAATTAAGATACCTAACTGTTGCATATGTGTCTTAGCTAACAACAGATGCAGTTTAATATAGACAAATGCAAAGTTCTAATGTTGGACAGGACAATAACCATGCCACATATAAACTAAATAATATAGATCTTAATACTACTGATTGCGAAAAAGATTTAGGAGTTCTGGTTAGCAGTAATCTGAAACTAAGACAACAGTGCATAAGTGTTCGCAATAAAGCTAACAGAATCCTTGGCTTCATATCAAGAAGCATATATAATAGGAGTCCTCAGGTTGTTCTTCAACTCTATACATCCTTGGTTAGGCCTCATTTAGATTATGCTGCACAGTTCTGGTCACCGTATTACAGAATGGATATAAATGCTGGAAATAAATGGTATAAAATACCGACACAATGGAAATATAAAAACATATGCAGTAAAATTGTGACCCTTTTAAATTGAAAAATTTTTTCCCCCAAAAGGTGGGCTTTCTTTGTCAAACGACTACCGGGGGGGAAGGTACGGGAGTTTTTATAGTCATGTTTTAAAGGGGGAATGTTGGAGGGTCAGGGGGAATGCCGCATCTGAGGGCCCTTTTCCCCAAAAAACCCCCTATCCTAACCCCGGTAGTTCATTCTAAAATGGGGCGGCTTCCCCCTAAAACCTTTTCCAACCCAAAATTTCTGAACTTGACCTATAAAATTCCCCTTACCCCGGTACCCTTCCACCCCGCGTAAAAAAATCTGGGGTTGGGGGACTTGAAAAATCCTCACTTGTGGGTGAATTTCAATAAAGGGTTTTATATTGGGGGGGTTTATATTTGGGGGGGAAATTTAAAAAAATTTCCCTTGGTAATGTACAAAGGGGAGGACAAAGTTTGATCCCATGTATCAGAAAATTTCCCTATAAAGGATGGGACTGGGGCCTGAATTTTTCACTCTCTGGGAAAAGACGTAGAATTGGGGGGGGATTGATTGAGGTGTTTTTAAATGGAAGACAGGAAAAAATAAAGGGGATTTTAAATAGGGGCCCTAAAAAATTTACCCTTTGACGGGAAACCTCGCAGCAAGGGTTTTTTAATTTGGGGAAAAATTCAGATTCAGGAAGGTTTATAGGAAAGTAGGGTTTGGGAAATTAGAGTTGTGGATGAGTGGAAAAAACCCCCAAGTACCGTTATAGGGGCCAAACTTTTGTTTTAGCTTTAAAATAGGTTGGAAAAATTTACTTGGTGGGTGTGGGTGGGTGTGGGGTTGGCCCTTTTTTTAGTTGTGCTACCTTTCGGTTCCCCCCGTTTTTCCCCCCTTAAGGGCAATAAAAACACAAATGCGGTTTTTTAATGGACCCTTTTTATTGACTACTTTTTCCCCCAACAGTGGGTTTTTAAAGGCAAAAACCCAGAACTCCCTTTGGGGGGGAAAGGGAAAAGCGGTATTTAAAAGTCCGGCGGGAAGCCAGGTAAAGAATGCTGAAATTTTTGATGATGAACGAGTGGGGTTATAGATCAAAAAACTTGGGTACCTTTGAAAGGGGAGATTGGCCCAAGTTTTTGGGGGCGGGACCTTCTACGTTTTTCTTTTTGGAAGCGAGGGAAAAAGTTTCTTGGCAAGTGGTTCAGCTATGTTTAGAAGCCCTTTTCTTTTTTTTGAAGTTGTTGGGTTATAAAAATGTGATGTTTCCCAAAGGTTCTTGGGGGTGACCAAACCTGATTGTTTTTGGCTTAAGCCGGTAGGAGACTTGGACCTTCTCGCATGGGCCGTGGGCCCCTTGCTGCCGTGTTCCTTCGATCTTATGTTCTTATGTTCTTATCAGATACACCCGAGTTATTTAAATTTGAAGCGGGGAAAACCCCCCGTGGTTTCATTCAGAACCGTAAGGAGGCTCCCCTTCCGTCCCCTAAAAAGCTCCCGGGGCAACCGGACACAAGACGAAGCTAAAATACACGACGCGAAGGGAAAGTTTAAAAGGGGCGTCAAGAGAGAAGATGGGAGTAATGGTAAAAGGAAATACGGGGAAATTCCCGGGGGGGGGGCAGGTTTTAGGCAAAAGCCCCCGGGCTATTATTTGGGTTTTGAGGCGAGGCCCAAAGGGGCTGGAAGTTCTACAAAACCCGCGGCCACGGATAGGGTTTTGTTTCCACACACATTTTGTTGTGGTGAAAACAGCATGGAATGCAGAGAAGAACCCAATCACAACAGTACCACAACAAAACCCCACTAATAACCTTTACCAACCCCAGCAACCAATACTACCAACATTTCCACGAAAAACTCCACCACCACCAAAAACCACCACCGCCAAAAACCACCACTAATAACCAAACACCACTTACCAAACCCCTATCTACAGTTTCCATC
Organism: Cherax quadricarinatus; assembly: GCF_026875155.1. Classification (NCBI taxonomy): domain Eukaryota; kingdom Metazoa; phylum Arthropoda; class Malacostraca; order Decapoda; family Parastacidae; genus Cherax; species Cherax quadricarinatus. Next base: position 2,964,034 of record NC_069441.1, read on the forward strand.
ATACTCTAGCACCCAAACCCCCCACCTTTTACCATCTAATTGTTACTACCATCCAGAGCCTTCCCCCCATATACCACAACAAAACCCCCATCTTTCAACCAAACCCCAACCATCCCAAACCCAAAAATAGACCCCACATTTGAAGTTGGGCAAGCAAGCCCTATTAGCACACCCAGGCTCTCTCCTCCAGCTAAACTCTCTGTAATGGCACAGGCTCAGCCTTCAGCTCTTGCTTTGAGTAGTCAATAACTTCCAGAGAACATCATAACACAGAGACTGACAGATACAACACAACACAAACTCTGGAGATTTCGAGAGTGACGGTTTATTAGTGGAGGTGCAGGATCCTTACTTACCTGGGAGTTTACCTGGAGAGAGTTCGGGGGTTAACGCCCCCGCGGCCGGTCTCGGGACCCAGCTGTGGACTAAGTAGCGACCAGCGAAGAGGCGGAGCAGGAGCGGGGACTCGGACCCTGCACCACAATGTGTGAATTACAAACAGGCGAAGTATGCACACGAAAACAAACAGTCGCACGCACATAGGACAAACGAATCAATGACAAGTGGAGCCTCAGGGAAAGGTAATTCACGCTCCACAGACTGCAGGTCAGGGGACGCGCTTGTAGCACACACAACCTTTCACGGACGTCCCAGATCAGAAGACAATTAACACAAAACTCAAAAACTGCTTTGTAATGGGAAGTCATAGGTGACGAGTTGATATTTTACCTGTGTCCGGTATCATCCTCACCTGCAGGTGAGTTTGGAACACCGGGGGGCCACGGTACCAATACCGTGATGGTTTTACCAGTGTATTTCACGCCGTGAATCGTTGAAAGTTCGAGACAACTGTCAATACGAGTCCTCTCTATTATTCTTTCGTATCACAGTGTATCTGTTGCGACAAAAGCTGCCAGTTTGTGCTGGGTATGTAAAGGTTGATCATGTCGTAAGACAGCGAGCCTCCTCGTCGCATATATTATGAAGCACTTGTGTGCGTGACTCCAGTCTTACAGTCGTACTCGTTCTTCCAGTCTGCCCCGGGGGAAAATAATAATCTATTTTTTGGGAGTAGTGACCAATAATTTTATAAGCTGAATACGAAATACACAAAAAAAAAACTAAAACCAAGAAAAACGAAGAGAGAATGAAAGAACAGCAAATAGCGGAACATAATAAACTCAGCAGAACCTTGACATCTCTACACTATTCTGTACCACCCGCCAACTACACCTGGACACCCTTCCCTACTACGCTAACTCACACGTTCAGCTGCGCAAAATTCACGAACAAGCAACTCAAGATAACAACTATCAACCAAGGTGAGGAGTGAATGATAGCTCTAGGCCATTTCGTGCTGCAATCAATTACATCAGAAGATGGCAAGTGTTCCAGAAAAGTGGTGGTGTTCAAAAAAACACGATCACCCTGCTGGATCCGGAATGTGTTTGCTGGACCTCCTCTTCCTCTTTTTTGCAAACACTGCAACGCTCGGTTGATGTTGAATGCAACACGAAAGGCCTTGAGTATAATTCAAAACTCCCCCAGTGGTTGGTTTGCAGGTGTTAGCATTGTAAAAGATCACTGAGTACTACATGTGCTTGTGCACCTGTGCACTGGAACACTCCAACCTGACTAAAATAAGAAAACTCAACTGTGTATGTATACACACAAAAATATGACCCCTCGTCAGGAACACTTGTCCGGTTTCCCGGACGAAAACCTACTCCGTAACTAACCTGACTATGCACCTCTCTGTGTTTATACAAGGTGGAATACCCACCGCGCGAAGCAGCATAATTAAGTCAGGAAAGGAGGGCGCATAAATTTCAGCTTGCTCAGCGTGATTATAAACAGTCTTAAGGTGAGGTGAGTCAGGTATGCCATGTGTCTGATGTCTCTTACTCTTCTGTAAACCAAGTCTCTACAACTCCTGTTTATAACAACCGTTGATATTGCGGTGTTTTGCTGCTCGATTAAATATTGAAAGTGTGTTGTCGGTGTTGCTGGCCTGTTGATTTGACTGCTAACAGTGTTGGATAGTGTGATAGGTAAAAATGTGTTGTTTCAGAGCCTATAACAATCTGGGGTCAGTGATGATTTCGTATAGTTTCTAGGAACTCACACCTGAGCACAAGATTAATTTGTCCAGTTATTCACCGGACGTAACTAAGGAGGGAAGGAATCTATAATGCTGGTTCCTAGTAACTAGGATGGTTCATGTGGTAATGTTTCCTATTTAATCAACCCTATTTTCTCACCATTCCTTATAAAATGCTTATGTTCTTATCAATTAATGTTGAGGTTATTATAGTACCGTTGTGGGGCCGTAGCTAATTTTCTTCCTACAACGATGTAGTAAGAGCTGTTTGTGGGTACACAGCATTGTGTCCGCTTCGTGAAAGTCATTCAATGAAGGTTTGATCGTGCTGGGTCTTGTGGTGTTGTCACGAGCCTGGAGTCTTGTGGTGTTGTCACGAGCCTGGGTCTTGTGGGGTTGTCACAGAGCTTGGGTCTTGTGGTGTTGTCACCGTGACTGTGGTTCTTGTGGTGTTGTCACGAGCCTGGGGTCTGGTGGTGTTGTCAGACGCCTGTGTTCTTGTGGTGTTGTCACTCGAGCCGGGTTTGTGGTGTATGTAACGAGTTGGGTCTTGTGGTGTTGTCACGAAGCCTGGGTTCTTGTGGTTTGTCACGAGCCTGGTCTTGTGGTGTTGTTCACGAGCTTGGGCTCTTGTGGTGTGGTCACGTGCCTGGGTCTGGTGGGGGTTGTCTCGAGCCTGGGTCTTGTGGTGTTGTCTCGGCTTGGGTCTTGTGGTGGTGTCACGTGCTGGGTCTGTGCGGTGTTGTCACGAGCCTGGGTCTTGTGGTTTTTCACGAAGCCTGGGGTCGTCTTGTCGTGTTGGTCACGGCATGGGTCTTGTGGTGTTGTTCACGAGCTTGGGTCATGGTGTTGTCAGAGCCTGGGACTTGTGGTGTTGTCACGCGCTGGTCTTGTGGTGTTGTCCGAGCTTGGGTCTTGTGGTGTTGTCACGAGCTTGGGTATTGTGTGTTGTCACGAGCCTGGGTCTTGTGGTTGTTGTCACGAGCCTGGGTCTTGTGGTGTTGTCACGAGCTTGGGTCTTGTGGTGTTGTCACGAGCCTGGGTCTTGTGGTGTTGTCACGAGCTTGGGTCTTGTGGTGTTGTCACGAGCCTGGGTCTTGTGGTGTTGTCACGAGCCTGGGTCTTGTGGTGTTGTCACGGCCCTGGGTCTTGTGGTGTTGTCCTCCAGTACTACCACTCAACATTCCCTTCTTTCCTGGCTAACCTTCCTCTCTTCTTAAGAACATTCCTGTCTTCTTATCTACTTGATCTTACGTCTTCCTCCTCCTCCTCCTCCTCCTCCTCCTCCTCCTCCTCCATTTTAAAACCTTCCACGAAGAATAGAAGGAAATGAAAAAAAAAAATCATGGACCTATTAAGCTTTTGCAGGCCGTTCGCCGTCTATCCCATTGCAGTCCAAAACTTTCGAAATACCAAAAAAATTTGATTGCACAACTCTTCACGAAAAAGATTTTGCAGGTAGCGACTGCAGATGCGAGGCATCTGCAGTGCCAACAGTGCCACTGTTGTGCTTATTTGATACAGTTTTGAGAGTGACACAGACTGCTGTTGTTGTTGTTATTGTGTTAAATTCTCGGAAGAGGAACCAGTCCAGCGCCGATCTGTCCTGACGTGTTATGTATGTACCTAAACACTGCCACTGAGCGCACTGGCTCGTGAGTCTACCACTCTCCTGCCATGGGTTCAAATCCCACCGGTTCCCTGATCTTTTTACAGTCGTGTTATTACGATTTTCAGATTTTTTTTTTTTTTCAATCGCGTTATTACGATTTTCGTGAGTCTGAAAGTTTAAAACATCAGAGTTTTAAGTGAGTGTCTAAAACTTGGTATCTCTGTGTTGTTATACTAAAATATTGGGACATCTGTTGTTATATACTGTAAAAAAAAGACAGTATCTGTCGTTGCAGTGAATGATGCGATGATGCTGTATATAAATAGTCGCAAACACCAGTGGTTCACACAGGACAATATATACTGGAGAGTAAGTATATATTAGGAATTTTTCCAAGTTCATCGTGTTGTTCTGCAAGACTGAGGGGAACTAATAACCTCCATCTTCACCGGTTATCGTTACTATCATCATCTGTTTTGAATAGACTAGCCACTGGGTTGGCGAAACGTCTTCAAATAAGGTTACCCCGAAGGTAAGACTTGCTTCATGTCTCGAGCATCGTGTTCTCTTCTCTCTCTCTCTCTCTCTCTATCCTCTCCTCTCTTCTCTCTCTCTCTCCGTACATTTACAGACTACTTAGATTCTAATCTCAATTTTTTGTCATCATGTGTGTTCTATCTATGCGTTCTGTAACAGGAGGGATACGAGTCTTCATGACTTCATATAGTTAATGACTTTTAACACCAGCAGCACGTCTCGGACCTACATAGCAGAAAAAACGTTCTAGTGGGAGAAGTGTTGCAGTGCAACCGTGTTGCTGCGTGGCTTACGAGTGTTGCAGCTGCAAAATGTCGTTCTGCGTGGCTACGAGTGTTGCCGCGGGTCAGCGAGCAAAACTCATGGATTTGAATTACATTACCGAAAACAATGGCATAAATTTCAACGTGTTAAATGACGCTGCTGAGTTAATGATCACTTGGTTTTTTATGAGCCCCGGTATGTGAGTGCAGCGTCAGCTCATTACCCGGGCTAATTGAACTATAGGAGGGGGAGGGAGGGGGGAGGAGGGGAGGGAGGGGAGGGAAGGGGAGGGAGGGTGGCGGGAGTATTACCGCCACTGAATATGATTTCATTGATATTTCCTCACTTTCTTTTCCGTCCATTTATCGGGTCATGTTCATCTGGTGGTCTTCTTATCTCTGTATATCAACTTTCAATCAAGAGTGATCAACTTAAAACATGTGATTGTTAACGTTTTGTGTGTGTTAGGGGTCTTGTCCGTCCCTCACACACACACACAACACACACACAAACACACACACAGCGACACACACACACACACACACCACCACACCACACACACAACACACACGACAACATATGAGCTTCCCAGCTTGGGATGCGTTCAGATTATAAGCCATTAGCGTTTTATAAGACGGTGACTATAAAAACGTACAACCAAGGATCCGGATTATCGACTATATGCGGAGGCCAGTGATTTTGGTTGGTTAATAGTGAGGTTGTGGGGAGGCAGTGGAGGAGTGAAGGGAGCAGTGAGGTAGTGAGGGAGGTTAGTGAAGGGGGGTGGTTTGAGGGAGGCCGTGAAGGTAGTGGGGAGGCAGTGAGGTACGTGAGGGAGGCAGTGAGGTTAGTGAGGGTGCGTAGTGAGGGGGTGGGTGGTGGGGAAGGCAGTGAGCGTAATGCCAGGAGGGAGGTAGTGCAGGGAGGCCAGTGAGTCGTGAGCGACGGCTCCAGTGAGGGAGGTAGTGAGGGCAGGTAGTGAAGCAGTGAGGGAGGCACGTGAGGTAGTGAGGAGGGTAGTTGAATTAGCTGAGGTATGTGAGGGACGTAGTGAAGGAGGCAGTGAGGTACGTGAGGGAGATAGTGAGGGTTCGGTAGTGAGGGCAGTGTGGGAGCAGTTGAGGGAGGCAGTGTGGTAGTGAGGGAGAGTATGTGATGGAGGAGTGCGGACCGGTAGAGAGGGAGGTAGCTGAGGTAGAGTAGTGATGGATGGCACGTGAGGGAGGTCTCAGTAGTAGTACGAGGATCTTTGTTAACTGGTTACTAGGAAAAGACTGGTACTACTGTACTGAGAGACCTAGCAGGGCATTTCAAAAACCCCTTCACATATGGGTTACTGTGGGGGGCGGTTCATTTACGAGTGTGAGCAAGGAGGCAGGGTCACGGCTGTTTGGGGCGCTCACACACTCTCGTTAATATACGTACTACCAGCCTACGTGAGGTTTCTTTAGCCGTGATTCCAGTGTTCGAACCCCACAATGATAGAGGTAGTGAGGGAGGGTACTAGTGAGGTCGGTAGTGAAGGGAGGCAGTGAGGTTGGTGGTGAGGGAGGACAGTTGAGGTAGGCAGTGAGGGAGGCAGGGATGGAGGCATGAGGTAGTGAGGAGGCATGAGGTAGGTGTGAGGGAGGACTGAAGGTAGGAGTGAGGGAGGTCGTAGTGAGGGAGGCAGAGTGAGGTAGTGAGGGAGTGAGGTAGTTGAGGGGGATTGGTCTGTGAGGTGAGTCTGTGAGGTAGGTAGTGAGGGAGCAGAGTGACGTAGGTAGGGTGAGGGATGGCATGTGAAGGTAGGTAGTGAGGAACGGCACTGGTAGGGGAGGGAGGGAGGCACTGGGTAGTGAGGGAGGCAGTAGCGGTAGTGAGGGAGGCAGTGAGGTAGTCGATGGAGCAGTGAGTGTAGGTAGTGAGGGAGGCAGTGAGGTAGGTATGTGAGGGAGGCCACTGGAGGTAGTTTAGTTGAGGCATGAGGTAGGATGTGAGGGAGGCACTGAGGTAGGGATGGGAGGCACTTAGATAGTGAGGGGACGGCCGGTGAGGTAGGTAGTGTGGAGGCGGTGAGGTAGGTGTGAGCGGAGGCGGTTGAGGTGGGTACGTGAGGAGGCAACTGAGGTAGGTAGTGAGGGAAGGCACTGAGGTAGGAGTGAGGGACTCAAGGCACTGAGGTAGTGGGGAGAAGTGAGGTAGGAAGTAGAGGGAGGCTAGTCGAGGGAGGCAGGGACGGACAGTGCAGGGAGGCAGTAAGGGTAGAGGTAGTTGGGAGGTGGTAGGGAGGCAGTGAGGGGTTGTGAGGGAGACAGTGAACGGGTAAGCGAGAGACGGCAGTGAGGATTAGTGAGGGATGCAGTGGGGGTAGGTGGTGAGGGCAAGCAGATGAGGGAGGCTGTGAGGTATGTAGTGAGGGAGGTCGTGAGCGGAGGCAGTGAGGTAGTAATGAGGGAGGTAGTGAGGGATGAGTGAGGGAGTAGTGAGGGAGGCGTGAGGTAAGGTTCGTCGAGGGAGTTAGTGAGGGTGGCAGTGAGGGAGTTAGTGACGGAAGGTAGTGAGGGAGAGAGGTAGTCCGGGAGGTAGTGAGGGAGACAGTGGAGAGCACAGGTGAGGGAGGTTTAGTGAGGGAGGTAGGAGGGAGGTACGTGAGGGAGGGCAGTGAGGGACGGCAGCTGAGGGATTGTAGTGAGGGAAGGTTTAGTGGATAGGGAGGTTAGTGAGAGTTAGTGAGGGAGGCTGTGAGGGAGGTAGTCGAGGGTGGGCAGTGAGGGAGCAGTGAGGAGGTAGTGAGGGATGGGCAGTGAGGAAGTGAGGTAGTGCGGGAGGCAGTGAGGGAGGTACAGAGTTGAGGGTGGCAGTGGAGGGCGGCTAGTGAGGGAGGTAGTGAGGGGGGTAGTGAGGGAGGACAGTGAGGGAGGAGTGAGGGAGACAGTGGGGAAGTAGTGAGGTACTGAGGGAAGTTGATAAAGAGTACAATATGTTGTGTTACAATATGTGGTGTACAATATGGGGTGTACAATATGTGGTGTCCAATATGTGGTGTCCAATATGGGGAGTGTGACAATAGGGGGTGTCGAATATGTGGAGTCAATATGGGAGTCTATATCATTAAGAAGTTAATACCTATATTTAAGAGGAGGATTTTACATATGTAAGAGAAGTTATAAAATTAAAAGAACAAAATGGAAAGAATAGAACATTATCCGACAAGTGTAATGACACACTTGTGAAACTCCGTTATTTCTTATTGTGTCTCATTCACAGACACGAGGCGATTTTCATAGGTATTTATTATATCTCTTATTATACTATATACTATATATATATATAATACCTATATATATTTATTTATATATATATATATATACTCACACTAAGAGGTGCAGACAAAAATCAACAAAGAGAAATAAATTTCACCCATTTGCAACTAGTCGGTAAACTCTGGGAAGTCAGTGTGTGTCTCAGTCTACAACGTGACAACCACAGACATCAGTACAGGATATTACAATGTCAGGTGCACCTCTTCAGCGCTACAGATTCTGAGCATATACTTTCATCCTAATTTTAAGTATTAAAGCTGTCAAGCCTGGTGATGTAAAGGTTTCGTGAAGCCTTAATGTCAGCAGTGTATCGATAGGGTTTAAACTCCTTTAGCTAAATCTCTCGTGTGATATTACCTGAGAATTTATTTTTATCTCGCTCTCTCTCCTCTTTTATATTCATGATTGGTGGAGTGCACAGTGAAATACACCTTCTAAAGACTTACCATATAATAGAGCCGGGTTTTGTAAAGCAGCCAGTCAAATATATACACTGAGACGAGTTTGATTCCTAGTATCAGGGTACACGCCTCAGTTTACGCTGGGCGCCTGGTTGTTTAAGGATTGTGGTCCAGTGGAAGGAGAGTGATGCGTACTGTGTTCAGGTACACACAGGATCTGGGCATGGGGAGCGCAGGATCGAGTCTGGCCAAGCCGCTGTTTCTGTTTAATCTGATTCCAGTTACTTGGTCGTAAATTCAACCAGTACAGTTAACACTAGTATACTTTAATCTGAAAGAAGGACATATATCATATATATATTTATAAATAAACAAAAACATATTTATATAGGGTAATAATATATATATATGAAAATATATATAAATATATATATATATATATATATATATTTATATATATATATATGCAATAAAATCACACGAAAACTAGGTGATATCACATCTATGCAGAAACAACCACTGTGAACGAATAGGCCGAAAAATTCCAAGGCGCTTTCGTGGACTTCTCCACATTATTAAGGAACTATATATAGATAATAACTGTAAGATACTGTTCCTTAATAATGTGAGAAGTCACAAAAGCGCTTGGAATTTCGCTATTCTTTCACAGTGGTTGTTCTGCATATTGTGATATCACCTGTTTACTCTGATTTTATTGCATATATATATATATAAATTATATATATATATATATATAATATATATATATATATAATATATATATAATATATATATATATATATATATATATTCCTCTTTCAGATTAAAGTATACTTAGTGTTAACTGTACTGGTTAATTTCGACTTTAGACCAGTGTGCAAGGGCGGGGGTCTTTAAATTAACCAAAAAACTCACGTCCTCCAAATAGCACGTAGATCTTCACACACACACACACACACACACACACACACACACACACACACACACACACACACACACACACACACACACACCCCATACACACACACACACACACACACACATCCCAACACACACACACACACACACACACACACACACACACACACACACACACACACATACACACACACACACACACACACCCCACACACACACACACATACACACACAAGAGGAATATAATATATATATATATATATATATAATATATATATATATATATTATATATATATATAATATATATATATATATGCGTGCCACTTACCACAATCTTCAACACATCCCTGGAAACTGGGCAACTACCTGAGGTATGGAAGACGGCAAATGTAGTTCCCATTTTTAAAAAAGGAGACAGAAAAGAGGCACTAAACTATAGACCTGTGTCATTGACGTGTATAGTATGCAAAATTATGGAGAAAATTATCAGGAGGGAGAGTGGTGGAGCACCTGGAACGGAACAGGAGTATAAATGCCAACCAGCACGGATTCACGGAAGGCAAATCCTGTGTCACAAACCTTCTGGAGTTTTATGATAAAATAACAGAAGTAAGACAAGAAAGAGAGGGATGGGTTGATTGCATCTTCTTGGACTGCAAGAAGGCCTTTGACACAGTTCCTCACAAGAGATTAGTGCAGAAGCTAGAGCATCAGGCGCATATAACAGGAAGGGCACTGCAATGGATCAGAGAATACCTGACAGGGAGGCAACAACGAGTCATGGTACGTAATGATGTATCACAGTGGGCACCTGTGACGAGCGGGGTCCCACAGGGTCGGTCCTAGGACCAGTGCTATTTTGGTATATGTTGAACGACATGACGGAAGGGTTTTGACTCAGAAGTGTCCCTGTTTGCGATGATGTGAAGTTAATGAGGAGAATTAAATCTGATGAGGACCAGGCAGGACTTCAAAGAGACCTGGACAGACTGGACACCTGGGCCAAACAAATGGCTTCTCGAAATTTTAATCCTGCCAAATGCAAAGTCATGAAGATGGGGGAGGGGCACAGAAGACCACAGACAGAGTATAGGCTAGGTGGCCAAAGACTGCAAACCTCACTCAAGGAGAAAGATCTTGGGGTGAGTATAACACCGAGCATGTCTCCGGAAGCACACATCAATCAGATAACTGCTGCAGCATATGGGCGCCTGGCAAACCTGAGAACAGCATTCCGATACCTTACCTGGAGGTTACCTGGAGGTTATTCCGGGGATCAACGCCCCCCGCGGCCGGTCCACGACCAGGCCTCCCGATGGATCAGGGCCTGATCAACCAGGCTGTTACTGCTGGCCGCACGCAGTCCGACGTACGAGCCACAGCCCGGCTGATCCGGCACTGACTTTAGGTATCTGTCCAGCTCTCTCTGAAGGCAGCCAGGGTTTATTGGCAATTCCCCTAATGCTTGATGGGAGGCTGTTGAACAGTTTTGGGCCCCGGACACTTATGGTGTTTTCTCTTAGTGTACCAATGGCGCCCCTACTTTTTATTGGCGGCATTTTGCATCGCCTGCCCAGTCTTTTACTTTCGTAGGAGTGATTTCTGTGTGCAGTTTGGACCATTCTTTCCAAGATTTTCCAAGTGTAAGATTATGATATATGTCTCTCCCTCCTGCGTTCCAACGAGTACAAGTCAAGTGCTTCAAGCGTTCCCAGTAGTTAAGGTGCTTGACAGAACTTATACGTGCAGTAAAGGATCTCTGTACACTCTCTAGATCTGCGATTTCACCTGCTTTGTATGGAGATGTTAATGTACAGCAGTATTCCAGCCTAGAGAGAACAAGTGATTTGAAAAGGATCATCATGGGCTTGGCATCTCTCGTTTTGAAAGTTCTCATTATCCATCCTATCATTTTCTTTGCACGTGCGATCGTGGCACTGTTGTGATCCTTGAAAGTGAGATCCTCAGACCATTACTACTCCCAGGTCCCTACATTATTTTTCCGCTCTATTGTATGGCCGGAGTCAGTAGTATACTCTGTTCTAGTTATTATCTCCTCCAGTTTTCCATAACGGAGTAGTTGGAATTTGTCCTCATTGAACATCATATTGTTTACCGTGGCCCACTGGAAAACTTTGTTTTAATCTTCTTGGAGGTTAACCGCGTCCTCAGCAGATGACAGCCTCATGCAGATCCTAGTATCATCCGCAAAGGATGATACGGTGCTGTGGTGTATATCTCTGTTTATGTCTGATATGAGGATAAGGAATAAGATGGGGGCGAGTACTGTGCCTTGTGGAACAGAGCTCTTCACTATGGCAGCCTCCGATTTAACTCTGTTGACCACTACTCTTGTGTTCGATTTGATAGGAAGTTGAAGATCCATCTCCCCACTTTCCCAGTTATTCCTTTAGCACGTATTTATGGGCTATTAACGCCATGATCGCATTTGTCAAATGCTTTTGCAAAGTCTGTGTATATTACATCTGCATTCTGATTTTCTTCCAGTGCATCCAAGCCATGTCATAGTGATCCAGTAGTTGTGAGAGGCAGGAGCGACCTGCCCTGAACCCATGTTGCCCTGGATTGTGCAGATTTGGGAATCCAGGTGATTTGCAATCCTGCTCTTAGCACTCTTTCAAGATTTTTATGATGTGGGACGTCAGAGCTATTGGTCTATAGTTCTTAGCTAATGCTTTGCTGCCACCTTTATGGAGCGGGGCTAATATCCGTTGTTTTAAGTGACTGTGGAATTTCACCCATGTCCAAGCTCCTCCTCCATAGTGTACTTAGGGCACGCGAGAGGGGTTTCTTGCAGTTCTTAATGAAAACAGAGTTCCACGAGTCTGGGCCCGGGGCTGAGTGCATAGGCATGTTGTCAATGGCTTTTTTCGAAATCTATCGGAGTTAGGGTAATGTCGGAAATCTGGCATACATTTATGGAGTTTTGAGGCTCATTCATGAAGAAATCATTTGGGTCGTCGATCCTCAGACCGATTAGTGGTTCACTAAACACAGAGTCGTACTGGGATTTCAATATTTCACATCATTTCCTTGTTGTCGTCTGTGTAAGTTCCCATCCTGTCTGAGTAAGGGCCCGATACT
>NC_069441.1:2979331-2996831 GCF_026875155.1 Cherax quadricarinatus
ACTGCTTCCATTCATTCTTTCTTCTTGTCCATTCCTTGTCCTCCTCTGTATATATTACTGGCTCCCTCTCCTTCGTGTATTAGTGTGACAGTCAAGGAAGTGGAAACCGAACCGGTCGTCATAAGCTTCTTTCTCCTATGTGCGGGTTGTGTGTGTATTCATCGTACAATATATGGGAGTTGAAAGATAGCTGAAACAAGGACCATTGCGGAGGACTGGAAGGACAGCAGGTTTCAAGTTTTGTTTATCCAATTATAATGCTGTCAAGATCAACATTAAATAACTGTCGGGAAGGAGAGGTGCTGCGTAGTAGTTGTGAGAATGTAGCCACTGAGAGGTCATGTCCTCTCAGATCAATACAATTCTCACTTTGAAAAAGTTGTCAAGGTGTTTTCTCTTCTGTAACAAGAAGAGAATAACCTTGGACAACTTTTTTCAATGTGAGAATTGTTTGATTGAGAGGACATGACTCCCAGTGGCTACATTCTCACTACTATACTCTTGCACTCTTCCTTCCGACAGTATTTAAGTCTCACCACTGTCGCTTGTTCTTCCATCATCACAATCACGGTTGCTTGCATTCCTCGTTTGTGACTGATAGCTCGAGTGGTGACGTGTGTGCTTACTAACACATCACTCACACATCGACGATTCTCGCCTCTCTCGAATTAACCCCCATGTTGGGAGGAGACTTCGCTTAGAGTAGTGCTTGCTGACCTTCGTCTTCCTCTCCACTATCAGGATTGGGCCGTCGGTGGGTGCTACCAAGGCAGGAAGGGCTGTGCTGCCTGAATTCTCTTCGCCTGTTGGACTGCACGCATACAGCAGCTCTCGCCGCCACTCAGGGATATACAGTGCTCCATCAAGCTACAGTTCACTTCCTCGGTGGTCCTTGCGCCAGGCAAGTAAGTGTGTCGACTTAACTACTTGCCCTAGCTGAGTTACTTCACTTTTGGCCGATTGTCACCGCCATTTCATCTTTTCGTAATTAGACGATGCCATTTCGGTGCTCCCACCTCTCACCCCCCCTTCCACTCTCCCCCAACTCCCACACCTATCTCTGCTTCTTCTAAATCCAATTCCTTCTCGCTAAACCTCAAATTCTCTAATCCTGATGCACTATTGTCTGAAAATTTATTATATCAGATCATGGTGCACTCAACTAAAAGTCTTCAAACCAAGTCAGGCTTCAAATCATTCCTACGAAGCGTACACCTCAAGCGATACCAGACAGAAAACTTCTCAACGCAAGGCTTCACCATTATTTGGGACTCCTGCGCACCGTGCCAAAAGCCCAGTCATTGTAAACACGTAGACTACTCTCTCCTGACAGCCTAATGGACACGACTAGAAGACTTCAATAAAAGTATATCAGTACTAAGAACAAAGTCTCTGTTGACGATATTTACCAGACCAGAAAACTCTACATTCTCAAAATACGCTGTTTACTCCTTGCTGACGCCTCTACTCTCTTCAGTCAAGGTATTCTTTGCCACGACCCTCGAATTCTTCAAACGCTCTCGTCACTCCGAACTTCCACCCAATACACAATGTTCTTAAATGTACAAAGTCGGCCACGGCAAAAAACACATGCACATCTACACAAGTCAGCTGCCAGATGTCAGCAACCGGCCACTTCTGATTTAATTGCCAACTCCTCTTAAATGTTCTAACTTGGCGGCGAGTTACACCACGGCAGTTGCATATTCCTGCCCTTCTATAAAGCACATTCTTCTCCTCCATCAGGCTTAGCCAACCGCCTACCTCACCCCCCTACCATACCTCCCGCCCCTACCCCAATGCCTGGGCCTCACCACGCACTTGGTCTACCTCTTCTACTATACACACCTCATACACCAAACACACAGACTACAAAGCACTTCTACTTCTCACCTACACCCACACTAGACTTCAAAACTAACTGTAACTCGCCACGCTGCCACTTCATGATGGTAAGCTCTCATGCTTACCAATCAGACTACTCACATGTCCTTAACCTAATCTTGTGTGCTAACAACTCCCTCTTTAATTATCCCTCCTCCGCTTCTATTCTAACCTCCTACAACCACTCTCTTCCTTCCTCACTTCTCCCACTCCCCCCCACTTCCTACACTCACCAGTCTCCTCCACCCCTACCCCTTTTTCACTACTTCTACACCTCCCACCAACACCCCTACTTGCTGCTGCTTATGACCACCCTCCCCCCACTTCCTTACTCACTTCCTCCATCCTATCCAAAAGCTTCCCACTTCCTCACCCTTACCTTAGCTTCCACTTCCTCATCGCTTACCCATAGCTTCCTCTTCACATCCTCACCAAGAAAGCCTTCCAACTTCCCCCCTGCATCCACAGTCGCCCACTGCATCCACCACAACCAAAACGTCATCCAATCCAACTCCACCTCCTCCAGACAAAATCCCCCCTCAAACCTAAAACCTCCCGCCCCAACTTCTGACAGACAGACCAAGAACCAATAAAAACAGATCCATCTCGTTCCTCCCCCATCCAGGAAACGTCCGTAGCACACCTACAAACAAACATCCACTGATGGCACCACTATCACGGGCTTTAATCCAAATTCATCCCCCCGACATTAACTTTGCTAGACGAAACCATAAAAAATCTCATTTAAGGTGATCATTCAACTACTTTCTACTTACAATGAACTCCTACTGGCCGAGCACCTTGATAGCAGAGTGACCAGATATTGTTTTGCTAAACAGTACCGCCTCAAGTCCCGCAACGTAACTGCCCATATGGTTATACTGCACTACATCCCCTATGATCACCCAAATGGGTGCCATCCTTGTCCAACTCCAACATAAAACACGAAATTTTCTAATTTCTTTCTTCTCCCAATCCCTTTTATCACCAACACTGTCTTGCGGTCAAATACACACCCACCCTTATGTCCCTTTATCTTGTTACACCACCTAAGCTCGCCCAAAACTACTCTTAACATACACGACCAGTCTTAGTCTTCAACTACAAACCAACCACAACCAACATACCTATATCTATTAGAATTCCAAAACACTACCGCCTTTCATCACACCAGTAACAACCAACTTGGTCACCAATTACTCAACTTTTCTCAAACACAAACAACCAAGTTTTCCCATGAGCCCAGGACTTCAACACCTTCTACAATCACACTGGCCAAGGAAACCCGACATCATTCTGGCAAACCGAGCCACTATCACTTTCAACACTACATATCACCTGTTCCTATTACAAGGCATCTGATCACATTTCCCCGTCATCTTACACATCTCCTCAACCCTACCTTCATCCCGGCCACACCTTCCTTCCCTACAAGAACGCTTACTGGGATACTTCAAACAAAACAACAAAAAGATAATACTAACCTCACCTATGACTACATCAACAACCCATCTCTGACTTTGACACTCAAACTTGCTCTCATCCAAACACACCATTTCACAAGCAGCCAACACCGCAATAGCAAAAAAAACCCACAACACCACACGTATTCCATCAAAGCCCCAATCAGAACAATAAGACTAATTAACTGTTACCACAACCGCTTATTCTCTACAACACACAGATTTAATCCAGTCCGATCAGAATCGTCACACTTACCTCAGAAACAACATTCTACACATCCTAGACCAAGACCAACAACAGTCTCAGTCACAGTCTCAATACGACAAGCGGACAAACACATATCAAAAACACAAACCTTCTGAACTTTATATCAAAAAAATCATAGGCACCACTACCCACGCAACCAAAGCAGGAAATGTCTAAACACTTCACCCACAACAACACACACATCTCGACCCGCAGAGCTGCTACTACAGCTGTAACTTACTCAGTGAGTGACCTGTACTTACTCAGTGGGAAGAAGTGTCTTGTGTGCTCTCTCCGTGGACTGATCCCCAAGATGCCCTCCATCGATCAACTTTACCATCAGCTTAGGGAAGAATTGAGAGGTAGCTGAAATGGGATACAAGCGCTCGACTGAGAAAACAAGAGATTCGAGTAGTAAGTCCTCCTGTTTTGAGTCCTCAGTCAAGAAGGAACGTGTCAGTGGCTGGACAGTATGGAACGAAGTTGACGATCAAGAAGAATGGAAAGATCAGAAAACGATGAAGAAGAAAGAGACCTGCTTGGAAAAAAAACATCTAATTCATTTTCCGTGCTACCCGACAATGTAGTCAACTACTGGGAACGACCACGACGAACACCACCAAGGAAGGTAAGAATATTTTTGTTGTTGGGGATAGCCAGTTAGATATATGGGATAGGCATCCTCTTGAAGGACAGGCGTAGGATAACGAGGGTTTGCTTTCCTGGGCTGGATGAGGACATTGTTAAGCCGGCTTTGTATGGGACAACATCATGAACGGTAATGGGATCAATCCATATTATTTGCCTCAGTGCTGGAGGCAATTGTTCAATCGTAGAAGTGAGGATTAGTTAAAATTCCTGACAGGCTATAGACATCATTAGGAAGAAGGGGGGGGGGGGCGCCCTCTTTTATTTGATTTGCCAAGAAAGGTGTTGTAATGAAATGGTTTCCAGAGCGAATTGTATTAATTGTTGGCTGGATAAACACTGTAAGGATAATGCAGTACCATTCATTGACAACTGGGACAGCATTCAATGGCCAAATTGACATGTCTGCCAGAGGATGGGTTCACTTTATTCCAGGGCAGGTGTGGGTTATTCCCTTGCTAGCACGAGTTGAGGAGGCTGTATAGTACTTTAAATAAGAATATTAGAGTTATGATTTTAGAAATGAAAAATAAATGATATGTATATTGAACTAATGCTCTGTATTAAGAATCTTAATAGTAATAACTGTCATGAGTAACTCTGGGTAATGATAATATTCCGAAATTGTGAAAAAAACAAGAGAATAGAAAAATGTCAGAAGAAAAAACTTATGATGGTATTTTAATGCTAAACGTCGAAGTGCAAGAAATAAAATTAATGAAACTACGTTTGGTAAGCATGTGCTGGGAACATTGATATCCATTGCAATTAACTGACACCTGGATATTTAAAGAGTAGAGAAATAATTGTTTAGTGTAATCTTCAAGGATTAAGCGCGTTCCCATGTGGATAGATGTGATGAGAACGGAGGAGTTGCATTTATGTTCTAGAAAATATAATTGTTGCATAAACCGGTATAAATATAGAATGAAGCAGAAACCATAGTCTGTTTGGTATAGTTCGTGGAGGGCAAGAAAAACTAAATTCTAGGAAGTAATATACCGACCTGCATGCTTGGATCACCACAGAGAGACTTCTTTGTGACGATATGTTAGGAGGGCATCTAGACACACAACGTGATAGTATGGACTTTGAACTTTAGTCAAATTGACTGGAATTCTTTGACCGTAATCTAGAGTTCCAGTGTCTTTAAATGGAACAGTTCAGACTGTTTTCTGAAGCAAGCATAACAGCGCCTACCAGGGTTAAAAATTTGCCTAGACCTACAGTCATGTCCCATGTAGTCTTTGTAACTGAGATCACTGAAGAGCTTGGCGAAGTGATCACAAATCCATCACTATTACATTAACTGGGAATGCAAAAATAAATGATAATACATCAAACTCCCCGCTTTCCGTTCGGGGGTGCTGGCTCATGCAGATTACCATGTACTTAGGGAACCACCTGTCTCAATCTTGATAGGTTTATCTATAATGATCTTATTGACGATTATCGTACTATATTATAATCTCAATATGGATTCACAGAGGTCGTTCCTGCCTGTCAAACATACTGACGTTTCTAAAATAGAACATTTGAGCAGTTTGACATGATAAGAATATGATATTGTTTTATTTGGATTGTAGTAAGCCTTCGATAGATACCTCATAAGAGACTCTTAGAAAAGTTCAGCTCATGGATAGGAGTAAAGTTTCCAAGCATGGAAGAGGCCATGGCTTAACAACGAGAAATCATAGAAATTGCCATTAAAGGAGTGAATCTGAATGGGATGAGTTCACTATGCGTTCCACAAGGAACAATTTTAGCCCTATCTTGTTTCAAAATTACATTAATGCCCTTGATGTAAGGGGATAACGAGTGACCATGATAAGTTTGCTGATGATACTACGAAAGCCGCATTAATTCACTCTGAGGAGGATAGCAAAGAACTCCAGAAGAATTGGACAAAATTTAATGTCTTGGCCTGAAAAATGCAAGATGAATGCAATGTCGATAAGTGTCAGGACAAGCCCTTGTAATGAAAATAATCCCTCGAAGCTATCACCAGTTGAAGTAGAGCTTGATCATACAGAATTGAAAAGGATTGGGAGTCAAGGTCGAGCAGAAATCAAAGCCAGAACAGCAGTGCCTTAGTGTGTGCAACAAGGCCAACAGATAACTTATTTATCTCACGAATGATGTAAACCTTGGTATCAAATAACCGACAAGTTGGTTTAGAAAGACACGTAAAGCAAACATTATGACATATTTATTAAATACGTTCGGGCCAGGGACCTTGATCACGTCTAACATACAGAGAACGAACGAACGAACGAACAAAAGTTCTAATATCCCAAATGGGATGAGTGGGGTAATACTTGACAGACGAAGAATAGCCTGGAGAGGAGTGTTCATAGTCGTAAAATAGAGCCAGGGCTTAACCCAGCAGCGAAGGCGATCGTGGCAGATACTGAAGAAAAATCAGCACTCTTCTGTGGGACATCCGGTGGGGTTGAGCGGGAAGGAGACATGCGACGTTAGCGCTAGAGAATAGTGTAGAACTGAGTCATGTCTTAACCCAAAACTCAGCGAAACGGTGGTCATAAAATTGTACCTTTCACAGAAGGTACTTGTCAGCGAAACCAAGGTTATTTGTAAATAGGGTTTAGGAGCAGATCATGCCAGGAGTAGAAAAGGTGTGTTGTTTGTAGGTCTGGCGAATGTCTTCGTCAAGAAAGTATGTCCAGTAGTCATGACGTGTCGCTAGTTTGTCTATCTGTCTGTCACTGAGCGTCTACCTGTAATCAGATTCAGCGCAGGGATGTCTAATTGCATGGAGAGACTCTCGCTTTGTGCAAGTCCCCACCCATCGACTCCAAGCAACCCAAGCAGTGCCTTGTCTGTACCTGCTGCCGTTAAAGTAAGTTTTGTTTTTGCTGCAAGAGAGAGGGCTAAGGAAGAGTAAGTTATCAGAGGACGTATCTAATGGATTTGTAGAGAGATTTGGTTCGTATGAGAGCATGTTTCAGCTTGTAGAGGCCGCGCAAGGGCCTTACTAGTTATTCTATTGCATACCTCGCGTGTATGTGTCCGTGGTAAACGAAGAAGAGTAACGCCAAGGCCAATTGTGTGATGGATTGTAAGTGCGGGTGTCAAGCTGTTCTGAGCTCGACAGTAAATGAGGATCACGTTTCCTTTAGTTAAAATACGTAATGCTGGATTTAGCTGCATGGTTCGGATCCTCCATTTTTAGTTCGCAGATGGCTATCCCTGTCGACCTCATTTTGTTTTGTGTGTGAGTGTATCTATAGTGGCAGAGTGATAAGTTTTGTAATTCGTCTGCATAGGCTAGTGTGATGCGTTAGTGTGTATACATGTGTTGGAATGTCGATTAGTGTATAAAACTGAAGAGGGAGGGAGAAAACAATCCCTGGTACTCCCGGCATTTAGTGTAAGTAGTCAGAGTAAACAGCCTTGGAATATTATTCTCATGGTACCCCGCCCGTCCTAGGAAGTTGCAGAGGAGTTTTCGAGTAGTGACAGGCAGTAAAAGTTTAGGTGCAGAGTTTTGTTCTGAGCCCTTCGTGCCCAGACAGTGTCAAAAGCTTTTTTCAAACGTCTATATCAACCATTGCTTTGGAGTTCCATTTCTTTGTGTTGTGTATGATGTGGATGTAGTTGAGAATGATGTTAATGGCATCCAGTTGCTCTGTTGATCGACGCAAACAGGCCAACAGAAAGTAGACAGAATTGTGTCCAGGTATCTGAGAAAGGCGATGATTGATGAATTTTTTTCAAAGAGTTTCTTCCTAACAGTTTCGAGGAGCTGATAGGGGGCGATAGTTCTAGGAATCAAGTGGTCTTTAATTGGGTTTAGAAGGAAGAAAGCAGAAGCAGCTTAAAAAAGAGGAAGGGAATATCCAGATGCAAGGGAGACATGAGGAGTTGGAGTAAAGGCAGTAATGCGAGAGTCAGGAAGTGTTTTCAGGATATATGGAGTTTAGGGCCAGAGGCACACCAGGGGCCTTGGAGGATAGGTGTCGGAGGAGAGTTTCAACGTCTGTGTTGGTGAAAGGAGTGACACGTAAGTTCTTGGAGGAAGGTAAAATCTAGATGGATGTGCTATTGGGTGTTGTTTTCGAATGTGTTTTAGATGTTCCTGTGTTCTAAGTTCCTGAAAGTGATGGATAGCGTTAGGGTAGGGTGGGTGAGGTGGAAGATGTACCTACCCAGGATGTTAGAAGATGTTAGTACAGCCTGTGGGGTCTGAAAGTGTGTTTTTGTGGTTGTTTGTGGTGATGTTTTGAATTTGTTGGTGGAGGTGGCCTCTGATTTTTTTGATAAAGTTCCAGAAGGCCTTTAGGTGTTTTTGATACGCTGGTTTGTCCGCTGTAAATCACAGAGCTGGACCAGTGATTGTATGTGGTCTTGGTCCTAGACTGAGAAATGTTGTTTCTGAGGTAAGTTGAGATCTAATCGGACTTGATTAAATCTATGTGTGTTGTATAGAAAGCGGTTGTGTAACAGATAATTATCTCTTGTTCTGATTGAGTGGTTGAAGGAATATCAAGTGATAGGTTTTCTTTGGTATTGTCGGTGTTGCCTGCTTGTGTAATGGTGTCTTGAGAGAGCAAGTTGAGTGTCAATGTCAGAGATTGGTTTGTTGTTGTAGTCATAGGTAGTTAGTATATATCATATGGTTGTTTGAAGGCATCCCCGTCCAGCGTTCAGTAGTAAAGGAAGGTGTGGCTGGTATGAGGATAGGGTTGGAGGAGATGGGTAAGATGACGGAAATGTGATCAGAGCCTGTACAGGACCATGTGATATGTAGTGTCGCAAGAGATAGCTTGGCTACGGTTTTCCAGAATGATGTCGTTTGCCTGGCCATTGATTGTAGAAGTGTTGACGTCTGGGCCTGGTGAACTAGGTGTTAGTGTTTTTGATTGAGTAATTGGTGACCAGTTGTTTGTTATAGGTGGTATGAAAAGGCGGTGGTTTGCATTCAATCAGCTGTAGGTATGTGGTGTTTGGTGAAGTTAAGACTAAGGAAAGGTCGTGGATGTTGATAGTATGTTTTGGCGAGCATAGGGTTGACAAATCTAAAGGACCACGGTGTGTGTTATCTTACTGCAAGACAGTGTTGTATGTATAAAAGGAATCTTGAGCAATCGTTTTTATGTTGGAGTTGACAAGGAATGGCAGCCCATCGTAGATCATAGGGGGACTTAGCACATTATAACCAAAATGGCGGATACGTTGAGGGCTTCGAGGCAGGTACTGTTTAGCAAAACAATATCTGGCCTCTCTGCTTCAAGGAGCTCGGCCATTAGGTGGTCTATTGTAAAGTAAGACATACGTTGAATGAATCACCTTAAACAAGATTTAATGTTTTCGTCATAGCAAAGTTCAATGTCGGGGGAGGAATTTGGATTAAAGCCCGTGATATGGTGCCCACCAGTGGTGTGTTTTTGGTATGTTTAATCGAAATGTCCTAGTACATAATGGAAAACTAACCAAGTGCGTGGGGAGGCCCAGGCAATGGGGTAGGGTTGGGGAGGGAGGTAGGTTGGCTTGTCTGAGGTAGGAGAGAATGTGCTTCCAAAGGGAGGAATTTGCAACTGCAGTGTGGGTACCCGCCGCATTAGAACATTTAAGGGGAGGTTGGCAAGTATTCCAGAAGTGGCCCGTTGCTGAACCAACTGAGCAGAACTTGTGTAGATGTGCCTGTGTTTTTGTCGGGCTGAATTTATAGCATTTAAGACATTGTGTGATTGGTGGAAGTTCGGAGAGAAGAGAGTGTTTTTGGGAGGAATGGCGGAAGGTCTTAGGACTAAGATTCCTTGACTGAAGATGTAGGAGGCTTCACAGGAGTATGAACATCGTATTTTAAATGGTGGAGTTTTCGGGTCTGTAAATATCGTCCAACAGAGACATTTGTTTCTTAGTACTGATAACTTTCATTACTCTTCTTTGTCTGTGTCATAGGCTGTCAGGAGAGAGTAGTCTACGTTTTTAGGCAATGACGTGCTTATGGGCACGGTCTCAGGAGTCCAAAAAAAGGTGAAGCCTGCGTTGAGAAGTTTTTGTCTGGTATCGCTTGAGTTGTACGCTTCGTAGGAAAGTTTGTCAAGAAGGAGTTTGAAGCCTGAGTAAGGTTTGAAGACTTAGTTGAGGTGCACCATGATCTGATATAATAAATTTTTTACAGGAACAGAAGTGGCAATCAGGATTAGAGCATTTGAGGTTAGGCGAAAAGGAATTGGATTTAGAAGAGCAGAGGCAGGTGTGGGGAGGTTGGGGAGAGTGAAGGGGGTGGAAGGTGGAAGGGCAACGGAGGCATCGTTTAATTACTAAAGATGAAATTGCCTGTGGCAATCGGCCAAAAAGTGAGATGAAACTTCAGCTAGGTCAAGTACGAGTACGTAGACACACGTACTGCATGGCGCAGGACCTGATGAGGATGAACTGTAGCTTGATGAGCACGGTATATCCTGAGAGGTGGCGCGATACTGACTGTATGGCGTGCAGTCAACAGGCGAAGGTGAATTCAGGCCAGCAAACAGGCTTACCTCCCTTGGTAGCAGCCCACCGACGCACCATTCCTGAGGTGTAGAGGAAGACGAAGGTCCAGCAAGCACTACTCTTACGAAGTCTCTCCCAACACGGGTAATTTCGAGAGAGAGGCGAATCGTCGATGTGTAAGTGATGGTTAGGTAAGCACAGCTCACCTCTCGAGCTAGTCACAAAACGAGGAAATTCAGCACCCTCATATTCCCAACACCGTTTACCTGGCTAAGATACGTTGATGATATAATCGGTTACTATCCGAGACGTCTCAATATCCAGGCTCTTCTCAACAAGAATCAATGCAGCCGAACCAATCAATAAATTTACACTTAGAACTCAAAAACGATTGCAAACTTTCCTTCCTTGACGATCTCCTCCTGTGCAGATCTCCCGACAGTGACAAACTTCTCTTCAAAGTGTATAGAAAACCTACCCACAAGGACGATCATATACACTTTATTCACACCAAGACACCCGTCAACTAAGAGAGGATCCGCATTGGCCTTCTCTTGTAGCTCTTCGCTATCCCCCCAGCCCGTGTTTTCTAGAAGAAGAATGCACTAACATAACACAAGAAGCTTAACACGTCTCAGTTCCCATCTTTCTTCATATCCGAGATTGTCATAGACTCAAGGAGGCACAAGGCTTATCCTCAACAAACCGCCCATGGAACAGCCCCCTAAGCAGTTCATATAGGCTCCCCTGTGGGATGTTGCCACGAATACTCGCCGGCAATTGCTTATGATAACATCAACGTTTCCAACATAAACACATCATCTATCAAAGACATCACATACGAAACGCCCAGGAGCCCCAAACCTCTAACTACTACAGCAGCGTCTACACTATCCCCTGTGGTTCTGTCCCCAATAAAAATGTAGGGTGAGACAGGCAGAGATCTTGCAGTCCGCCAGAATAGCATCGAAAGCCTTCTCTAACAAAACATGTAAGGTACGCCTGTGTCCACCACAAAGAGACTCCACGGGCTATTTGATGAACTGGAATGAGGGCACAACTCGGTCTCGCACAGAACCAGACCTCAGACAACCGACGGTGCCTAGTAGCCTCACTAATCGCCGTCAACCGACCCACTATAGACTCAACACTGGAAAACTACAAATTTCAAAAACATTGTCATACATGATACTAAAGCACCACCAACCCAACAACACTGGAGTCACATGATTTCATCGTCTACCCGTCCTCATCCGTCCAACATGACATTCCACGTGCGTCACTCACACCTCACTCTCCGCCTATATATATAATGTCTTTCTACACAGCCTATATATATAATGTCTACACAGTCGTTCCTCACCTCAAGAAGTGTTCCTTCGATCCCCGTCGGGGAGGGGAACCTATAATCATCGTACCAGCGCCTGCCTTACTCCTTCATGATGTTTGTAAACCGTGTAAGGATCAAACCCAATAGTGGAGCAATAAATGACTACTAAACTTGCCCTTGCTGCCGCTGTAAAGACTTGCCTACAGGTTAAATTTACAGCCATCCACTCGACGAAAGACTCATTCATCGTCGTCTGTACTGACGATTATGAAGCCTCAAAGCTGATCGCCGACACTTCTATGAAAATCCTCAGAGAACCGACAGTTCACCATTTCCATAGTCAGTTCCTGGACTATGGAGCTGAACTTCTCCAGGCTGCGGGACTGACAACCTCAAATTCTACGACTTCAACGGTGATGGACTGATTACATCGTCTTCACATTTTCTACTGTTCCTGCCTACTTTCTGTATTCGACTGAAGAAGCCTACTGTGTAGGCGAAACGTTTCGGAATAAAGTTGCCTAACTGTTGCATAGTGTCTTACCTAACAACATTATCTAACTTATAATTGCTAGGGTTATGGACACTCCCGAGCTTCAGAACCTTGCATTTATCTACATTGAACTGCATCTGCCACTTTTCTGACCAAGAATAGAGTTTGTCTAAATCCTCCTGAAGTTCCCTAACATGTACGTTTGAATCAATTATCCTACCTATCTTTGTGTCATCGGCGAATTTGCTCATATCATAGTAATACCCTCATCAAGGTTCATTGATATATATGATAAACAACAACGGGCCCAAGACCGAGCCCTGTGGTACGCCACTTGTTATAGATCCCCACTCGGATTTAACCCCATTTAAGCATACTCTCTGCTTCCTATTAGTGAGCCATGACTCGATCCATGACAGCACTTTTCCCCTAATGCTATGAGCTGCCACTTTTTTTAACAGTCTCTGGTGCAGTACTCTATCAAAAGCCTTACTATAATCTAAATAAACAATATCGAATTCTTTATCATGATCAACGGCCTCAAAAGCTTTACTGAAGAAGGTTAATAAATTAGTTAGGCAGGAACGGCCCCTCGTGAATCCATGCTGAGTATCATTAATCAAGCTGTGCTTATCCAGATGGCTTCTTATATTATCAGCTGTAATTGACTCTAGTAATTTGCCTACAATTGAGGTCAGGCTTATTGGGAGGTAATTTGACGGTAACGACTTGTCCCCTGCTTTAAAAAGAGGAATTACATTAGCCATCTTCCACATATCAGACACTACACCTGTTTGAAGAGAAATATTAAAAATATTATTCAATGGCTCACAAAGTTTCATTTTACTCTCCTTAAGAACCCTTGAAAAAAGTTCATCAGGGCCCGGGATTTATTTATGCTTTAACCGGTCTATCTGTTTGATAACCAATTCAGTAGTGACTGTGATATTGCATAATTTATCATCATCAGGCCCACTATAAAAATTAATTACTGGGATATTGTTAGTGTCTTCCTGAGTGAAAACTGAGATGAAAATAATTATTAAGAAATAGAGCACATTTCATTCTCCTTGTCAGTGAGATGCCCAGAGTTATTTTTAAAGGGACCTATCTTATCTCTAACTTTTGTTCTATAAACCTGGAAAAAACTTTTTTGGGTTAGTTTTCGAATCCCTAGCAACTTTAATTTCGTAGTCCCGTTTAGCTTTTCTTATCCCCTTTTTAACGTCCCTCTTAATGTCAATATACCGATTCATAAGATGACCCTCACCTCTTTTGATACGCCTATAAATTCCTTTTTTCTGTCCTAAAAGATATCTGAGCATATTATTCACCCATTTGGGGTCATTTCTATTCTATCTAATTTCCTTATATAGGATAAATGTCCTTTGAGCAGCATGTATTGTGTTAAGAAAGCTGTCATACTGATAGCTCTCTTCGTTACCCAGTCCACAGATGATAAGTGTTCTCTAAGCCCATTGTAATCTGCTAAGCGAAAATCTGGGACCATTACTGAATTATCCCTACTATCATACTTCCATTCAATGCTAAAGGTAAATTGATTTGTGATCACTTGTGCCGAGTTCCTCTGTAATTTCTAAATTATTAACAAGGGTTTCCTTGTTTGCCAAAACCAAGTCAAGCAGGTTATTTACCCTTGTAGGCTCTGTCACAAACTGCTTCAAAAAACAATCCTGAACTACTTCTAAGAAGTCGTTTGATTCTAAATTCCCAGTCAAGAAATTCCAATCAATATGACTAAAGTTAAAGTCTCCTAGAATTACTACATTATCGTGCCTTGTGGCCTTAACAATTTCCTCCCATAGTAGTCTCCCTTGGTCTCTATCTAAGTTTTGGGGACGGTATATCACACCTAAAATCAGTTTTTCATATCCCTCTGAAAATTCTATCCAGAGTCTGTATGTGTTACTTCAGACTTAATGTTCATTTTTATGCAACAGTTCAAGCAATCTCGGACATACAGTGCCACCCCACCTCTCTTCCCGATACTTCTGTCTACTTGGAACAATTTAAAACCCTGTATGTAACATTCAGCAGGCATGTCCTGATTTTTCGTATTCAACCATGTCTCAGTTAAGGCAAATACCACATATGACAGGGTTCCCATCCTTCCTCCTAATTATCTCTATTGCTGACCTATACCTGCTAATCAGGTCCCTCACTCCTACGTCTGCCAACATCGTTTCCTCCAGCACTGAGACAGATAATAGGATTGCTCCCATTACCTCTCATAATGTCATCCTGATGGCTAACAATATCCTTCATCCCAGCCCCAGGAAAACACACTCTCTGCCTCCTACTCCTATCCTTCAAGCAGAATGCCCTATCCATGTACCTAATCTGGCTATCCCCAACAACCCAACAATGTTTTTACCTTCCTTCGCGATGTCCGTCGTGATGTTCCCAGTAGTCGTCTCACATTCATTAGGCAGCACTACACCTTCACTTGTGAATTCGTCAAGACGTTCTCGATGGTCTTCGTTGGGGTTTCTAGGGATGTCTCACTCACGTCAGCCAATGCTTCCTTGGAGCTCATTGTGGCATTACCAGTAGAACACCCACATTCGTCAGGTAGCACTGAAAATGGGTTGGAAGTTTCCACAGTAGTCTTCTGGTTTCTCGTTGTTTCTGCCTCTCCAACAGTCTTCTTGATCTCAGCTTGGTTCCGTGTTGCCGGGCCCACTGACCAAGCTCCCTTCTTAACCTGGGGACTCACAACAGGAGATTACTACGAATCCTCTTGTTCTTCTCCGTTAATCGCTGTATCTCCAGCTTAGCAACCCTAAGCTCTTCTTTCAGCTCTTTCCTCAGTCAATCGCCATATCTCCATCTTCGCTACCCTCAATTCTTCCTTAAGCTGCTGGTAAAGTTGTTCGATGGAGGGCATCTTGGTTCAGTCCAAGGAGAGTGATTCAGTCCAAGGAGAGTGATTCAGCTCAAGGAGAGTTTATTCAGTCCAAGGAGAGTGATTCAGTCCAAGGACAGTGCATAAGTGTTTGCAATAAAGCGAACAGAATCCTTGGCTACATATCAAGAAATATAAAGAACAGAAATCCTCAGGTTAGGTAAAAGTACACAAGTGCTACTGATGTGACATTTTATTGTGGCAATGTTTCGCTCCCAGGAGCTTTATCAAGCTGTTACAAACAATACATGGACAGAGAGGGTATATATTGGCTTAGAGTGAGGTGTAGTAGTAGTAGTTGTAGTAGTAGTAGTAGTAGTAGTAGTAGTAGTAGTGGTAATACAATAAGGTAGAACAATCGACTTGCACATGAGTAAAAGGTAGGTAGCATAAAAATAGGTTAGACAAATACATTCTGTTAGTGGTTGGGTTTGAGAAGGTCTGTTTCACTGTTCCTCCTCTGTTATGTTCTTGTGTAGTATTAGCAGCAGAGACCAGGTGATGGCAGGGTTTATTGTTTTGAGGAGGATTTTTGCTAATACCTCAGAGATGATGAAGCTTCCTTTATTTTGCTTGTGTTAGAAACAGTGATTAATGGTGATTCAAGGCATTTACGTCTGCGGAAATTAGGTCTCTGATCACTAGTCGGCATCGTTGAATTTCATGAGGTGATTGGTGGAAATCCGGTGTTGTACGCAGTATCATTCCTACATGCATTAATGTGTTCACTAAGACGTGTTTCGAGGTTCCTTCCTGTTTCACCCACATATATCTTGTCACAGCCTTCACGGGGTATAGTGTAAACTCCTGCATTGACAGGTTCATGATGGATCAATTTTGTCCTGGTTAGATCCCTTATGGAAGTGCTGGATGCAATGGCGAATCTAGTGTTAGTTTGTGCGAGTATCTTAGAAATGTTAAAAGCAACCTGGCTCTTGGGAAGGATTATAACTTTGTTAGGAGTGGTGCTGGTGCGTACAGAATTGATGATCTGAAGAGCTCTTTTCTTGCAGTCTTTGATGAAAAACGAAGGAAATGTAGATCAGTGAAGGTTTGGTGTATGTAAGTACATTCCTCGTTAAGAAACTCAGGACTACAAATTCGGTACCCTCTTAGGAAAAATCCAATGATGATGCAGCATTATTTTGTGTTTAATTGCTATGCAATTAAACTCTCTCTCTCTCCTCTCTTCTCTCTCTCTCTCTCTCTCTCTCCTCTCTCTCTCCTCTCTCTTATATACGCAATTGTTTTACAGGGTTAGGATGATGTTCCTACCTTTATTTACAAGCTAAAAGCTATTACATACTTATGATCATTTGAAAGCCTTTTTATTGTTATGAGACATACAAATAAGGAATAAAATGAAGTTGGAGTCGTCTGTGAGCAAGCGATTTTATTTGGTCAATGACTTTATATCATCGATGTCATTAGGCTGCGCGAACATTTTCAAGACTCGTATCATTCTGGAATGAATATTGTCAGATGAAGTGATTTTGAGAAGGGAGGAACCAAGTGTAGTTGCTGTTCACTGCCCGTTTTGTTGTGTAGAAGTTGTCTTCCTGCTGGCCACAAAGTGGAGCCTAGTTTGGTACCTTGACAACATTAACCTTGTACCTAACAGTAAGACCATCTGCATCCCTCCGGTGTTGAAGGCTCTGCTGAAACGATAAATGTGTTCAGGCTGGATCCAGACGAGAAATGGGGTCGTCTTACACTGTTCTTCGTTCTGTCAAGAAGTCGTAGCTGAGATGGGTGGGTGGGGGCAAGCAATTCAAGAAATTGGATCAACTCAAGGTATGAGCACACTTGTGCCTCATACATAGTTTTGCAGCCTCTACTATCGACTAGATGCGAGATACGTTTAAGTCTGTAAGCTTCCTGGCTGCTTTGTTTACTAGAATTGTTACGTGGTTCTTCATAGTCAATTTTGAATCTAATGTCACACCAAAGATATCAACCTCGTCCCGTCCAACACTTCCCATTTGTTTTTACTACTATTCCGCTTTCCTCAAGGGTTTTCCTATAGACCTCATTTCCCGGGGCATTG
>NC_069441.1:2997331-3025162 GCF_026875155.1 Cherax quadricarinatus
AGTGTGTATCCCACGTCCCTTTAGACATGACGATTACGTCAATCTAAGTTACAACCATAATGCATTACCTATGAGACCTGCTAAGATATTAGTTCAATGAGCCTTGAGAACGTGATTAGGGGGAAGATCGTAATCCAAATGCCATTCGAGGTAGTGATAATGACCTGTAGGAGTGAGAAGTCAAGTTAGTTTCTTGGCTGTCCTCGTGAAGAGGGACTTGCCAAAACCCTTGTAACAAAATCTAGGTTGAAAAGACTTTGTTATCTCCAATATTACGTAAAAATCACCCAGTACAGGGAGTGGAAAGCGATCTGGAATGGTTTTTTTTTTGCGTTTTAACTTCCCTAAATCAAATACTGGACGCCAAGTACCATCCTTCTTAGGTAAGCTAGTATCAAGGTGCATTCCAAGGTGAATTGCTAGGTGCAATAACTAACAACTCCATCATCAAGCATTTGATTGATCAATTCTTCTGCGACAGCAACTTGTGAATGAGGCCTTCTGTACGCAGGTATGTAATAGGTCCTAGTACCATTCAAGTGAATAACGATGGGACAATAAATTCGTTATACCCATCTTCTTCCACCTGTAAAGCAATGTGGCTTTACGACAGTTTGTTCAACAGAGTCAACAAACCGCTTGACTTCCATCTTGTGGAAGTCAGTGGGAAGCTAAGTCTTTCCTCCTCAACTGGTGGAACAGATTGATCAGTGCAGTGGATGTGGTCCTCCCCGCAGAAATAGCACCGACCCACTGGTTCAGGTACAACTCATCCTCACTGAACAGGGTATGATAGTGAACAAGTCAACACGATTGGTATGCTCTAAAAAGGCGAACACTGTGACCAGAAGTGTTGGCCAGGTTAGAAATGGATCTTACTATCTCTTACCAACATGTAAGGATGGATGAACAAATAGACCTTTTACTTTGCAGGAATCACTGTCACTAGGAAGTTATCACCATCTGGAACCACTTAGGACAACGACAGACACTCTAGTGAGAGCACTAGCCGCAACAAGAACGTCCTTTCTGCAGACGGCATGTGACATCAACAAGATGGCATTACTAGTTGCAATAATTGTTTTTCTCCGACAAGGCGTCCCCTGTGGAGAACTACACTCGAAAACTAGCAGGCATTGCAAGGGATAGGTGGACAAGGAATTCAAGCTGACGTCCCGGACACTTGAGTCATCGGACTATCCTGCAAATTCTGAAGGTAAGTTGGAACACTGATGGGATGACAGAATTACCAGTGCCTGAACCGCTTGGGTAACGCTACTGGAGAAAGCATTGGCTTGTAAGGACTTAATCCACAATCATACTCTGCAGCAGTATAACAGATTTCGGATCCAAGCTGGTAAACCCCAAAGGAACGATCAAGTCGTCAATTTGTGCATGCCATCGCTAAGGGTCGAGCACAATGCGTAAGTCTCGCATGGAAGCAAATCCATAGAAGGTCACCAGGGAAAGTAATCTGGTAGACCAACACAAGGAATGGAAACAGTGAAGTCTCACATTGATAGAAAGGTTAGGGCAGTCCGTAAACCTCGGACACGCAGGGTGAAGAACCAGATACTCCACTAAAGAGGACACAGGAGTCGGTTCTACAAGGAACAAGGAGGACATGTCGTAACTTCTTCTCCTTAAACAAACTAGAACCTACTATTATTGATTTTGCGCACCAGAGTCCATGAACAATTGAACGGGGCGCATTATAAACAGATGCTTGCATCTAGAATAGGGCCTATGGGTTGTTGGAAGTTACGGTGCAAACAAAAAGTGGCTTGACATCAAAAAGACTGTTTCTACTCCATCCCCAAAATCATCTGTGTCAGAGACAATGTGAAGCAACAACCTCGGCAGGGTTGTCATTCTCGAGACTGCTTTAAGAGGCTTTCAAGGAGTTCTGAACGGGATGGTGTACTCATATCACCTAACTTCACCATGGTTATACGTATAACACTACGTGAGTATTTCACCCTAATTCCACGTACGAACTCCCCACATGATAAGAGGACCAGTAGGCGATCCAGTGAAGAGGAGGGGCCAGGAGCTGAGTCTCCGACCCTGCAAAACCACAATTAGTGATACACACACACACACACACAACATACACAGTAACATAATTTTGTTACTGCTAATTTAGAATGTTCATGCTTAAATGGGCCAAGAGTAACAGTGGAGATGAATCTCCTCCAAGTAGTGTGAAAATATTGTGTTACATGTAGTGGTCTAGTGGATACTACATGTGCCCTGGTGTTGACCATACTGATGCTCACCTAGCCAGGCCAGGTGTACACATGCATTCTGTCCCCTGACCACTGCTGGTGCTAGAACACTGTCCTGGTGCTAGACACTGCTGGTGCTAGACACTGCTGGCTGTTCTAGACCACGCTGTGCTAGACAACTGGCTGGTGCTAGACACTGGGTGGTGCTAGACATCTGGTGGTGCTAGACACTGCTGTGCAGACAACTGGTGGTGCTAGACCCTGGTGTTTGCTAGACACTGCTGGTGCTAGAACACTGGTGGTGCTAGACACTGCTGTTGCTAGACAAACTGCTGGTGCCAACACTGCGGTGCTAACACTGCTGGTGCAAGACAACTGCTGGTGCTAGACACTGCTGGTGCTATACACTGCTGGTGCTGCTAGACCACTCTGGTGCTAGACACTGCTGGTAGCTAGAACACTGGTGTGCTAGACACTGGTGGTGCTAACACTGTGGTGCTAGACACCTGGTGGTGCTAGAGACACTGGTGGTGCTAGCCACTGGTGTGCTAGACACTGGTGTGCTAACACTGCTGGGCTAGACCACTGGTGGTGCAGACACGGTGCTGCTAACACTGGTGGTGCTAGACACTGGTGGTGCTAGACACTGGTGGTGCTAGACACGGTGGTGCTAGACCACTGCTGGTGCTAGAACACAGGTGTGCTAGACACTTGCTGTGCTAAGACACGTGGTGCTAGACACTGCTCACTGCTGGGCTAGACACTGGTGGTGCTAGACAAACTGGTGCCTGCTAGACACTGGGGTGAGGTGCTAGACCTGGTGTGCTAGACACTGTGGTGCTAAACTCACTGGTTGTGCTAGACAACTGCTGGTGCTAGACACTGCTGGTGCTAGACACTGCTGTGCTAGACAACTGGTGTGCTAGACTCTGGTGGTGCAGACACTGGTGGTGCAGACATTGGTGGTGCTAGACACTGGTGGTCCTAGACACAGGTGGTGCTGAGACCCTGCTGGTGCTAGACACTGGTGGTGCTAGAACACTGCTGGTGGCTAGACACTGCTGGTGCGAGACACTGCTGGTGCTAGACACTGCTGGTGCTTAGACACTGGTGGTGCTAGACACTGGTGGTGCTAGACATTGTGGTGCTAGACACTGGGTGGTGCTTGACACTGGTGGTGTTAGACCACTGCTGGTGCTAACACTGCTGGTGCTAGATCAACTGGTGAGTGCTAGACACTTGTGGTGCTAGACACGGTGGTGCTAGACACCTGGTGGGCTAGACACTGGTGTGCTAGACACTGGTGGTCTAGACATTAGTGGTGCAAGACACTGGTGGTGCTAGACACGGTGGTGCTTAGAACACTGGTGGTGCTAGACAACTGCTGGTGCTAGACACTGCTGTGCTAGCACGTGCTGGTGCTAGACACTGGTGGTGCAGACCACTGGTGGTGCTAGAACACTGGTGGTGCTAGACATTGTGGTGCTAGAACACTGTGGTGCTAGACACTGGTGGTTGCTAGACACTGGTGGTGCTAGACACTGTGGTCAAGACATTGGTGTGCTAGACACTGGTGGTGCTAGACACTGGTGGTGCTAGACACTGGTGGTGCTAGACATTGGTGGTGCTAGACACTGGTGGTGCTAGACACTGGTGGTGCTAGACAACTGGTGGTGCTAACATTGGGTGGTGCACGACACTGGTGTGCAGGACACTGGTGTGGCTAGACACTGGTGGTGCTAGACACTGGTGGGTGCCTAGACACTGGTGGTGCTAGACACTGTGGTGCTAGACACTGGTGGTGCTAGACCACTGGTGGTGCTAGACACTGGTTGTGCTAGCACTGGTTGTGCTAGACATTGTGGTGCTAGATCCACTGCTGGTGCAACACTGGTGGGCTAGACACTGGTGGTGCAGACACTGGTGGAGCTAGACACTGGTGTGCTATACATTGTGGTGCTATACACTGTGGTGCTAGACACTGGGTGGAGCTAGACACTGTTGGTGCTAGACACCTGGTGGAGCTAGACACTTGGTGGTGCTAGACACTGGTGGAGCTAGACACTGGTGGTGCTAGACATTGTGTTGCTAGACACCCCCTGGTGGTGCAAGAACACTGGTGGTGCAAGACATTGGTGGTGCTAGAACACTGCCTGGTGCTAGACACTGCTGGGTGCTAGACACTGGTGGTGTAGACACTGGTGTGCTAGACACTGGTGTCATAGACATTTGGTGGTGCTAGACACTGGTGTGCTAGACTCTGGTGGTGCTAGACACTGCGGTGCTAGACACTGGCTGGTGCTAGACACTGGTGGTGCATAGACACTTGTGGTGCTAACACTGGTGGTGGCTAGACACTGTTGGGCTAGACACTGGTGGTGCTAGACACTGGTGGTGCAAGACATTGGTGGGTGCAGACACTGTGGTGCTAGACACTGGTGGGTCTAGACACGGTGTGCTAGACACTGCTGGTGCTAGACACTGCTGGTGCTAGACACTGCTGGTGCTAGACACTGGTGGTGCTAGACACTGTGGGCTCGACACTGGTGTGGCTAGACATTGGTGGTGCTAGACACTGGTGGAGCTAGACACTGGTGGTGCTAGACACTTGTGGTGCTAAGACACTGGTGGTGCTCAGACACTGTGGTGCCTAGACACTGTGGTGCTAGACACTGGTGGTGCTAGACATTGGTGGTGCTAGACACTGGTGGTGCTAGACACTGGTGGTGCTAGACACTGGTGGTGCTAGACATTGGTGGTGCTAGACACTGGAGGTGCTAACACTGGTGTGCTAGATCACTGGTGGTGCTAGACATTTGGTGGTGCTAGTACACTGGTGGTGCAGACACTGGGTGGTGCTAGACACTGGTGGTGCTAGACACTGTGGTGCTAGACACTGTGTTGCTAATCACTGGTGGTGCTAGACACTGGTGGTGTCTAGACACTGGTGTGCTAGACACTGGTGGTGCTAGACACTGGTGGTGCTAGACAATTGGTGGTGCTAGACACTGCGGTGCTAGACACTGGTGGAGCTTAGACACTGGTGGTGCTAGCACTGTGAGCTAGACACTGGTGTGCTAGCCATTGGTGGTGCTAGACACTGGTGGAGCTTCTAGAACACTGTGGAGCTAGAACATGGTTGTGCTAGACACTGGTGGAGCTAGACACTGGTGGTGCTAGACCCGTGGTGAGCTAGACACTGGGTGGTGCTAGACATTGGTGGTGCTAGACACGTGGTGCTATAAGACACTGGTGGTGCTAGACATTGTGGTGCTAGACACTGCTGTGCTAGACACTGGTGGAGCTAGACACTGGTGTGCTAGACACTGTGGAGCTAAGACACTGGTGTGCTAGACATTGGTGGTTGCTAGACACTGGTGGTGCTAGACACTGGTGGAGCTAGACACTGTGGTGCTAGACACTGTGGTGCTAAACGCTGGTGTGCTAGAACACCTGGTGACTAGAGACATTGGTGGTCTTAGACACACTGCTGGTGCTAGACACTGTGGTGCTAGTAACTACTGGTGGTGCTAGACACTGGTGTGCTAGACACGGTGTGCTAGACCACTGCTGGTGCTAGACACTGGTGGTGCTAGACACTGGTGGTGCTAACACTAGTGGTGCTAAACGCTGGTGGGCTAGACACTGGTGGAGCTAATTAGACATTGGTGGTGCTAAACCACTGGTGGGGCTAGACACTGGTGGTGCTATAACACGTGTGGAGCACTAGACACTGGTGTGCTAAACACTGGTGGTGGGCAGACACTGTGGTGCCAGACACTAGTGGTGACTAGAACCACTGGTGGTGCAGACACTGGAGGGTGCTAAGAAACTGGTGGTGCTAGAAACTGGTAAGTGCCAGACACTGGTGGGTGGACAACACTAATAGTACCAGACACTGGTAGTGACAGACACTGGTAGTGACAGATACTGGTGTTGCCAGACACTGGTAGTTTAGCAGATACTGGTGTTGCCATAGACACTGGTAGTACAGATACTGTGTTGCCAGACAATCATGAGGTAGTGACATATACTGTGTTGCCAGACACAGGTAGGACAGATACTGGTGTTGCCAGACAACTGGTAGTGACAGATACAGGTGTTGCCCAGACACTGGTAGTGACAGATACTGGTGTTGACAGACACTGGTAGTGACAGTACGGTGTTGCCAACACTGGAGTACAGATACTGGTGTTGCCAGACACTGGTATGACAGAATACAGGTGTTTGCCAGACACTTGTAGTGACAGATCAGTGTTGCCAGAACACTGTAGTGGACAGATACTGTGTTTGCCAGACACAGGTAGTGACAGATACTGGTTGCCAGACACTAGCTAAAAGCCGGTGTTATCATATGAGCACCTCGCTAAGGTGGCCATGATTGAGGTAGCCAGGAAGAGTCCTCCTATAGAAGACGTTGAGGGAGACTTAGATAAATGAAGGTAGTGGAGGGGTTTGCAGTGAAGGTGGGAGTGTCCCTTGGGTGGAGAAGTATAATGGTAGGGAGCTAAGGTGAAGAAGGAGAGGAGGAGACTAGGTTCAGGTGGAGTGGTGCTGTCCAGTGAGGAAAGTGTTGCTGCAGGTGTTGTGAATGCTAGTTTAGGGAATGAAGGAGTGATGGTGGAGGGATGTTCCACAGGTCCTGCTGGGTGTGGAGAATATTGAAGGAGAGTTGCCCAGATTCTAGTTCTCGAACACCATGCATCTAAGTTGTTAGTGTTTGTTATGATACGTAACCTCTTGTGTTCCATAATAAATAAGTTTGGATTTTTTTTTAGGGTAGGTAAAATTTTGTCAGAAACAGAAACTAGAAGTGTTTCCTGAACGCGGGTCTTAGTCAGATGAATCCAACAACTGGAGCTTTTGACATCTGACAGAGACCTTTCACTACTGGCTTAACACCCCCCCACCCAATTATAAAGTGTGACCATGATTATAACGCTTTATTTGCCTAATTTATTTGGTTTGCCACGTTTTTGCCACTATTATTATTATCTAAGCTTAGAAATATAAATATTATTGATTAAAGTATTAAACTTGATAACAAAAAGTAAACAATTTATTAGCATAAAAATTGGTCTACGTTTGTAGGAGAGAGTTAATAATAGAATATGGGTGATGGAATTCTTGTTATTGTCTGCGACTAATAATATTCTCACCTGGAGTAATTACATAATGACTTAATTATCGTTGCTGGCTTGTCACAGAACTCTCAGCAGCAAACGTTGCTGGCTTGGTCCACAGGAACCTCAGCAGCAACGTTGCAGGCTTGGTCACAGGAACTCTCAGCACAACTTTTGCTGGCTTGGTCCACAGAACTCTCAGCAGCAACGTAGCTGGCTTGGTCACAGGAACTCTCAGCTGCAACGTTGCTGGCTTGGTCACAGGAACTCTCAGCAGCAACGTTGCTGGCTTGGTCCACAGAACTACTCAGCAGCAACGTTGCTGGCTTGGTCACAGGAACTCTCAATCAGCAACGTTTGCTGGCTTGGCTCAGGAACTCTCAGGCAAGCAACGTTGCTGGCTTGGTCACAGGAACTCTCAGCAGTCAACCGTTGCTGGCTTGGTCGACAGGAACTCTCACGCAGCAACGTTTTTGCTGGCTTGTCACAGGAACTCTCAGCAGCAACCGTTGACTGGCTTGGTCCACAGAACTCTCAGCAGCAACGTTGCTGTGCTTGGTCACAGGAACTCTCAGCAGCAACGATTGCTGGCTTGGTCACAGGAACTCTCAGCAGCAACGTTTGCTGGCTTGGTCACAGGAACTCTCAGCAGCACGTTGCTGGCTTTGGTCACAGGAACTCTCAGCAGCACGTTGCTGGCATGTCACATGAAACTCTCAGCAGCAACGTTTGCTGGCTTGGTCACAGGAACTCTCATCAGCAACGTTGGCTGGCTTGGTCACAGGAACTCTCTAGCAGCAACGTTGCTGGGCTGACACAGGAACTCTCAGCAGCAACGTTTGCTGGGGGGCTTGGTCACAGGGAACCTCCAGCAGCACGTTGGCTTTGGTCACGAGGAACTCTCAGCAGCAACGTTGCTGGGCCTTGGTCACAGGAACTCTCAGCAGCAACGTTGTGGCTTGGTCACAGAACCTCAGCAGCACGTTGCCTGGCTTTGGTTCACAGGAACTCTCAGCAGCAACGTTGCTGGCTTGGTCACAGGAACTCCAGCAGCAACGTGCTGGCTTGTCACAGGAACTCTCCAGCAAGCAACGTAGCTGGCTTGTATCTCAGGAACTCTCAGCAGCAACGTTGCTGGCTTGGTCACAGAACTCTCGACAGCAACGTTGCTGGCTTGGTCACAGAACTCTCAGCAGCAACGTTGCTGCTGGCACAGGAACTCTCAGCACCACGATCATGGCTTGGTCACAGAACTCTCCAGCAGCAAACGTTGCTGGCATGGTCACAGGAACTCTCAGCAGCCAACGTTTGCTGGCTTGGTCACGGAACTCTCAGCAGCAAACGTTTGCTGGCTTGTCCACAGGAACTCTCAGCAAGCAACGTTGCTGCTTGGTCCACAGGAAATCTCAGCTGCAACCGTTTGCTGGCTGGTCACTGGAACTCCTCAGCAGCAACGTTGCTGGCTTGTCACAGGAACTCTCAGCAGCAACGTTGCTGGGCTTGGTCACAGTGACCTCTCCCAGCAGCAACGTGCTGGCTTGTCATCAGGAACTCTCAGCAGCAAAAACGGTTTGCTGGCTTGGTCCACAGGAACTCTCAGCAGCAACGTTACTGGCTTTGGTCCAGGAACTCTCAGCAGCAACGTTACTGGCTTGGTCCACAGTGAACTCTTCAGTCAGCAACGTTTTCTGCTTGGTCACAGGAACTCTCAGCATCAAAACGTTGTTGGCTTGGTCACAAGGAACTCTCAGGCAGCAACGATGTTGGGCTTTGGTCACAGGAACTCTCAGCAGCAACGTTACTGGACTGGTCACAGAACTCTCAGCAAGCAACGTTTGTTGGCTTGGTCACAGGAACTCTCAGCAGCAACGTGCTGGCTTGGTCACAGGAACTCTCAGCAGCAACGTGCTGGCTTGGCACAGAACTCTCAGCAGCACACGTCTGCTGGCTTTGTCAGAGAACTCTCAGAAGCCAACGTTGCTGCTTGGTCAGAGGAACTCTCAGCAGCAACGTTGCGGCTTGTCACAGGAACTCCTCAGCAGCAACGTTTGCTGGCTTGGTCACAGAACTCTCAGCAGCAACGTTGCCTGGCTTGTCAAGGAACTCTCCAGCAGCAACGGCTGCTGGCTTGGTCACAGAACTCTCAGCAGCAACGTTGCTGCTTGGTCCACAGGAACTCTCAGCAGCAACGTTGGCTGGCTTGGTCAGAGGACCTCTCAGCAGCACGTTGCTGGCTGGTCCCCCCCACAGGACTCTCAGCAGCAACGATGCTGGCTTGGTCACAGGAAACTCTCAGCAGCAACCGTTTGCTGCTTGTCACAGGAACTCTCAGCAGCAACGATGCTTGCTTGGTCAGAGGAACTCTCAGCACAACGTTGCTGGCTTGGTCACAGGAACTCTCAAAGCAGCAACGTTTGCTGGCTTGGGTCACAGGAACTCTCAGCAGCAACGTTGCTGGCTTGGTCCACGTGAACTCTCAGCAGCAACGTTTGCTGGCTTGGTCACAGGAACACTCAGCCGAAAAACGTTGCTGGCTGGTCAGAGGAACTCTCCAGCAGCAACGTTGCTGGCTTGGTCACAGAGGAACACTCAGCAGCAACTTGCTGGCTTGGGTTACAGGAACTCTCAGCAGGCAACGTTGACAGGGGCTTGGTCACAGTGAACCTCAGGCAGCAACGTTGACACACACCCACAGGGGATTGTCCACAGGAACTCTCCAGCAGCAAACGTTGCTGGCTTGGTCACAGGAACTCTCAAGCAGCAACGCTGCTGGCTTGGTCACAAGGAACTCTCAGCAGCAAACGTTGCTGCCTTGGTCACAGGAACTCTCAGCAGCAACGTTTGCTGGCTTGGTCACAAGGAACTCTCAGCAGCAACGTGATGCTGGCTTGTCAGAGGAACAAACTCTCAGCAGCAATACGTTTTTTAATTTAGCTGGGCTTGGTCACAGGAACTCTCCAGCAGTAGCAACTTTCTGGCTTGGTCACAGGAATCTCTCAGCAGCAACGTTTGCGGCTTGGTCCACAGGACTCTCGCAGCAACGTTTCTTGGCTTGGTCACAGGAACTCTCAGCAGCAAAAACGTTGCTGAGGCTTGGTCGAGGAACTCTCAGCAGCAACGTTGCTGGCTTGGTCACAGGAACTCCAGCAGCAACGTTTGCTGGCTTGGTCTTACAGTAACTCTCAGCAGCAAAGTTGCTGGCTTGGTCACAGAACTCTCAGCAGCAACGTTGCGGCTTTGGTCACAGGAACTCTCTCAGCAGCAACGTTGCTGGCTTGGTCACAGGAACTCTCAGCAGCAAACGTTGCTTGGGCTTGGTTACAGGAACTCCTCCAGCAGCAACGTTCTGGCTTGGTCAACTGAACTCTCAGCAGCAACGCTGCTGGCTTAGTCCAGGAACTCTCAGCCAGCAACGTTGCTGCTTTGGTCACAGGAACTTTCATGCAGCAACGTTGCTGGCTGGTCACAGGAACATCTCAGTCAGCAAACATTGCTGGCTTGGTCACAGGAACTCTCAGCAGCACTTTTGCCTGGCTTGGTCACAGGAACTTTCAGCAGCAACGTTGCTGGCTTGGTCACAGAGGAACTCTCAGCAGCAACGTTGCTGGCTTGGTCACAGGAACTCTCAGCAGCAACGTTGCTGGCTTGTCCACAGGAACTCTCAGCAGCAACGTTGCTGGCCTTGGTCACAGGAACTCTTCAGCAGCAAACGTTAGCTGGCTTGGGTCACAGGAACTCTCAGCACAACGTTGCTGGCTTGGTCACAGGAACTCTCAGCATCAACGTTGCTGGCTTTGTCACAGAACTCTCAAGCACGTTGCTGCTTGGTCACAGGAACTGTCAGCAGCAACGTTTGCTGGCTTGGTCACAGAACTCCAGCAGCAACGTTGCTTGCTTGGTCACATGGAGCTCTCAGCAGCAACGTTGCTGGCTTGTCACAGAAACTCTCGAGCAGCAACGTTTGCCGCTTGGTCACAGACCCTCACAGCAACGTTTGCTTGCATTGGGTCACTGGAACTCGCAGCAGCAACGTTGCTGGTTGTCACAGGAACCTCAGCAGCAAGGTTGCTTGGCTTGGTCATAGAACTCTCAGGCAAGCAAACGTTTTGCTGGCTTGGTCACAGGAACTCTCAGCAGCAACGTTGCTGGCTTGGCCCAACTGAACTCTCACAGCAACGTTGCTGGCTTGTCACAGGAACTCTCAGCAGCAACGTTGCAGGCTTGTCACGGGAACTTCGCAGCACGTTCTGGCTTGGTCACAGAACTCTCAGCAGCAACGTTGCTGGCTTGTCACAGGAACTCTCAGCGCAACTTTGCTGGCTGGTCACAGGAACTCTCAGCAACAACGTTGCTGGCTTGGTCACAGGACTCTCAGCAGCAACCGTTGCTGGCTTGGTCCAACAGGAAATCTCAGCAGCAACGTTGCTTGGCTTGTCACAGAACTCTCAGCAGCTACGTTGCTGGCTAGGTCAACGTAACTCTCAGCGCAACGTTGCTGGCTTGGTCTCAGGAACTCTCAAGCAGCAACTGTTGCAGGCTGGTCACAGGAACTCTCAGCAGCAACTGTTGCTGAGCCTGGTCACAGGAACTCTCAGCAGCAACGTTGCCGGCTTGGTGACAGGAACTTCTCAGCAGTCAAACGTTGCTGGCTTGGTCACGGGAAACTCTCAGCAGCAACGTGCTGGCTTGGTCACAGGAACTCTCAGCAGCAACCGTTGCTGGCTTGTCACAGTAACTCTCAGCAGCAACGTTGGCTGGCTTGTCACAGGATACTGTCAGCAGCAACGTTGCTGGCTTGGTCACAGAAACTCTCAGCAGCAACGTTGCTGGCTTGGTCACAAGAACTCTCAGCAGCAACATTGCTGGCTTGGTCACAGGGAACTCTCAGCAGCAACGTTGCTGGCTTGGTCACAGGAACTCTCAGCAGCAACGTTGCTGGCTTGGTCACAGGAACTTTCAGCAGCAAAAGTTGCTGGCTTGGTCACAGGAACTCTCAGCAGCAACGTTGCTGGCTTGGTCACAGGAACTCTCAGCAGCAACGTTGCTGGCTTGGTCACAGGAACTGTCAGCAGCAACGTTGCTGGCTTGGTCACAGGAAACTCTCAGCAGCAACGTTGCTGGCTTGGTCACAGGAACTCTCAGCAGCAACGTTGCTGGCTTGGTCAGAGGAACTCTCAGCAGCAACGTTGCTGGCTTGGTCACAGGAACTCTCAGCAGCAACGTTGCTGGCTTGTTCACAGAAACTCTCAGCATCAACATTGCTGGCTTGGTCACAGGAACT
Source organism: Cherax quadricarinatus (assembly GCF_026875155.1). Lineage (NCBI taxonomy): Eukaryota > Metazoa > Arthropoda > Malacostraca > Decapoda > Parastacidae > Cherax > Cherax quadricarinatus. Next base: position 3,009,964 of record NC_069441.1, read on the forward strand.
CTCAGCAGCAACGTTGCTGGCTTGGTCACAGGAACTCTCAGCAGCAACGTTGCTGGCTTGGTCACAGGAACTCTCAGCAGCAACGTTGCTGGCTTGGTCACAGGAACTCTCAGCAGCAACGTTGCTGGCTTGGTCACAGGAACTCTCAGCAGCAACGTTGCTGGCTTGGTCACAGGAACTCTCAGCAGCAACGTTGCTGGCTTGGTCACAGGAACTCTCAGCAGCAACGTTGCTGGCTTGGTCACAGGAACTCTCAGCAGCAACGTTGCTGGCTTGGTCACAGGAACTCTCAGCAGCAACGTTGCTGGCTTGGTCACAGGAACTCTCAGCAGCAACGTTGCTGGCTTGGTCACAGGAACTCTCAGCAGCAACGTTGCTGGCCTTGGTCACAGAACTCTCAGCAGCAACGTTGCTGGCTTGGTCACAGGAACTCTCAGCAGCAACGTTGCTGGCTTGGTCACAGAAACTCTCAGAAGCAACGTTGCTGGCTTGGTCACAGGAACTCTCAGCAGCAACGTTGCTGGCTTGGTCACAGGAACTCTCAGCAGCAACGTTGCTGGCTTGGTCACAGGAACTCTCAGCAGCAACGTTGCTGGCTTGGTCACAGGAACACTCAGCAGCACGCTGCTGGCTTGGTCACAGGAACTCTCAGCAGCAACGTTGCTGGCTTGGTCACAGGAAACTCTCAGCAGCAACGTTGCTGGCTTGGTCACAGGAACTGTCAGCAGCAACGGTGCTGGCTTGGTCACAGGAACTCTCAGCAGCAACGTTGCTGGCTTGGTCACAGGAACTCTCAGCAGCAACGTTGCTGGCTTGGTCACAGGAACACTCAGCAGCAACGTTGCTGGCTTGGTCACAGGAACTTCAGCAGCAACGTTGCTGGCTTGGTCACAGGAACTGTCAGCAGCAACGTTGCTGGCTTGGTCACAGGAACTTTCAGCAGCAACGTTGCTGGCTTGGTCACAGGAACTCTCAGCAGCAACGTTGCTGGCTTGGTCACAGGAACTCTCAGCAGCAACGTTGCTGGCTTGGTCACAGGAAACTCTCAGCAGCAACGTTGCTGGCTTGGTCACAGGAACTCTCAGCAGCAACGTTGATGTCTGGGTTTTAATGGTCGTATGTATGCCTGTGTGTGTGTATTGATACTCACGCACACTTATACTTGCGCGCGCGCATGCCCACACACACACACACACACACACACACACACACAGACACACACACACACACACAACATACACACGCATACACAACAAGCCAAGTATCTATCAACAATTGCCTCTGACAACTAGTAACTAACACGCATCTCAAAAACATCATATCATTTTTTCAATCTCATTGTTTTATTCATTTTCAAAATAAAATTCACTACTCATCACAGCATTTTCCATTGAATCAGATTCATCTTTCACTGAATATTCTCATCCACTGCTTAACATATAAACAGCAGGATGTTTCTCCAAGTATCATCCTGAAGACACAGTATCACCAGCTTCACTCTGGCAGGAATGATTTCACGAAGTTGAGCATCCAGCAAGCAGCCTCGTCAACCAGGTTGCTTGCTTACCGTGGTATTAACAGAAAAAAAAAACAGGATTGTGAAATGAAAAAGATGTGTATATAGTAAGAGTAGTGGAAAATAGTATATAAAGAGTTGACTTAGTTTATGGATGTGCGGGAGAGAGGGTTTGGTCGGGCGGTGGCAGCAGCAGCAGCTGGAGGGACGAGCCAACGGACCCACAGACAGGACAAACCAACGGACGTATAGACGGACAAGCCAACGGACCCACAAACAGGGGAAGCCAACGGACGCACAGACAGGACAAACCAACGGACGTATAGACGAACAAACCAACGGACACACAACCGGACAAACCAACGGACACACAACCGGACAAACCAACTAAGGAACGCGGTCAAAGCAGACAGGATGACACATTTGGTGGCCACCACATTTGCATAATTATTCTTACAAGGATAACCTTAGACAGCTGCAACCTTCACTGCCCCTGAGACTGTACATTAAAGTCAGTTGAAATTTTTGGCTGCGTGAAGACACAGTTTCTAGAAAGTCTGTGAATTTCTCCAGCGAGATGCATCACTTAACGAAGCTTGGTCATCTTACGCAAAGGAATTAAGTAATTTCCACCACGAGACACTTTTTTTTTTCACCATTTGGGTATCTTTATTCTGGAAACGTTTCGCCACACAGTGACTTCTTCAGTCTAATGCAAAAAAAAATGATGATATAAGAGGAGGAGTTTGAGGTAATTAGTCCCTCAGTCTTGAGTCGATGTGGTGATGATGGACTGACACATCGAGTTAAGGCTGAGGGACTGATTACCACAAACTCCTCTTATTCCACCTTTTTTTTGCATTAGACTGAAGACGCCACTACGTGGCGAAACGTTTCCAGAATGAAGATAGCAAAATGTTTCACAAGTGTCTCATTTATCAACATGTCGGTTTTGAAAACCATTTATTCACAATTTCCATCACGTAAGTGACTTAGTTAATGAGGTTTGAATCCTATCGGCTACACTATGACCCTTAAGCTGCACCAAACCTTGTCATCACCAGACAAGAATATTTTAATCCCTAAAATAGGGACTGAAGTTCACTCAGTGTATATATACTGAGAGAAATATACCTCTCAGTGTACAGTAAATATCTTGGTTCTTCGTAATTCTCACTTTTTGTAGAGATAAATATTATTCTGGTGCCACAATAGCTGGTTTTTATATAAAAAAGATTTTTGACAAACGAGAGAAAACATAAAAAATATTTTCATCTTAAAATTTCTAAATGTATATCATAATAATTGTGTTGCTGAGGTTTTGTTTACTCTCTGACACACACATCGTGGGGGAGATTCTGGGGGAGGTTCTGGGGGAGGTTCTGGGGGAGGTTCTGGGGGAGGTTCTGGGGGAGATTCTGGGGGAGATTCTGGGAAAAGTAATACACTGGTTGGATGTCTTGGTAGCGTATAATATGGCGAGAAGTGACGAGCCCAGATGCCAACCCTTGCCCAGTCTGTAGGTCTAAGGGAACTGAGGCCAGACGCCCGAGAAAGGCGTTTCCAATGAACAGGATTCGTGGCGTCATAGCTAGCCAGGGAGCATCTCTATAGTGACAGTTTAACAGTATACTACACAGTAGTACTGACACACACACACATACACACACACACAGCTTTAAGAAGAGGTACGATAAAGCTCTTGGAACAGGAAGTGGACCTAATATCGACTAGCGAAGAGGTGGGAGCCAGGAGATAAGAATCGACCCCTGCAACCACAAATAGGTGAGTATACACGCACACACACACACACACACAAAACACACACACACACCCACACACACACACACACACACACACACACACTCACACACACACACACACACACACACTCACACACACACACACACACACACACACACACACACACTCACACACACACACACACACACACACACACACACACACTCACACACACACTCACACACACACACTCACAACACACTCACACACACACACTCACACACACACACACACACACACACACACACACACACACACACACACACACACAACTCACACACACACACACACACACACACACACCACACACACTCACACACACTCACACACACACACACACACACACACACACACACACACACACACACTCACACACACTCACACACACACACACACACACACACACACACACACACACACACACACACACACACACACACACACACACACACTTATTTTCTTTCATAAAGTCATTACATTGTACACTGGTTTTCACTAATTTCACATATGAGGAACATTGAGCAGTGATAATCCTGCTGACATACACTGACTGATGTCACATCAGTGTGTAGAGCTGGGTAATTATTACACAGGCTAGTTCACGCTTCTGTATTTCCACCCTGTGTCTCGGTAATTATGAATCGCAAAGGGTCACCGCAGCGGGCCTACACGTCAGTCATTGTCACACAGGGTCACTGCAGCGGGCCTACACGTCAGTCATTGTCACACAGGGTCACTGCAGCGGGCCTACACGTCAGTCATTGTCGCACAGGGTCACTGCAGCGGGCCTACACGTCAGTCATTGTCGCACAGGGTCACTGCAGTGGGCCTACACGTCAGTCATTGTCACACAGGGTCACTGCAGCGGGCCTACACGTCAGTCATTGTCACACAGGGTCACCGCAGCGGGCCTACACGTCAGTCATTGTCACACAGGGTCACCCGCAGCGGGCCTACACGTCAGTCATTGTCACACAGGGTCACCGCAGCGGGCCTACACGTCAGTCATTGTCACACAGGGTCACCGCAGCGGGCCTACACGTCAGTCCCTTGTCACACAGGGTCACCGCAGCGGGCCTACACGTCAGTCATTGTCAAAACGGGTCACCGCAGCGGGGCCCACACGTCAGTCATTGTCACACAGGGTCACCGCAGCGGGCCTACACGTCAGTCATTGTCACACAGGGTCACCGCAGCGGGCCTACACGTCAGTCATTGTCACACAGGTCACTGCAGCGGGCCTACACGTCAGTCATTGTCACACAGGGTCACCGCAGCGGGCCTTACACGTCAGTCATTGTCACACAGGGTCACCGCAGCGGGCCTACACGTCAGTCATTGTCACACAGGGTCACTGCAGCGGGCCTACACGTCAGTCATTGTCGCACAGGGTCACTGCAGCGGGCCTACACGTCAGTCATTGTCGCACAGGGTCACTGCAGTGGGCCTACACGTCAGTCATTGTCACACAGGGTCACTGCAGCGGGCCTACACGTCAGTCATTGTCGCACAGGGTCACCGCAGCGGGCCTACACGTCAATCATTGTCACACAGGGTCACTGCAGCGGGCCTACACGTCAGTCATTGTCACACAGGGTCACCGCAGCGAGCCTACACGTCAGTCATTGTCGCACAGGGTCACCGCAGCGGGCCTACACGTCAATCATTGTCACACAGGGTCACTGCAGCGGGCCTACACGTCAGTCATTGTCACACAGGGTCACCGCAGCGGGCCTACACGTCAGTCATTGTCACACAGGGTCACCGCTGCGGCCTACACGTCAGTCATTGTCACACAGGGTCACTTTCAGCGGGCCTACACGTCAGTCATTGTCGCACAGGGTCACTGCAGCGGGCCTACACGTCATTCATTGTCGCACAGGGTCACTGCAGTGGGCCTACACGTCAGTCATTGTCACACAGGGTCACTGCAGCGGGCCTACACGTCAGTCATTGTCACACAGGGTCACCGCAGCGGGCCTACACGTCAGTCATTGTCGCACAGGGTCACCGCAGCGGGCCTACACGTCAGTCATTGTCCGCACAGGGTCACCGCAGCGGGCCTACACGTCAATCATTGTCACACAGGGTCACTGCAGCGGGCCTACACGTCAGTCATTGTCACACAGGGTCACCGCAGCGAGCCTACACGTCAGTCATTGTCGCACAGGGTCACCGCAGCGGGCCTACACGTCAATCATTGTCACACAGGTGTCACTGCAGCGGGCCTACACGTCAGTCATTGTCACACAGGGTCACCGCAGCGGGCCACACGTCAGTCATTGTCACACAGGGGGCACCGCAGCGGGCCTACACGTCAGTCATTATCGCACAGGGTCACCGCAGCGGGCCTACACGTCAGTCATTGTCGCACAGGGTCACCGCAGCGGGCCTACACGTCAATCATTGTCACACAGGGTCACTGCAGCGGGCCTACACGTCAGTCATTGTCACACAGGGTCACAGCAGCGGGTCTACACGTCAGTCATTGTCGCACAGGGTCACTGCAGCGGGCCTACACGTCAGTTATTGTCACATAGGGTCAGTGCAGCGGGCCTACACGTCAATCATTGTCACACAGGGTCACCGCAGTGGGCCTACACGTCAGTCATTGTCACAAAGGGTCACCGCAGCGGGCCTACACGTCAGTCATTGTCACACAGGGTCACCGCAGCATGCCTACACGTCATTGTCACACAGGGTCACCGCAGTGGGCCTACACGTCAGTCATTGTCACAAAGGGTCACCGCAGCATGCCTACACGTCATTGTCACACAGGGTCACCGCAGCATGCCTGCACGTCATTGTCACACAGGGTCACCGCAGCATGCCTGCACGTCAGTCATTGTCACACAGGGTCACCGCAGCATGCCTACACGTCATTGTCACACAGGGTCACCGCAGCATGCCTGCACGCCAGTCATTGTCACATAGGGTCACCGCAGCATGCCTACACGTCATTGTCACACAGGGTCACCGCAGCATGCCTGCACGTCATTGTCACACAGGGTCACCGCAGCATGCCTACACGTCATTGTCACACAGGGTCACCGCAGCATGCCTACACGTCATTGTCACACAGGGTCACCGCAGCATGCCTACACGTCATTGTCACACAGGGTCACCGCAGCATGCCTACACGTCATTTTCACACAGGGTCACCGCAGCATGCCTGCACGTCAGTCATTGTCACACAGGGTCACCGCAGCATGCCTACACGTCATTGTCACACAGGGTCACCGCAGCATGCCTGCACGCCAGTCATTGTCACACAGGGTCACCGCAGATGCCTAAAAAGTCATTGTCACACAGGGTCACCGCAGCATGCCTGCACGTCATTGTCACACAGGGTCACCGCAGCATGCCTACACGTCATTGTCACACAGGGTCACCGCAGCATGCCTACACGTCATTGTCACACAGGGTCACCGCAGCATGCCTACACGTCAGTGTCACACAGGGTCACCGCAGCATGCCTACACGTCATTGTCACAAAGGGTCACCGCAGCGGGCCTATACGTCAGTGTCACACAGGGTCACCGCAGCATGCCTACACGTCAGTGTCACACAGGGTCACCGCAGCATGCCTACACGTCAGTCTCACACAGGGTCACCGCAGCATGCCTACACGTCAGTGTCACACAGGGTCACCGCAGCATGCCTACACGTCAGTGTCACACAGGGTCACCGCAGCATGCCTACACGTCAGTGTCACACAGGGTCACTGCAGCATGCCTACACGTCAGTGTCACACAGGGTCACCACAACGGGTCTACACGTCAGTGTCACACAGGGTCACTGCAGCATGCCTGCACGTCAGTGTCACACAGGGTCACCGCAGCATGCCTACACGTCAGTGTCACACAGGGTCACCACAACGGGTCTACACGTCAGTGTCACACAGGGTCACCACAACGGGTCTACACGTCAGTGTCACACAGGGTCACCACAACGGGTCTACACGTCAGTGTCACACAGGGTCACCACAACGGGCCTACACGTCAGTGTCACACAGGGTCACCACAACGGGTCTACACGTCAGTGTCACTGCAGCATGCCTGCACGTCAGTGTCACACAGGGTCACCGCAGCATGCCTACACGTCAGTGTCACACAGGGTCACCACAACGGGTCTACACGTCAGTGTCACACAGGGTCACCACAACGGGTCTACACGTCAGTGTCACACAGGGTCACCACAACGGGTCTACACGTCAGTGTCACACAGGGTCACCACAACGGGTCTACACGTCAGTGTCACACAGGGTCACCACAACGGGTCTACACGTCAGGGGTCACACAGGGTCACCACAGCGGGTCTACACGTCAGTGTCACACAGGGTCACCACAACGGGTCTACACGTCAGTGTCACACAGGGTCACCACAACGGGTCTACACGTCAGCGTCACACAAGGTCACCACAACGGGTCTACACGTCAGTGTCACACAGGGTCACCACAGCGGGTCTACACGTCAGTGTCACACAGGGTCACCACAACGGGTCTACACGTCAGTGTCACCCCAGGGTCACCACAACGGGTCTACCGTCAGTGTCACACAGGGTCACCACAACGGGTCTACAGTCAGTGTCACACAGGGTCACCACAGCGGGTCTACACGTCAGTGTCACACAGGGTCACCACAACGGGTCTACACGTCAGTGTCACACAGGGTCACCACAACGGGTCTACACGTCAGTGTCACACGGGGCCCACCAAAACGGGTCTACACGTCAGTGTCACACAGGGTCACCACAACGGGTCTACACGTCAGTGTCACACAGGGTCACCACAGCGGGTCTAAAACGTCAGTGTCACACAGGGCACCACAAGGGGTCTACACGTCAGTGTCACACAGGGTCCCCCACAGCGGGTCTCACGTCAGTGTCACACAGGGTCACCACAACGGGTCTAACTTTCAGTGTCACACAGGGTCACCACAACGGGTCTACACGTCATTTGTCACACAGGGTCACCACAACGGGTCTACACGTCAGTGTCACACAGGGTCACCACAACGGGTCTACACTCAGTGTCACACAGGGTCACCAAAAAGGGTCTACACGTCAGTGCCCACACAGGTCACCACAACGGGTCTACACGTCAGTGTCACACGGGGTCACCACAGCGGGTCTCACGTCAGTGTCACACGGGGTTTCACCACAACGGGTCCTAACGTCAGTGTCACACAGGGTCACCACAACGGGTCTACACGTCAGCGTCACACAAGGTCACCACAACGGGTCTACACGTCAGTGTCACACAGGGTCACCACAGCGGGTCTACACGTCAGTGTCACACAGGGTCACCACAACGGGTCTACACGTCAGTGTCACACAGGGTCACCACAACGGGTCTACACGTCAGTGTCACACAGGGTCACTGCAGCATGCCTGCACGTCAGTGTCACACAGGGTCACCGCAGCATGCCTACACGTCAGTGTCACACAGGGTCACCACAACGGGTCTACACGTCAGTGTCACACAGGGTCACCACAACGGGTCTACACGTCAGTGTCACACAGGGTCACCACAACGGGCCTACACGTCAGTGTCACACAGGGTCACCACAACGGGTCTACAAGTCAGTGTCACTCAGGGTCACCACAGCGGGTCTACACGTCAGTGTCACACAGGGTCACCACAGCGGGTCTACACGTCAGTGCAACAGGGCACCACAGGGGGGTCTACACGTCAGTGTCACACAGGGTCACCACAGCGGGTCTACACGTCAGTGTCACACAGGGTCACCACAGCGGGTCTACACGTCAGTGTCACACAGGGTCACCACAGTGGGTCTACACGTCAGTGTCACACAGGGTCACCACAACGGGTCTACACGTCAGTGTCACACAGGGTCACCACAACGGGTCACACGTCAGTGTAAACACAGGGTCACCACGCGGGTCTACACGTCAGTGTCACACAGGGTCACCACAGCGGGTCTACACGTCAGTGTCACACAGGGTCACCACAACGGGTCTACACGTCAGTCACTATCATTACAAGAACTGTTTACAGTGCTGACAAATTGGTTAATAAAAAACAAAGTTGTTAGGCTTCAGCTTTTCATTGGTGAAGATCGTGGAGGTGGACGCTTCTTAAGTGGAGGTGGACGCTTCTTAAGTGGAGGTGGACGCTTCTTAAGTGGAGGTGGACGCTTCTTAAGTGGAGGTGGACGCTTCTTAAGTGGAGGTGGACGCTTCTTAAGTGGAGGTGGACGCTTCTTAAGTGGAGGTGGACGCTTCTTAAGTGAAGGTGGACGCTTCTTAAGCCGAGGGACTGACCACCTAGACATTGCTTCTTCAGGGCGGAGAGACTGAGCATCTTAAAACTGCTTCTTCAAGGCTGAGGGACCGACCACTTCAAGGCTGAGGGACTGACCACTTCAAGGCTGAGGGACTGACCATTTCAAGGCTGAGAGACTGGCCACCTACAACTACTTTCTCAAGGCTAAGGGACAGATCACATTATCGTCACCGCTCCACTGCTTCTGCTGTCTCCAATTTAAGTAACCTGTTCATTCGACTGAAGAAGCCTCCTGTGTAGGCGAAACGTTTAGTTTCACGGGGTAGATTCATGGAGAAGCCAGGATCGTACAGCGTGCGATGTTTGGAAAATAATTAGGTATAACCGAAGGAAAGTAAAGGCAGCTCCAGCGTCTTGCATGTATCTATATATTCTAGGTAAGACCCCAATGGGGGTGAGTGGGGAAGTGGAGGTAGAAGAATAGGTTGGTTAGAGGATGGTTGTTAGTGTAAGGGGAAGAACCAGGGCTTAACCCAGTTGCTGAGCTGATAGTGATTCAGGAGATCGGGCGCAGCTTCGTGCCTTAGGGTGGACGGGGGGTGGCGGCAAAGCGTGGATCGCAGGTACATGGGCAATATTTGAGGTCCCCACCTGTGAATACAGGTTAGCGAGTCAAGATTGCAGAAGGGTTATTTGTATAAGGGATTAGGTCAGGGTCTAGTTAGTGAGTTAGAAAGGGTTGTGTGTGTTTGCAGGTCTGCGTATTTCGTAGTCTAGGTATGAGGGGTCCAGTAGTCATGTCGGGTCTCTAATCTGTCTATTTGTTTGTTACTAAGTAGTTTCCAGTACACGTTTAGGGCAGGGATGTTCGCACGGGCGTGGATGGACTCGCTTGTGAGGAATTCATCCCAGCGGATGTCGAAACACCCAGCGTAGAGCTTTGTTCTGGATACGTTTGTAGTTTTAGTCGGTTTGTCATAGAGCCCCATGGAGAGGGCTAGTGGGTAATAAGTGATTTGCATCAACAACCTTCACCAGTATGAAGACACCGTCTTTGAAGGAACCTTTCAGTCAGACCAGTGCATCCCGGGTCCTCTCAAACCCACGCATCTGCTTAACCTATTTTGGCAGTTACCTCAATTCCCTCCCTGCAGATTGCCTACATATAGAGCGGGTTTTCCAACCATGGGGTGCGAGATGGTTAGTTCAGATGGTGCGACAGTCAAACGAAAAGCACAATTCCTTTATATGTTATACCAAAACGGGTTTTTTAAATTGCCCCAATTACATATTTTTTCTTTTATGCAGTGAATTAAAAGTTTTTTTTGAGTTCAATTTCTTAAATTTTGGGTTAAAATTTGTTTTCAAAAATTAGAAATTTTGACTTCTTCACCTTTCAAAGTATAATTTTTTTTTGTAGGTGGTACAACAAATCAAAATTTCGTAGGGGTTCGGCAGAGAAAAGGGTGGGAACCCCCGGTAGAGAGGGGGTTTTTGAATATTCTTATTCATCAAAAACCCGCCTATTTAAATACACACAAACGTACATCACCATATCACAATTAACTAATTCGTTTACCCTTTCCCCAGTAGCGACTAGAACACAGCAGACGGTGGTTGTGCCGTGAGGAAATTCACAAAGCCCAGGAAACCATTGATACAGCGAGGGTGTGTTCCCTTGCGTTGTTTGATGATGTGTAACTTAAATAAAAATTTCCCGGCTCCCTAAAGGCTGCTGACACGTGTCTAGGAGTTATAAAATTACACTGAAAAACACAGCAAACCTTGGGCAGCATGTACTCATATAATAAAAAAATTTAATTATTATTTGGAAGGACAAAAAAATCACTATATAAAAAAATTTTTATATTAATATTATTTATATACAACTTTAAATACTACAAAAAACCACCCCACTCCCGTTTACTTAGCTCATAGCACAGATATAAAGATTAAAAAAAAAATGAACAATTATGAACAGGGGGGCTCCATGACAAACCCCCCCCCCCCCTTTCTGCAGGCTACATAACCCAGTGGGGAAAGTTAAATACTCTCCAAAAACGGCTCCCGCATATACGACTTTACCAAAAAATTTGGGGGCACAAACACAAACAATGGTTACACTAAAAACTTACCAAAAAAACCTTCAAACAATACCCAAACCTAAAAATTCCCCAGCCACTTCCTCAGTACTAAAAATTAACCCACCCTATCTCTCCGTCCTGGCCGTGCCTGATGACGGGAAAAAAAACGCGTTCATTTTCCCGGGAATAATACACGTCCGCTTTCGATCTCTGGGAACTATTTTATATTTCTATAATTCCGGCTACGGGGCCTACAAAAACTGTGAACGACCACAAGGGGGAAACAGCTATATACTATTCAAATCAACTCGAATTGTAAATAAATCTTGCACAAGGGACGAACGGAGAAATATCATACCAAATTTAAATCAAAAGACCTCAAAAACCCCCTCACAGTTATAAACATAACAGGTACACAGTCAAACATTTCCCACTTTAGTGAAAAATGGGAAAAATGAAAATGAGCACACATGAATAAAGCCACCTCTACAACAAATTTAAAACATAAAATACCCGACCGGGGACCAAAAAGTAACAAAATTTCCCAAAAACCCAAAATGAGTAACTCCCTGTTGCTCCAGCAATTTTAAACCTACAAGAATCCCCCGAGACAAGATCCCCTTAAAAGCCCACTTGGCAAACACATCCCCCCTTTAAAATCGGCATAATCACAGAAACATCAGACCCTACTCAACTTTTTTAAAACTAATTGGGCAACTTCACAAGAATTACAAAAAGAAACCCTTCAGACTACATAACGGACAGCATTTTACAACTTTTTTCAGTTTGAATAAATAAATTTGGCAAAATGAGCTTGAAAAATACAGATAAAAAAGAATTATAAATAAATTTTTTAAAAAAAGCCCAGTGCTCTACAACACATTGCCCCAAAAAAAACTAAAAGATACAGCAAGAGACGATAACCCTGCTAACACCAAACCCTCAAATCCATTAACAAAGCCAAATATGAAAAACGTAAGAAGGGCAGATCGGGAAAACAGTCAAAAAATTACTCTAGCATTTCCGCCTGATAAGAAGGTAAAAAAAAATTGTTTTATGAAAATAGATTAATAACATCAAAGGTGATATAAAAAAACCTGGAAAACTCTTCTAAAATTTCTTGGAACAAAAAGTTATCAAAAACAAAGCAATCAGACTAAAAAAATTTAGATGAACCCCAATCACCCCAAACCGAAACAGCAAAAAGCTTAATGTTTTTTTCCACATAGGAAAAAAATCTAGCAAAAAAAAATTACCAAGCACAAAACCCCCGTATCAATACCTCATAGGTCCCTCCCCAAATACGCTTTTCCCTACCCCAAACCCAACCCCACTGAAGTGACATCATCATAAACACCTTTAAAAAACAAGGCAGGAGAATAAAAAACTTGCTGCTTTTATGTAAAAAAAAGCTTCTCAAATTGTCACAATTTTTGCAACACCTTTAACAAACCTTGAATCATTACCTTCCCAACAATCCTAAAAAACGGGGGCACCCCATCCAAAAAGGAGGTGACCAAGCTATTTAATAACTTAGACCAATATCTAACTTCCCATGCTCTCTAAAACTTTAAAAAATTAATTAAAATGATCTATTCCTACCTCGTTTCACAAACATATTAAACCCTTGTCCGTTTGGATTCAGAAAAAATTAAAAGCAAAAATGCGTTCATCCAAAGCTAGAACTAATATATACCGCACTTGAAAAGAAAGAAGTCCCCCCCGGGCATTTTCATTGTTTACGTAAGCTTTTTTTACAGTGACCCTGAATGCGTATCCAAATTTGCCTATGGTACAGGGCCACTCCCTCAATACCCAAAACCCTACCTTAGTAACAGAAATCAATTTTGATGCAAAAGATGCAAAACTTCCTCCAAAGGAAGCGTCCTTGGACCCCTCCACTTTCTCTCTACATCAATGATCTACCAATGCACACAGCTACCAAAAAACCCTAATTTGCGTGCACTACAAGATTTCCCACCCAAAAGCAGTCATACTCCCAACACGTCAATGCTGAATTTCAGAAAATATCCTGGTGAAAGACTAAAAAATTCCCTGAACACTGATAAAACCTATTTCATTCAGTTTTGGAAAAAAAGGCAAAGACCCAATTACTTTTTCGCTAAAAGGATCATCATCACAAGACTCACGAGGGAAAAATTTTAGGTACCACCTGACAGAGCCCTTTAATTCCCGGGAAAAAAATACAACAAATCCCAAGAAAATTCCGGGGGCTGTAGGCATAATCAAAGAAGGTTTCACGTTCCCCAAAGCTCTCCCGGCACTGTCCCCCACCATATCCCTTATCTAATATGGAAATTTTTGCAGGGGGGCAAAAATCCCAACAAATAAAACCCCCTAAACCCCGCAAAAAGGAGCAGTTAAGAATGATAAAAATTTCCCCCTCCCACCAGCATACTCCACCAATTTTTTAAAAGTCGAATCTGCTTACCATTTAAAAACATCCTTTTCTTATTTAGTACCCACTAATCACAGAACAATACACGCAAATTAAAAACCCCCACTCAAATTTTCCTCACCAAACCCAAAAAGGGCACAGACCACAACCAGACACAGGTTCTTTTTGATATCCTCGTGTCCTACACACGTGTAAAAACTCTATGCACATTTAAAAAGGGCCCCAAAAAAAAAGGAATTCATTTTCCCGAAGATATTTAAAGTAACCCCTCTGAAAAACAATTTAAGATCTTCTCAAAGCCACTTAATCACCCTAACTTTAAAAAGCTAAATATCAGTAACATTTACCACCTAGTACCCCACATCATAATGAAACAATCACATTGAACCTTTTATCCATTTTTAACAGGAAAATAAGAATCATTTTTTTCACAAAAGCATTTTTGAATATAAATAAATCTTTGTATTATACAAATTTTTTTACTTTTAATTAAATTTTTTTCTGTACAACTATGAAAAATTACTTTCCCAGTACAACTATGATATATATCCCTTTGGGATTTTAAATAGAATTTAAGCCATAATTAAGTTGGCCCTAAGCCTAGGCATAAAAGGGCTCTCTTTGCATTGCAACCCACTATTATAATACACAATTTAATGTACTGTTTGAAAAATTAAAAAAAATTTAAAAAAATGAATAAAAATATAAAATATTTTCTCTGCATGTCCTGGGGCAGGTATCACTCGAATTTATTCTAATCCCTGTTTTAGGGGATCAAAGTAAAATATTACTACTGGTGGGAGGCAACATGCAGCCTTAAAACCCTCTTTTATTGATAGGGCCCCCCTAAAGCCCCTAATGAATCAGGAGAATATTAAAACCCTGAGCACCCAAAAACTTTTTGACAGCATAGAAAATAACAACCAGCGTAGTTGTATATAGTAGTAAATAGATTTTTTATAAAATTATAATCGGGGGGCACTGAACTGTAGGGTTATACGCGCTTGGGGGGGGGATGGGAGGCATTTACTCAATTTAGGGAATGGAACACGACCCAAATTTCCCCAGATCAAGAGCCCCCACCACGTCAAGGAACCTCCCCTTTAGGGGTAGTAGTAGCTGTATGTAA